>CM032231.1:36200000-36565000 GCA_019009955.1 Riptortus pedestris
GAATTATTAAGGGATATGTTAAATTATTGTTATTAATAATTTCAAATATGTTTTTTTAAAAGGGAAGCCCCTTAAGAGATGGCAAATAAGCCAAGAAACATGTAGGGCAGTTGTGATAAAGTTTGCACCGAAATAAATGTTTTTTATTGGAGACCCTTGCCATTATATATATATATATATATATATATATATATATATATATATCAAATCATGTCTATATATCTCTAGCAGTTCTTGAAATCTTAATTTATGTTTGGTCGTTACTGAACGCGATATTTAAGTGTTCATGTAAAATTGAAGATGAAATAATGGCTGAAATCCAACCATGGAGTCGGGAAGGGGAGGTTTAGAGGAGGGATAATCGAAAATTTGAATTATCTTTGTTACTATGAGCAGCTTGGGGAAATTATTTAAAAACAATGAAGTTCAAATCTATTTTACTATAAATGTAGTGGGGCTCAGGTTAGCCATGTGAGTTAAAGCGTTGAACTAAATCTCATATTGTAAACCTGGAGTGTTGAGCTCGATTCCCGCCTGGGCAAAAGAATTTATTTAGTGACGGAATTCATTAAAGAAAATCCTTAGTCCTTTAGTTTCACTATACGTGCAATTCCCAGTGGGAAATAGTGGGTGGAGGATAATTAAATGATATTTTGAAAATTAAACTTCTAAACTGCAACTAACCAGGGAACATAATATTCTCTACTTCCAAAATGAGGAAAAGTTTATGAAAAATAAACATTATTTCATCCTCTATACCGGCCTTTTTTTACGCCCCAATATTAGCATATTTTTATCAGTAGGAGTGAATTTAAATGATATTTTGAAAATTAAAAAATGCTAATAACTTCCTTATTTGCCGGATTCTCCAATGACAGATTATTTCTGGTTCTAGGGTCTAGTTACTCTACAATCATCTGAGCCATTGAAATAGCGGTGGTGATCCTTGGAGTTGAGAACCACGTAGAAATGAGTCACTGGTAATTTTCTCATGATTGCACTTATTACCAATTGGTAACCTTGGGAGCTTGAAGCTGTACGGCGAAACCACACAAGATATTGATCTTATGTGGCAAAATCTAAGAAGGAAGCTCAGGTTAGTCATGTGAGTTAAAGCGTTGGCCTTTGGTTAGAAAAGGGTGGTAACCTGTAGATAACCCGTCCCAATTAGCCTTAGTTTCAAAAAGTGAACGGTAATAAATAATTTAATAAAAAAAAAAATCTAAGAAAAATATGCACTCAAATATTAACAATAACACCATCTCTGGTTCCTATATCACTCTTTCTTCTTTTGTAGTTTCAATTCATAGGTTCAGTTGTTAGGGTGCGCTGTCTTCAACAAGGACCCACATAATCTCACCCTCTTTCTGTTTCTTGTACTTTTATAACCTCATAAGAAGGGAACGTTAAATTATAAAATTTTGTATATTTTCGTACCTACCTACTGACGTTCAACAACTATTTTCAATTCTGATAAATTTCTTCTTATCAAACAATCCTAAATGCAGCATGGTTGACTTGTGAATTTCTTTGACTTTGGCCCATATAATAATAGTAAAGCCCTTGGTGGGTACTCTGAAAATATCTGCACTTTCTTTTTCAATTCCAAAATGGTGGACAGTTGGATGAAGTTGGCATTATTTATTTTATTTTTACTAACTGCTCTAGTTGATCTTTTGTAATTCTACGTTGGTTTTTGGTGATGTTGGTGTTTCTAAAATATATGGTGGTGGTAAAGTGCTACTACGATTTGGTATGTTATTGGATTAGTTTCAGCAGGTTCCCCTTAAGCGAAATCAGATATTGAGGTCGCACTCATGACACAATTTTCGAAATTTTTCTTCAAATGCCCATCGGTCCTACCTAGTAGATGACGAAAATGAGATCCGTTCAAAACTGTATATCTGTATATATATATATATAAATATATATATATATATATATATATATATATATATATATATATATATATATATATATATAATATGATACTTCCCAAGCATGGTTAAAGTCCGAAATCTAGTGAAATTGAGCTTTTACCCTTGCATGGTCATCCTTGGATTTACCGTCTGGCTTGGTAAATGCCCGAAAAACATTAAATAAATGTGAGATTTCGTACTTTTACCAATGCTGTTTGGTAAATGTGCGGATTTCCCAAGGCTCATTGGTAAATGTCCAGTGAAGGGGAGTGGATGGAAACCAATGATACTTCAAAGTGGTCTGAGGGGATTAGGTTTATTGAGGCCATGAAAAACAGAGCCTACCACGAAGGAATCAAATGCTCTCCCTATGAAGGAGTCCTCATGAAAATGTGTTTGGCTACCTCGAAACTCCCTCGTGATATGACAACCAATCTCGCGTCTGTGAAACAGCTTGAGCAAATTCTTGATGATACTACTGTTTCTTTTACATCTACTTCACAACAAGATGAGGTTCAAACGTTGGCTCTTGAGGAAGATATGACAACAACGTTGGAAGTAAAACTTCCTGATGGTGGCAAACTTCAGCAAGACTGTGCCAATAATAAGTTATCTGCCACCGAACAGAAGATGTGCTCTAAATTTAAAGAAATTCCCCAAGCAGCAAGGGAAGGTCTTGAATCACAGGCCAAGAAAATGGAAAAATACGACGAAAAGAAAATTCCCAGATCCCGAAGATGGCCAGAACGTGAGGATCAAAATTCCTGATGTCGACCATCTAAAATCGACCCCAAAAGCATGATTGCAGTGATCATCAAAAACAAAATGGTTTCTACCAACTCGGAATATCTTCAGGAAAATGAATACATTTTATTCACGTAATCAGTTTATTTTTTTTGCACCGAAGTGTCCGACGAAGAGATAAGTCTTCGCACCGCAGTTCGTCAACAGTCATTGCCTGGTAGCCAGGGTTTCAAAAAATGCAACTGCTTAAAAAAATGTTCAAATAAGAAATGTTTGTGCAAGTTAGCTAATATGAAGTACAATTCAAAGTGCCACAATTCTCTCCCATGCTGTAACAAATAATAATAAAACATTCTAAAATTTTCATTTCAAATAACCTTTATTCGACCTTTTACCGGCAGACGCTGGGAAATGTTAGGATTTACCAAAATCTGTTGGTAAAAGTTCTGAGTAAACGTCGAAAGACCATCCTGATTGAGATAAATTCTAACATTTACCAGAGCCTCTTTGGGAAATCCTAAGATTTACTGGGCTAAAGGTCCCGATTTGAAAGATAAAATCGGACATTTACCAACGCTTTTTGTAAATCCTAGGATTCACCACACTCCGGTTGGTTTTACAGTAACATATATAATATAAATTATCATAATAAATATAAAAATATATATATATATAGATATATAGATATATATATGTTACCGCTCTATCGGTCGCAACCTCGATATTTAGTCGTTCAGTAAACCCCCACTCATGTCACATAAACAATACTCTGTTATATAATGAACCACATTATTCGAAGCTTAAATCCCAAATATTGTTTTCCAGATACCTTTATTATACGAAATAGATACAGATATGTTCATCTGACCCACCCCCCCTGTCTTAAATTCTTGGACTACTTAAATTTAATTGATTTATGTAAAAAATATTATGATTCATTATAAATTACAGTACTAGATATAGTAAATAGTTTTCAATCAAGTAAGTTTAAGTACAGTAATTGTTTTTCATTCCGGTAAGAAGTTGGCAGAACTGTTTATTAACATTTCAGATGCTTCCCGTGGGGAGGTTTCTTCTTATCGTTTGTGTTTATTCACCTAATAATCACGATGGTGTTGTGCTAGCAGTATGTAGGTTTATCTATTATTAAAATTCACGTGCGAAATAGTTTACGCAGTCCCTGAGTGACGGACTTATTTGAAATGATTTATGAGTTTAATTATTTAAATTCGTGGATATTTGTCTTTAGTAAGCCTTTTAATGATTTTTGTAATATTTTAAAGAAGGAAGATAGAATATTGAAAGTCATACGGAGTTCGTTTTCTCCACTAGATAACATCATCCCGCTGTTGTGGTGGAATCTTGTTCTAAGATGAGTAGTGTGTCTAGGTACAAGGGAATTTCTTATATGCATCATTCTTATGGTAAGTCTCCATCGCTGGAGAAAAAGAAGAGGGATCTCTCTGCTCTCATGTATATATATATATATATATATATATATATATATATATATATATATATATATTATACATATATGACTAAAATACCTCTAGCGAGTTCGGTACCCATTTACAATAAAATAAATAAATAAAATAAAATACCTCTGTATCGACATCTGCTAGGTATGATCGATGGACATTGAGGACATTTTTCATAAATCGTATAATAAATTTAACCTCAAATGCTGATATACTTTAAGGGAATTCCACTAAAATAAATTACAAGAAAATATAATAACGATATTTGTAGCGTGTTTTTTTAGCTCTGAAATTTTAAAACTTTATATATCTGCAATAGCAGCAAGGATAGCAGGGTAGGACAAGAAAGTATTTCTTGAACCATATCTCAGAGGATTGTAGTTACTTTATATTTCAGCAATAGCAGCAAGGATAGCAGGGTAGGACAAGAAAGTATTTCTTGAACCATATCTCAGAGGATTGTAGGTACTTTATATTTCAGCAATAGCAGCAAGGATAGCAGGGTAGGACAAGAAAGTATTTCTTGAACCATATCTCAGAGGATTGTAGGTACTTTATATTTCAGCAATAGCAGCAAGGATAGCAGGGTAGGACAAGAAAGTATTTCTTGAACCATATCTCAGAGGATTGTAGGTACTTTATATTTCAGCAATAGCAGCAAGGATAGCAGGGTAGGACAAGAAAGTATTTCTTGAACCATATCTCAGAGGATTGTAGTTACTTTATATTTCAGCAATAGCAGCAAGGAAAGCAGGGTAGGACAAGAAAGTATTTCTTGAACCATATCTCAGAGAATTGTAGGAACTTTATATTTTCTAGGTAGGTACAAGTATATTTACCGATAACGCGATGTGTAAACTTCGTTTTAGATAATTGCCGAAATCAAATGCTCACGAAACGTTCTGAGTACTAAGGTCAATCAAGGTAGATGGTGAATGTATAGGCCATTAACTACTAATATGTATATATTATATGAATGTGTGTACAAAAACATGGGATATAATGCGTTCCAGACATTTTAACAATGAGAAAGTACGAAAAATGAACTTAAAAGGACAAGAGAACCTTATGTTCCCCGTCAGTTTATATGCTTTTATGTATAGTTATCTTTTCTATATTCATTCTAATTTTGAATTCTTCCATTACCGTGCAAAATTTTAAATAACGAATATCCTCTGACATTCCAGTGTGTACTTGATTGCCTAGCTGCGATAGACTAATAAATAGAGATTTTGAAACTCTATTACAATAATATTGCACTACAACCTCTTTATAAGTCTGAACCTGTTATTCTAGCTAGTTGGGACCTTCAACAGCTCTGAAATAGTTGCGTTTCTGTTAATCTTGGCGGTGCCTCCATTCACAAGCGAGAGAAAGATTAAAAATCAATTTAATTCATTGTTCGAAGTAAAGAAAGTATTTTAATCACGAAAAGTATCCTTCTTGAATTCATGTTGACTAGTTTATGAGTGACGTCTGTACCTATGTATTTATGTATCTCGCTAAAAAAGGCTAGTCTTAAATGTTAAAATTTTTATATTTGGGATTGTTGTAACGTCCAGTTGTGTTGTGTCCTCCCCTTTAGATGAAAATTATCCAATGGGGGGGGGGTTTACAGGAGAACAAAAATAAAAAATTGAAAATTTCTCAGAACGTATTAAAGATACAAAAACGTGCGTAGAATCATTTTTTGCTCATCATCAATGATATATAAATTACCTTTTATGATATTTTTCGATCCAATGTATCCAATTGGAGATATATTACATTACTTTCAAATGAAATAATTTTAAAGTGCAATCAACATTTTATTGGGCTTGATAGGAGTACAAGGAAGTACATAACAAAGAAGTCCTTGACATCACATTTTGCTGTATGTTATTTCTGTTTTAATGAGTACGATTTGTGGCCAAAAGGAGTATTGTAGTATAGGGCTTTAGTATAATTTTTAATATTGTTGTTATGAATATTTTATTTAATATATAGTATGCTATTTGTTTTTTCTTTTCTTTTTGTAACACATAAGATGGAGTCCTACTTTGAAAGTGTTATGCGCTGAAATATATTTTTATAGTGCAGGGACTGGCCCTTTATTGAAAACCTGATGATAAGCTTCCACACAGCCAGCTATAGCAGTTAAGTTTTATACTGGCTCTCATATTTTTATTAGTTATTTATTAATTTATTCAATAACGCTAATCATTATTTATCTACTCGCAGCCCCCTCAATTCTGAGTGACTTCGCTCCTTACCTATATGTCCTAATACCAAATCACCTTCTTCGTTATATTTTCTCTCTGTCGATATAACAGAGATTATTCATTTTCTCCATCACATATATCATGATTATCTCCATCAATATTTCGTCCTTATTTCATTCAGTTACATCAAAAATTAAGAATTCGCGATTCACAAAAAAAAAAACAAAAAAAAAAAAAAAAAAAAAAAAAACTATTTATGTTATAATTTCATTCTCGTGACTCTCTTTTTCCAATGGATTTAATTTACATTGCCCATAATCAGATTACCATAAGTAAACACCATGCTCTGAGTTCTTATACGGTTTCTTTTTCCACGATCTCTATCTCTGTGCACATGTTAAAGTGCACATATGATAGTCTCAATACCGTTGCTGGAGCACAATGTAATTCTAACATCTGAAGGAAACATACAATATATCTTTATGCTCGGTAGATAAGAAATACTCTTAAGATTGCAAATTGCAGCCTGTAGAATCACCTTTTATTTTACCACTTTCAAATTATTTATTTATTGTTAATAGGCATTGAACTTGCAAGAGTTATTTGTGTCTGGTGGTCAAGAATCCATTTTGTTCCTTTCTTCAGAAGTCCTATTCTTAGGAGATAGCTTCTATTTTCACCCTTCTGTTTTCCTCGCTTAAGGTGCGTCTCTCCTATTTTTATTTCTATTTCTGTCCCAGTGGCAAAAAAACCAAAAACAAAGGAGTATCTCTGGTTCTTAATTTCAAATATAAATATTTATGTTAGCTAAACTTAATTGGCCTTTTAAGTTAATGAATACATCAAAGCTTGTTTTCTAGCTACTTTTTAATTTGCATACTAAATTCAAGGGCAAAGCACCTATATTGATCGTGATTATATGGCAAGAGTTTTATTTCAGTTAATATGTTGAATTCGTCTAAGTTGATTGGTATAGAGATGAAGGACATTAGGAGTGTAGAAGAAAAAAGTACAAATCCTTTATATGATAATTATTGTATTGACCATTTTATACATCTCCTGGTGTCTTCATCAGAGGTTAAAAGGTATGTATTTGGTGAGGTCTTCTGCCAATTCTTCCGAAGCACTGAAGATGACAGGAAGAGGTATTAAAAACGTTCAGTTGGATTTAGCCTATTTATTTCTACACTTTTTGATCATGTTCCATTCTCATCTTTGATTCTTTTGAGTCTACGAATTCAAATAAAAACTTCTATTAAAATATAAAAGTCCACCAGGTATGATCAAATGTACATCTGAAACTTTCCAAGACACGGCAGGAAATTATTCACGTAGGTGCTGTGTAGTCTAAGCGAATTTCCCAAGTGATAACATCTCGCAATTTTTTTGGTATTTCTCCCTAGTAGGAAGCCTATGTGATCAGAAATTAAAATGGATATAAAAATCAAATCAAGTGAATATATGATTGAAAGGGATTTAATAATAATTGTTATGTTTAGGATGGCGGAAGAGGGAGTTATCGAATATAGGGATGAAGTCTATTCTTTATTTTTGAATATTGTGGGAAAACTAATTTCCTTCCCTAAAAGATTAATTGTTGATTTGCTATAGATTAACGTCCGCTTTGTGCTCTCACCAGCGTTGAAATAATAATTATTTTTTTCAGACATAATAGCTAATTTTATAAATATAATAATAATAAAAATAAAATTAGGCATTATACCAAACCACTAACTATGTGGTATAATTAAGTCAAAGTTGATAAGAAAAACGTTTCTGCAGGTGTTGAATTACTGCTTCCATTCATATTTACAATATGTTCAAATTTTATTAACATCCCAAATATTGCTAAAACTACGGTCAATTTATAAAAACTTCTGTTTTTATATACAGAAGGCGGTCCATATTTTTGCTACCTACTACAAACCATCGGTGAAGTTAATTTTTTTTTTTTTAAAGAGTACAGCTTTAATTGCCGATTTTCCTTAAGAGAAATCTACTAAAAGGAAATAATAATAAAAACGACATATGGCGAATGTTTCATTAGATTGCAACAAGGCTGTATGCTACGACCGTGAAATATACATAGCAATTTTTTACGGAAGGTGAATCCCTTTGTGACCTTGAAGCTAAAAGCCATGAAGTGTCAATTAAATTGAATTAGAAATTAAAATGCATTCCTTTTTACTACACTTCTTGAAACAAAAATTAATTATTGAAAGAAAATGCACTAAGATGTACTAAAATCTCCATCGCACAAGAGCTCCAACCCAGACCAGTTTACACAATAGCCTAGAAGGGTGGTTTCAAAAATTTTATAAATATTTCCCGAATACTCTTAATATATATATCAGATGTTTTATTTATATGGTATGTGGGTGGAGGAAGAAACGTTAAGAAGGTGGAAGCAGTCCTAAATAAATATGAGCGATTCTGTGTATGTGTATGTGTGCGCTCGCTTGCTATATTTGTCATAGGGTCTCGGAAAAGTATTCCTATACAATTTCGTTTATTTAATATTTTCGAAGTATTTCCCGCCACATTCAATACACCTCGCTGCCCCAATCCAGATGTTGATTTTCACTTCAGGTGCCGCCTTGGCACTCCCAAACCCTATGAATCTTCCATCACCCAAAAAGCCGGTCCTTTCAGAATCTTTCTTGTATATGGCTCAAAGTCAAATAGCGTAAGTGCTGCACTTAAGAAGAAGTGCAACTACTCTCGTCGTTTGAGTGCAGCAGTGGTTAATTACTCGGAGCAGGTTTTAGAGAGGAGAACGATCCAAGTTGAACGGGGGGGGGGGGGGTAATAAGGTCTACATTCATAAATTTTGTTCGTGGGTTCTCCATATAGTCCACGATTTTAGACTAGAACAGTTCAGTGCGCTACTTAGATATGGCTACCTGCAGTCTGTCCAAAATTAAGCTTTATACAAATCAACTTCATTCAAAAATGTCATCATAAGTGTACAGTACGTAAAAATAGGTAGAAAACAAAAGATAATTCAATTATTATTATTTATTGCATATTATTAAATAAGCAATTTGAAGTATCAAATCTTTAATAAAACAACAAAAAATACATTTGAGAATATGGCTTGGCTTTTTGTTATAACTGAACAATGTGACTACAAGGTCATAACGGACATTGTAAAACTGTTCTAGTTCCCACGATCGCATATCTGCTGACCCATTGTATCAGCCTATTCGATTGGTCCATACAGACGAAAATCTGAGTCAATATACTTCTTGTTATCCGTTACATTATAAAGACATGCAGGGATTTCATAGAGCTGGCGATCTAGGCACTAGAGCATTTTACCAGCCTTATCCCAAATTCTTTAATACGAAAACCTTTTACACCTGGAATATGTCTCCACTGCATCCTTAGTATAAATAATCAGTGCTAAGAACCTTATATTCTTGTAAATATTTTAAAAAGGTTTACACGTGTTATTTAATATCATACCTTAGTACACAGTTGATCCCATTCATGCCCAATAAAAGTCCGTCACGCAGGGGCTGCGAAAACTAAGCTGATTTCCAACTTGAAGTTATACAATAGATAAATCTCCATACAGAGCAGTTACGGAAACGGCCCAAACTAGCTTTTGGCGGGAAAACTCACTCGTGTGTTAACCGCCCACATTTAATAAAAATGCAAATATCTCGGTTAATATTCAATATAGAGAATAAATGCATAGAACAATATTTGTAGTAAATTTAATTTGCAATAAGATTGATTCTATACAATTTTTGATCCGACCTATGGTAACGGAGATATTTCGAATTTTCGAAAATCCCCCCTCTAAAAACGGGTCCGATTTCAGCCATTAACGAACTTGATTTGTCTTTTTGCATAAAACTAAACTAAATAACTAAAATATCGAGTTTGGTACCAATCAAACAAAAATTGCGACCGCTAGAGCGTTAACAGACAAATATATATATATATATATATATATATATATATATATATATATATATATATATAATTTTGAAAGGACCTCATTTTCGTCATCTCCTGGGTAGGATCGATGGACATTTGAAGTAATATTTCGAAAATTGCGTAATGAGTACCTCAATAGCTGATTTACCATAAGGGAAATCTGCTAAAAGTACTTAATATTTAACCCCTAACTGATGACGACATTACTATTATGAACTCATAATAACTTAAATTGCTTTACCTTCTCATATCTTACTTTATTAAATTTATAACGTTTATTTAATATTGTCAAATATTACATATAAATTATGAATTGAACACCCCTCCAAAAAAAAAAAATACTTAAATAAACATGTTCTTTATGAAAATCGAACAATTTAAATTACACTAAAATTCTTCCCTTCTTTATTTTCAAGATTTAAGTTCCTGAAGAGAGCTAGCATATTGAGCTAGACATTTAAAATTAATTAAGAAATTTGATGATGTAAGGAGTTATTATTTAATGATCCCACAAAACAATTAGAAGATATTATCAAATAGTTTGAACCAAAATAACTAAAACAAGAACTTTTTTTTTTTTTTTAACTCTAATCAGTTTGAATATTTTCTGAGTATTTTGTTTTCCGGGACAGTTTAGTATTTCAAATAAATTTTATTTTAATTGAGCTCCTTTGCTCAAAGGTAATCCTACAATGTAAAAAAATATAAACAATCCTTTTATGGGTGAGTGAATGTTATGAGTGTGTGTGTGTGTGTGTGAGTGTGTGTGTGTGTCTGTGTGTGTGTGTGTGTGTGAGAGAGAGAGAGAGAGAGAGAGAGAGAGCATATATACATTATATTCCATAATAAAGTTGTGTCTTTTTCACTTTTATTTTCATTATTTACCTTCATAAACGATTATCCAAATCACCCAAGCAATCTGTTTTTTGATTAAAAAATATTTTTAAGTTTAAAACCCTCAGTGTTCTTCTTTTTTTTTAAATTAGGATTTTTTAAAAATATTAATCATCAATGGACAGCATATAAAAAGATTAAAATAATGTTATCAATCTTTAAGAAGGTGCATGAAAAGTGTTAAACATATCCACTACCAAATCTCTCCTGTAGTTCAGAAATCTTTGATTCCTCAAGATTCTATGAATTACTGAGAGCAGGTAAGCTTTTGCAACAAAATATAAGACGAATTAGTTAAGCTCTTTTTTGTTGGTTCGCCAAACAGTAATCCTTTACTTCTCGAAAATGATGTAAAACCCAGAATCAATCAAGAAATTAAATGCTTTTTTCACTGTTTAAACAAGTAAATAATTAAATAAAGGCAAAGTAGATATGTGAAATAGTAGTTCGGTCCAACTATTTGCAGGTAATACTATAGCCTTCTAAATAATTAGGCGTATTTCATTAACACCAAAGGTAAAAATATTCATACACATTTGTCATGAATAGCTTACCATTGCAAATTTGAAAGACGTCATAAGGAATCTACTTCAATTAGCTAGCATGCATATCAAATCAGATGTTCGGGTTAGACATGTGTCGTTCTTTACAAGGACATCTGAGGTTGGATATATGAAAGCAAGAATAATTCCAATTTTATTTTATTATCCACACTACTATGAAAAAAGTTCAAAGTAGTCACACAATAGACACATTTGCCCGAGCTTGGTATAGTTTTTGATATACAATTCCATCTTTAGGTTCCAGTATGTGTATCCCTCTTGCGACCGAACGCGTTGGCAGATTCAAAGGAAATTTACCAGAACAGAATAAACGAAACCAACATTTTATTTTTAACTACGTATAAGGACAATATTTTGTTTTAATTACCTTATGGACCATTGATACAAGAAAAATGTTGGCTAAGTCTTTCATTTAGAGTGTACTACTGCTTTACGGGAGCGAATGTTTGACTCTTCACAAAAGAGAATATAATTGATTCTAAGCAATGGAAACGTGGATTTGGTGCAGAATCATCAGCAAAATTCGACTCAAAAAAAACGTCCGTAACGCAGGGGCTGCGTAAACTAAGAAGATTTCCAATGTGAAGTTTTACAATAGAGAAACCTGCATACTGGTAACACAACACAACCATGATTAAATACAAACGGTACTGAGAAATCTTTCAGTTAATTAAATAAATTCCCAACTGAAACGGCTTCTGAATTGTAAGAATAATTTATATTTTTATAACTCAAGTTTTAGTAGTACAAGAACTAAACCGTTTTTGCATAAATCACACAAAGTAACGAAGGTAAGGCTAGAAGAAGCTTCCACCTGAGCCGAGTACTGGCGGAAATGGCCGATCTAATCCGAACTATATCCGATGCAAATATCTCGGTTAATATTCAAGATAGAAAGTAAATGTATATAAGGATATTTACAGTACATTTAATTAGCAATAAGATTAATTCTGTACAATTTTTCGATTCGACGTATAGTGACGGAGGTATATCGAGTTTTCGAAAATCCTCCCTTTAAACCCCCCCCTCCCACTGGTCCGATTTCAGCCGTTAACGAACTTGATCTTTTTTGTTACCTAAAACGACTAAATGTCGAGTAGGGTACCGATCAAACAAAAATTGCGACCGCTAGGGCGGTAACAGACAAATATCTAGATAGATAGATCTATATATATATATCTATATATATATATATATATATATATATATATACATACAACACACACACACACACACACACACACACACACACACATACACACACACACACACACACACACACACACACACACACACACACACACACACACACACACACACACACACACACAGTTTTGAACGGACTTCATTTTCGTCATCTACTAGGTAGGATCGATGGACATTTGAAGAAAAATTTCGAAAATTCCGTCATGAGTACAACCTCAATAGCTGATTTTCCTTAAGGGAAATCTGCCAATATAAAGTGGAAGTTCTAAATGAGGAAAGGGAAAGTAAAAGTTTTATCAAGGCCACGGCAAAAAGAAAAGTGAAACTTCTTGGGCATAAAACAAATTAGAACGATCCCATTACAAATACAGAATTGGGGGCTCAGGTTGGCCGTGCGGGTTAAGGCGTTGGTCTTAATCTCGTGTGGTAGACCTACAGTGGCGGGTTCGATTCCCACCCCCTGGGCAGTAGAAATTTATTTAGTGACGGACTCATTAAATAAACTCTTTGAGCCCACCCTGGCTAGAAAAGGGTGGTGACCTGTAGATAACCCGTCCCGATTAGCCATACTAGCATAAAGTGGGCATATAAATAATTAAAAATAAACAAACAAACAAATTTACACTGTGACTGACATAGGGGAAGAGGGAGGGCGAGAATATCCTTTTTTGAAGTCATCGAATTATATCAGAGATATTCATTAGAATATCAGTGGTTATATAATACTATAGTAAGATTAAAATACAGCTTCCGAAAGAGCACAATGGTTGCAACTAGAAGGCGTAGTCTTTAGATCATGATGGTGATATTGGAACATCCTAATAAATAACCATTTTATTTACTTAATGCAATATGTGGAACCCCATATATATAAATAGTAAAGCTTTTAAATTGGATGATGATTCAGGTAGGAACATAGAAGTCCAAAAGTTCTGGAAAAAAACTAGATGATAGAAATGTGAAATTTATGTCACCCGTTCTAACTAATGAAAGCAGGTTGCATGCAAGTAAGCGTAAATGATAGAAAAATCACTTTACTGCTGCATTTGTACAGAAAACCATTAGACAGAGATCAGTTGAAGAGGGAGAGGGAGGGGCCAAAGTAAGTTGCATCAGATGTTCAATCTTAACAGAAGTTGCCACAGCATGTGTGTATATCGTTTTGCGTGTCTTACTGATCAGCCAAAAACTGAGGCAATCTGTCTTTCTGAAAATAATAATATACTTCAATCCGTCATTACTCCTTACGTGACACACGTAGGCACATACGCGGGCACAATGACACTAGTTTTTTCTCAAGATGCTGATTTTAAGTGCTGGCAGCCCCAGTTAATAAGACCTACATTTTTCTTTCTGTTTTAACAGTAAGACTACTTGAGTAAATTCAGGGGACCATATATTAATTGATTTCTTAGGAGATGGAATGACACACTGGTGATCTTAACCCACCAAGTATTCGATATTTATCCCATAATTGCAAGCCTATGAAAAAAGAATTGAAATGTTAGCTGTAGATGCCGTGTTCAACGATTCAAAGGAGTCAAAGTAAAAATTCGAAGGCTAGAAGTGGGAGTGTTTTCATTTTTAATGATTTCTATACTGCTACCCTTGCAGTGTAGGAATTTATTTCCCATGCTCCGTCGATAATGGCACTAAATGGGTTTTGAGTTTTTTATTTAACAGTATCAGAAGAAATTAAATTTTTATAGTTTAATGTGTTTTAAATAGATAAATAGAATTAACAATTTGTAAGTATAAATGATAATAATAAAATATCGAAAAAATAATAATGAAATAGATGTAACAACATAAAAATAATAAAATCGATATTTAGATGAAATATGGAGATTTCAGTGGGTTAAGAAACAGTTAAATGACATTGTTACGGTATTGAACAAATAACGATTGTTGGTTTCAAACGTAAAATCTTAATTGATGACGTCGCACAACTTATTTGAATGTATTTCACTTAGTAACGATTCCTTGTATGTAAGATGAGAATAAGACGTTTTATGATTTATAGTCTTATTGTTAATATGAGATAATAAAGAGTGGAATTTACTTAAAGCTAATAACTATAAAAATTGCAAATATTTCTATTAATTCAAAAAAAAACTCTGTTGTTATGTGTCGGATCAAAAAATATTATACAACCAATCATGTTTGAAATTTCATTTTTTACAAGTAATATTTATAAAAGTATTCTCTAATTCGAATATTAACCGAGCTGTTTTGACTTTGAGTAACTCATCTCCTAAACATTTTATAGCTTCAATTTCAATTATGTTTACATAGGTTTCTTATAAAGGGAGGAATAGTCAATAGATGATGTGATGAAATTACCAGCGTGTCATATCCAGCAGATGGGAAATCTGCTTTTTGAGGTGCCATAACTTTTGACACTACTTTTTTTTTACTTTAATTTGTTTATGGACATCACATCATAGGTGATTTGCCCTTTCAACAGTCAAAAATTGTACATAGTGAAATAACAAAAGTACAATAGATAAGAGATAACAACAAGTAGCAATAACAGATACCAAAAGACAATGACAAATAAGAAAAGTGAAATAGATAAAAAATTTATAAGAGAACATTTAAAAATAAAACTTTGGTGGTGGGCATAGTTGTTGGATGATAAATAGGAAATGAACGGCTGAAAATGGTACTTTTGCTAGTGATTTCTTCTACAAACGTATCTAAAACAATTAATGCATATAGTTTGAAATCTTGCTGCACACTACAGACGTAATTCGTATGTTAAATTTTGTCGTTTATTTGAATTTTGTGTAGGTATGAGAATATGTTATTAATGTAAGGGTTTGCCTTCCGTCAATAGTTCTTGTAAGTCGTAGGGGAAGTCCTGGTGTTGTCGTTTTCGGCATTCTGTCAGTATATGTCTGTTGCAAGTTGAGTAAGTAGGTCTGTCAGTCTTTGCCATTAAGTATGAGTTTGTTAATTTGGTGTGGCCGATTCTAAGTCACGAGAGAACTACTTCTTCTCTCCTACAGTTTCTAAAACTTGATGGCCACATGCATATAGTGTCCTTAATAGTTCGTAGTTTGTTGTCAGTACTTGTGGTAGTCCTAGTCAGTTTGCCATGCATCTAAAATGAGGTGTTTTGTCTGTCTTTTGACACTAGACATAAGCTATACGTCTCATGTCTATTAGTTATTCAATGTATAATGGGCAAATGTAGTCCTGTCAAGTCACTGACTTTAGTAAAATCTTTACACGGCTCGCATAGTTTCGACGTATGAAAAAGCAGATAAGAACGCCATGTTTTTTCCTCCCTCTAGGAAATACGCATTGCTTCTGACTGAATTACAGGATAAAACAGCAAGCGAAGGTTAAAACTAATTATTCGTAGGTTGGCAGCCCGAGTTAACATCCTAGCCGTTCCCATAATTTGCACATTTACAAGTAAAACCCGACCTTCATCTCTTCTTTATACATATAGACCCGCACATGATGGCGACAGAGGATATGCTCAATGGGACTAAGGCAGAAACAGATATGAAATAACGGAGCACATTAATTACACATCCAAAGGATATCTTTATCATTATGAAAAATACTAATAATAAACAAATATTACAAAAGATATTTCTATTATTATTATTATTATTAGGTTAGGACAGTCAACCAGCAAGGTGCCTTCTCTCTGAAGTATTTTAGCAGATTTTCCTTAAGGGAAATCAGCTATTGAGGTCGTACTCAAGACGCGATTTTCAATGTTTTTCTTCATATCTCTATCAACCCTACGAAGGAGATGACGAAAATGAGTTAAGTTCAAAATATTTGTCTGTTACTGCTCTAGTGGTCGCAATTTTTGGTCTTATCGTTACCAAACTTGATATATAATTGTTTCATAAAAAAAAAAAAAAAAAAGGTGGAAGTGTAGTTTAGTCCCCCTTTGGTAGTGGACTTTTCAAAATGACGAACGCGGCCATTTTGTTTTTCTAACTTTATCTTTTTTAACACTTTAGACTTTAGTGGCCGCATTCAAAAATTTCCAAAATACGCCATCGGTGGTTTTAACCGAGGGTGGGGATTTTAATTTTAACTTAATTTTTTTTAATTCACCTAATTTGTTGGATCCTTAGACGGTGACGGAACAAGATGGCGTAAGGGGAGACTAAACTAACACTTCAGCCAAAAAGAAAGATCAAGTTCGTTAACGGTTGAAATCGTACAAGAGTAAAGGGGGGCTTAGAAGGGGGGGGGGATTTCGAAAATATCTCCGTTAGTATGCGTTGGATCGAAAGATTGTATAGAACCAATCTTATTGCAAATGTAATGGTCTATAAATGTTGTTTTGAACATGTTTTCACTATCTTGATTATTAACTGAGATATTTACATTTTTTATTTTTCGGTCTTCAGTAAACCCCCACTCCAACTCATCTCACATTCACAATATTCTATTATGTTATGAAGCCCTTTATTTGAAGCTTAAATACAAAATATTGTTCTCATTGAACTTTTAAGTTTTGAGATAAATGCAAATACGTGACGCACGTGGAAAATATGCTTGGTTAACGCAGCCCTTGCGTGACGGACTTATTTACTTTAATGTTATGGGAAAATTGAGATAGTAATTTGTTAATACTGAACGGATTAATTGAATTAGAGTCCGTTACATTCTTTAATAGTTTTGATCAGCAGGAATCTCATGTGTGTTGGAAATTATTACCTTATTGTTCTTTATCAACTCGTGGTGTCTTCTCTTGTAAGTTGTATGTTCTAAATTATTTTTTGTTAATTTTGATAGGTTATATTCCGCTGAATTCATTCATGATTTGATCGAGTCAAGTCAGAGTGTAAATGTGATACTTTTTAGTAGACATTTAAGCTTTAACAAGCTAAAATTAATTTAATAATATCGGAACAATGTTTAATATAGTTGGTTTTAACATTCGCAATTTGGTAATCCCGATTTTATTAAGGAGCTAACAGGTTGGCTGCGCGTTAGCCTTACTCTCATATGGTAGACCTAGAGTGGCGTGTTCGATACCCGCCCTGGGCAGTAGAGATTTATTTTGTAAAGGACTCATTAAATAAATTCCTTCGTCCTACCCTGGCTAGAAAAGGGTGGTTCCCTGTAGATAACCCGTCCCAATCAGCCAAAGTAGCATAAAGTGGGCGTATAAATAAATAAATAAAATTAAGGAGCTAAACGTTTATAACCTTTAGTTCCAAATCAAAACATAAGATCTATAAACAGTAGGTATCTTGATGTTGAATGATTTGTTCGTGATCTACAGTGAAGTAATATAAACCTTGCTAATCGCCACAATTTCCGCAACTGAACTTTCCCCAAAGGATATGTAATACGCCTAAACTAAATAGTGATCCAACAAGCTGGAATGACAGACGATGTCAACTCACTAAGCTGAATTTAAAAATTCAATACATGTACGGCATATCCTGGGTTGTTGCTGTAAAGTTTATGGTACAGTTCCAAGTACAACAAAATTTCTACTAATTAAGGACATGTCCGAGGCATATTCACGTTATTTTCCATATAGTACTTTGAGAACTAATGACCATGGCTTGGCCTAAAAGTGAACATCGCACTAATATTTATTCAAGTTAAACTATCATTGTTTTGAACTAGATGGATGGCTTTCGAGACAGGTTGTAGAGGGTGCAGCAGACAGAACTCCCCTATTTGAGAGGCAGAGTGCAGCCGGTTGTGAAAGAATTGAGTCATGGACGGCCATTTGAAGGAAGTATTGTTAAAAACAAATTAATATTGTGTATTCTTACACGGTATTATGTATGTTCTTGGGTAATAACAATGAAAATGTCCTATCATACATGTTTTGTTTTTTTACTCTTAGCTTCCTTAATAGAGGAATTGTTTCTCCCTCACCATTTATATATTTAAAAAAAAAAAACCTATATTTGAATTTTTATTTGCATATGAATCAGAGGTATGAATATGTATTAATGTTGGGGGTTTACTTTGATATCAAAACAAATATTCGAGAATATCTTTATTAATATTATTTCTATCGAAAAATCCAGAGAACAAATTGTGTTTAAAATAATTGCTTTGATTTAAAAATGTTTCTTATATTAATGAATTCAAAAAATTGAATTCCAACATCCGTCCATGAAATTGAATATAAAACATATATATATATATACATATATAAATATAGCGTAATAAATATAAAAAATATACAATTTTTTTTACATTTATCAAGGGAACGAATACTATTTATGGATATGTGTTTATTTACTGGTACTTTATGGAGGAGAGGTTTGCTATGAGTTTAAAACATATTCGTCAATATTGGTTTTGACCAATGAAATGAAAATAATAAATATCGTTTATAATATATTCTGCAACAATAATTGTTATTTTTTAGTATTTAACTCAAAAATATAATACCTGGCTTCAGTTAACAACTTCTCAGGTATTACATGATCTTGTAATAATTCTTAAGTATTACAAGAGATTGTATGATTACTATCTTTATATTATATCACTACTCTATTATGGTAAAACAAGATCATTTAGTACTTAAGTTAATGCAATAATTGACCAGGGAAACCTTTTTTTTTTTTTTATCAGCTATGCCGGGTAACTGAATAAGCTGATTACTTCCGACTTCTGATTACCACCTCATATTCTCTAGTATTAAAATAAAATTCCTGAACATAATTTTATCACATATTTAATCCTTATGCCAATCGTAATTATTATATTTGATAATTATTTCATCCCATAAACGAGCATTAATTCGTTAATATTCTTCTAACAGCCGTTCCATACTACAGTCGCAAAACTGGAAAATGACTCTAATGTGATAAAAAGTCCGTCACGCAGGGGCTGCGTAATCTAAGCAGATTTCCCATGTGAAGTTTTACAATAGAGAAATCTGCAAACTGGTAACACAATACCACCGTGATTAAATACAAACAGTAATGAGATATCTTTCAGTTAATTAAAATTAATTCCCAACTGAAACGGATTCTGAATTGTAAGAATAATTTATATTTTAATAACTCAAATTTTAGTAGTCCAAGAACTAAAGAAAGGGAGGGAGGTGAACAGAACGTATTTGCATAAATCTCATAAAGTAACGAAGGTAACGTAAGGTTAGAAACGACAGGTAAGGTTAGAAGAAGCTTCCACCTGAGCCGATTAGTTACGGAAACGGCCGACCTAATCCGAACTATACCCGACCACAGACTCCATAAAAATGCAAATATCTTGGTTAATATTAAAAATAGTGAATAAATTTACATAACAATATTTGTAGTCAATTTAATTTGCAATAAGATTGGTTCTATACAATTCTTCGATCCGATGCATAATAACGGAGATATTTTAAATTTTCGAAAATCCCCCTCTAAACCCCCCCCTCCCTCTAGTCCGATTTCAGCCATTAACGAACTTGATCTGTCTTTTTACATAAAACGGTTAAATATCGAGTTTCGTAACGATCAAACAAAAATTGCGACCGCTAGAGCGTTAACAGACAAATAAATAAATATATATATATATATATATATAATTTTGAACGGACCTCATTTTCGTCATTTTCTGGGTAGGATCGATGTACATTAGAAGAAATTTTTCGAAAATCGCGTCATGAGTGCGACCTCAATAGCTGATTTCCCTTAAGAAAATCTGCTAAAAATTAAAGCAGTATTTAGTGCATATGTTATTCCAATCTCTATATTTTATCATTCGATCATATATTTGGTATTAACTGTCAGCTAATGCTACTATGGGATATCCGTCCTCCCACCTTTGCTGAGTTTTAAGTAATTGCAAGCATAAACCCTTTTTCTTTCTTTTTAATCCTCCTCTTCCCCAGCAGTACCTTAGGACAGTGTGTCCGGAAGGATGGAATTAGCGGAAGTTGTACCTGGCCGATAAGGACATGACCAACTTCCCTTCTCCATTCCTACCTAAAGCCACTGTTGTGAAGTAGCACGAAAACCACTCCTCGGAGAGGAACAAACCTAGTTCTTTAGTTTCAGCACACAGACAAGTACCAGTACAGGTAAACTAGCCGATCGTATCCGTGCTTCCAACACACGACCACTACGCTAAGCACCAGTCGACGGGAGCAATTTTCAAGTTTGGCCGCCACCCTCCACCGAAGTGGCTTGCCCGAACTACCATTATTGAGTGAGCTGTTTCCAGCTACTCCGGAGGCCTAGAATAGTCACTGGTCCGGAACAGCAAAGCCGACTAAGGACCTACTGGCCCTTACGGATCCCCACCCGAAGAGAGAACAGGGGGGACTTAACTGCTACTTACCTTAGGTGAGCCCCATATCAGCGGTTCACCCAAGTTATAATCTTTAATTTTTTGATTCGATCTAAATGACCGTTGCTGAATATTTACATCGCTGGCCGAAAAGCTTCAAATGGGCAAGCATAAACCCGTCAATATTCGTCCAATGGTCAATTTTTACACAACGTCCAAGTAAATGTCTATTCTAATTGTGTACAATGTGTGAAAAAACATTGATTTTCTACTGCATTAATTATTATTTATATTTCCATTGAAAACTAATTGCTAACACTGTTAACCTCATTAACATAACTATTGGATAACCTAATCTTTGTTAACTTCTGTGGAGTGGAATCAATGGACAGTTACCTGCACCTTAAGAAAAATCTGCTGAAAAACTTCGAATAATGATCATATTTTCGAATCTCGCTCATCATTATCTTCTCTCTCTCTCCCTCTCCCTCTTCCTCTTCCTCTCCCTCTCTCTCTCTCTCTCTCTCTCTCTCTCTCTCTCACACACACACACACACACACACACACACTCTCTCTCTCTCTCTCTCTCTCTCTCTCTCTCTCTCTCTCTCACACACACACACACACACACACACACACACACACTCTCTCTCTCTCTCTCTCTCTCTCTCTCTCTCTCTCTCTCTCTCTCTCTCTCTCACACACACTCTCTCTCTCTCTCTCTCTCTCACACACACACACACACACACACGCACGCACGCACGTACGCACGCACACTCTCACACACTGGCATTCCAAAGAAACTAGAAATGTAAAAAATAAAGTACCATAATTTAGGATACTACTATAGATTATGGAAAACTCGCTCTTTCTCAACACTTAAATCAATTATTATAGACATTTTGCTACACCAGACAATGTAACCACCAATCTAAAGTGATGCCATTACCAGTAGTAATAGGAAATAATTAATTCTCCATTATGACATCTAACAATGTTTTCAACAGACAAAATTCACGTTACAACGTCTTCTACCTTAATAACTTTAATAGTCCATTGAGCATAACTCATCGAGTAACATTACTGTTTAGTCGTATTCCAGTAATTGCTATGTCCATTGTAATCTTCAATAACCATTCTCGCGATAAGATTGTTGAAATGAATTCCTACAAGGTCTCTTCTATTATGAAGTTCCTGTGAAATCTTTATCCGCCAATTAATTAAATGTGCTAAGTTTTATTCCCTACAATCTTCAAAAGCCAGGCATAATAAACCAGAAAAGAATCTCTGGATAAAATTTACATAACTCAGTTGCACGTTTTTATTGTGTAAATAAAACCTTTGGCTTTACCTGAAATTCAATATACATTCAGGGGGCTTAACTTTTTATTTTAGTCTGCCCAAAGTGCTATAGCATCAATAGTGATTTTAGCAGATTTCCCTTAAAGGAAATCAGCTATTGAGGTTCAACTCATGAAAAATGTCTTCAAACAAACATAGAAACATAGATCCTACCTAGTAGATAACGAAAATGAGGTCTGTTCAAAATTATTTATACTAGCTAAGGTACCCGGCTTCGCTCGGGAAATCATTAGAGGCTGAATATTGAGGGTATTTTTATAGCAAGGCTTCAATGTGTACTAAAAAAAGTAAATGAAAATGAGTTCCCAATCGATTCCTCTCTACTGATTTACATACCGTGAATAATTCGAATCATAATCACGGATGGCATTTATTATAATTAAATAGTATCTATAAAGCACATATTTTCTGTTAAACCCGCTCCGGACACACATACTTCAGAAATAGTCGGTTGTAAGTAGACGTCAAAATATCGGAGGAAATAAGCTACTATATTACCAGAACTAAAGATTTTGTTTCCCCACAACTACCGCTATCACTCCTGGTGTAATTCAGCATGACTTCGTTTAAAAATTACGTAATAAAAATTGAATAATGAAAATGTTCTTATAGTTTTCATTTCCATTGAAATAAATAACGATATTTCCTAGTAAAAATAAATATCAAAGGGGGGGGGCACTCCAGAGAGTTATAACCATTAATTTGTACTAATAGTACTAATACAATTGGTTACTCCCACTATAGTTTTAACGAATATCTCGTTTATAATTTGTTAAACAACAGAAGTGTGTACAATAAAAGTTATTTTAAATAAGAAACTAACAACCTTCTGTAATGTGCATGAGATAATAGGCTTCCCGGATAACCCCCCCACCTTTTCGTCCGTAGAAATGTTAACATAGCTAATTTTCATGGGGGAGTGGATGCTAATTCACATACCAAGTTTTGTTTAATTAGGTTGTCTTTTGGGCCCAATAAAATTGTCGACATATATATATATATATATATATATATATATATATATATATATATATAGAGAGAGAGAGAGGGAGAGGGGGGGGGAAGAGAGTGAGTGAGAGAGAGAGAGAGAGAGAGAGAGAGAGAGAGTGAGAGAGAGATCTGTCAGTCTAGCTACATATTTGTCTGTTACCGCTCTAGCGGTCGCAATTTTTGTATTATCATTACCAAACTTGATATATAATCGTTTCATATAACAAGAAAGTTCTTTAACGGCTGAAATCGGACCAGAGGAAAAGGTGGTTAAGAGAGGGAGAATTTCGAAAAGTCTTAATATCTCCGTTATTATGCGTTAGATTTGAAACCTGTATAGAAACAATCGTATTCCAAATGTAATTTTCTATAAATGTTTTTATGTACATTCTTTCACTATCTTGATTATTAACCGAGATATTTGCATTTTTTTTAGTTTTTGGTCTTTAGTAAACCCCCACTCCTACTCATCTCATATTAACAATATGCTATTATGTTATGAAGCACTTTATTTGAAGCCTAAATATCAAATATTGTTCTCATTGGACTTTTACGTTTTGAGATAAATGAAAATACGTAACGCACGTGGGGAATCTGCTTAGTTAACGCAGCCCCTGCGTGACGGACGTTTTCTACTTCTCCAAAGGCAATGAGGTTATCGAGTAATCCGTTGATCAGAAATATCAGTCCTGCCATTTTGTGTTATGGATGATGGAAGGTATCAGCAGGAATCAGTAGGTTGAAGGCCTCCGAAAAATTGCAAATTTATGGCCTCACTCATGCCACTCTATTTTCAAATCTAAGAAAGATAAACCTTCTTCCTCTCTCCTCAACTTCAAGCTAAAATTTAACAGTCTCTTGGCAGCTACTTAAGCAATTTAACAGACTATTTAAAGTTTCCTTTGAGCCAAATTAAGGACAACTTAATTCTAGTCAAACGTACGAAAATCACTCATAGTTCAATGCTGCAGTTTGTAAATAAAAAAGTATGAAACAGAAATACATTACTGCTAACTCAGAAACCTCGAAAATGACACCATAAATGTATAATAGGAATAACTTTCTCAGTAGATTTTTTTCTAGGAAGGAAATTAATATTCATGATTAATTAACCTAAAATAAACCTTGGTAATTCGGTTTAGGGTCACTGACTACATCATAAGTCAAATTCGCAACATCCTACATTCTTTAGTTCCTTAGATATTAATGAAAACTAGCATACCTAAACTATCAATTACTTTAAAACTCTCCCGGTACTGGGGACTTTCCACTTTACTTTTACAGGAAAGTTATTGTCTGTAAATCGAAACTAAAAGCTAATTTTCACCCACAAAATATCGTGCCCAGATTGTGAGCGATCAAGAGGTATCTATTATTAACTAGGTTAGCACTTTCTATGCCATTGGAAATTCTAGAATATTTCCTCGTGTGCTAGTTTCGGTTAAAGATCATAGCGTTTCCATTTACGCTGTTTCTACACCTCCTTCGTGTTATAGCAATTTCACGATTGCCCCTATCTTTCATTGTGAAAAGTAAATACTAAAAGTCATGCTAGTCCACCTAAGTCGTGAACGACTAAGTCATTCATTTGTGAGTCACCACTGACTTCGTCATGAAGTGCATTATACTGCGAGTAAACAGAACCGCAATGTTCAAGATGTTGTGTGTTCTGGCCTGCAGATATATAAGTGCAGTTATATTGTCGACAATTCAATCCAGGTCTTTCTTATTATCATTATGAGTTGATCGTAGCGGGATTTCTTTGTTAGATAATAGCCTCTTGTTTCTAAAACACCGTTTCATATTTGTATGTATGTGTATGTGTGTATATTTATATTATATATATATATATATATATATCTATAGATATATATATATATATATATATATATATATATATAGATGTGAGTGTGATTGTGTGTGGGGTACATACGGTATATAATCTGTACAAATAAACTCAGATATACTATAAAGCTTCCCAAGATATTCTGTTTAAAATCAGCTGGGACATATGTTTTCCATGTTTCAGACCATTTTATAGTGAAGAGGAATTCTTGCCTCCCTCCGTACACCTGACTGTTACTCAACCATTTGTATCAATGAGCTTGTCAGTTATCTATCCAAGGTATATATATATATATATATATATATATATATATATATATATATATATATATATACAACAAAACGTTGAGTATTCAATCGGAATTGAAGGTTACGTTGAAATTAGAATATATCTTACTTATTCCATGGAAGAAATGAAAAAATAAAATGTTTAGAATATACTTTTCAGAAAAAAACAGAGATGAAAGGAACAAAGTGTCACATAAAGGCTGTGTAAATTCAGTCAATCTCTAATGTAAGTAGCAATGTAAGTGGATCACAACGCTACCCATAGGCCGTAGTAGCATAAAGAGAATGTTAATTAATTACATTAAATAATATGACGAGATCTCACGGTCCATTCTTTATATACCTTGAATAATTATTTTGATATTTGTTAATTAACTAATTTAACACATGATATGGTAGTTATGTATCAAAGAATTATTATTTAAAGTGTTATTTGTTAAGATTTTTTATTTGGTTTGCGTTTTTTTATTTAGTTAAGTTTTGTTATTTGATTGCGTTCTGTTATTTAGTTAAGTTTTGTTATTTGATTGCGTTCTGTTATATAATTGAGTTTTGTTATTTGATTGTGTTCTGTTATTTAGTTGCGTTTTGTTATTTTGTTGCGTTATGTTATATAATTGAGTTTTGGTATTTGATTGTGCTCTGTTATTTAGTTGTGTTTTGTTATTTTATTGCGTTCTGTTTGATTTTGTTATTTGATTGTTCTGTTTTATTTGAGTTGCGTTTTTGTTTGTATTTGATTGCGTTCTGTTATATAATTGAGTTTTGTTATTTGATTGCGTTCTGTTATTTAGTTGCGTTTTGTTATTTTGTTGTGTTCTGTTATATAAATGAGTTTTGTTATTTGATTGTGTTCGGTTATTTAGTTGCGTTTTGTTATTTTGTTGCTTTCTGTTATTTAGTTGAATCTGTTTTGGACACCACATGACTTCCTTGAACTAAAATTAACTGAAATAAACCATATCTTTTTGCTGCTCCGCTTAAACTTGTTTGACTTAAATGTCTTATGCGATATTTCTGTTCCAAACTAATCGGGTTGGAAAATATTAAAGTCCGTCGCACAGGGGCTGCGATAAGTCAGCCGATTTCCTACGCCCATCAGTTATTTGCATTTATCTCAAAATGTTAAAGTTCAATGAGAACAATATTTGGTACATAGGCTTCAAATAACGTGATCCGGAATATAACTGCTTATTGTTGATATGACATGATTAGGAGTGGGGGGTTTACTGAAGACGGAAACCTAAAATATGCAAATATCTCGGTTAATAATCAAGATAATAAAAAAAAAGTAAATAACATAATTTATAGACATTAAATTTGCAATATAATCGTTTTGTTATTTGTTTGCATTCTTAGTTAGTATTGTTTAATTTTTTCTTGTTACTGTTTTCATTTTTGTATTTTGTTTATATACATTGTTTTTTTTGTTTTGTTTTTTGATTAGCAATATCGCCTTCCTGCGAACGCTTCAAAATAAATAAATAAATAAATTCATCATTTATATCAACTAATTAAGTTTAAAGAATATTATTTAATTTCTCCGTTCAACCAAAAACATTATTTCACTTCATTTAAAAATAAATCCGTTTCCTAAAATCCATTTATCCACTATATACTTCACTTCCTACAAAGTTCTTAATTTGTGTTAAAAAATACAGACATTCCGAATTTGGCTTGGAACATTACTTGTTCGATTTGAAAGTTTCTGAATTTGACTATAAAATAACAGTATAAAATTTAATCCTTTGGATAGACAGCCATTGGAATTATTAAACTTATACTTTCTATTCGGTGTATGAAACCCTCATTTTGCAAATAAAATCACTCGTCTAAGGAGAAGCATACATGAACTTAACGTGAATTTTAACTAGTAATACAAACAAATATTCCAGCTTAAACGAACCCAAAATTCATAAAACGCAGATAAATTCACTTTTTCCGATTACGGATATGGCCCAATATCGCACAAGACGTTTCAAATGCCGGTGTGAAATGCGATCTACATATAAAAAAAGTTGTAAATTTCTCCAAAGCTTTTACAGATCCACAGGGAATTTTTGGTTTACCATGAAATCATCTATAAATTAAGTTTTATTAGCAAATTTTCCTTAAGGGAAGTCAACTATTGAGGTCGTACTCATGACGAAATTATTCGAAAAATTGATTCAAATTCCCATCAACCCTACACAGGAGATGACGAAAATAAGGTCCGTTCAAAACTATATATATGTCTGTTAACGCACTAGCGGTCACAATTTTGTTTGATCGTTACTGAACTCGATGTGTAATTGCTTAATGTAAAAAGAATGATTGAGTTCGTTAATGACTGAAATCGAACCAGTCGGAGGGGGGGGGGGGTTAAAGGAGGAAAATTTTGAAAATTCGAAATATCTCCGTTATTATGATTCGGATCGAAAAATAGTAATAGTAAAACGAATTTTATTGCAAATTTAAAGTTCTATAAATGATGACATTTATGTTTTTTTTATTATCTTGATTATTAACCGAAATATTTGCATATTTCAGATTTCCGTCTCCAGTAAACCCCCCACTGCTACTCATGTCATATCAACAATAAGCAGTTATATTCCGGATCACGTTATTTGAAGCCTATGTACCAAATATTGTTCTCATTGAACTTTAACATTTTGAGATAAATGCAAATAACTGATGGGCGTAGGTAATCGGCTGACTTATCGCAGCCCCTGCGTGACGGACTTTAACATTTTCCAAACCGATTAGTTTGGAACAGATATATCGCATATGGCATTTAAGTCTAACAAGTGTAAAGCGGAGTAGCTAAAAGATATGGTTTATTTAAATTAATTTTAGTTCAAGGAAGTCATGTGGTGTCCAAAACAGATTTTCCAGACGGACTAGCCACACACTCAAATGACATCACAAACTTGAATCTATTTTTTCGAATAT
This sequence comes from Riptortus pedestris, assembly GCA_019009955.1. NCBI lineage: Eukaryota > Metazoa > Arthropoda > Insecta > Hemiptera > Alydidae > Riptortus > Riptortus pedestris. Next base: position 36,228,605 of record CM032231.1, read on the forward strand.
ACAGAATAAATTTTATGAAGTGAGTGTGACACAAAAGATATTTTAAAATATATAGACATGAAGAAGAAGGAAATGTGAGTAGAATTTCTTTGAGCTATTACATACCGCCAGAATTCGAACATTGCAGTAGACATTTTGGAAGACAATGATGGCACAAGACCGGCACAGAGGTGACTGAGGAGACTCGGCAATGGTAAAGGCACTAGAGCCGTTGCTATGGATACCTATCCCCACTCTACACTACCTGTCAATCAGAAACACTAGTGGCTCAGGTTAGCAGTGCCAGGAAAGGAGTTGGGCTTAATACACATGACCAACTTGTGAGTCGTGAGAACATATATTATTTATTCAATGATTTCCCCTAAGGGAAATCAGCTATTGAGGTCGTACTCGTGAGGCGATTTTCGAAAAATGTCTTCAAATGTCCATCGATCCTAGCCACGGGATGACGAAAATGAGGTCTATTCAAAACAAAGTCCGTCACGCAGGGGCTCACGTAAACTAAGCAGATTTCCCACGCGAAGGTTTGCAATAGATAAATATACATCCACGTTTCACTACCATGAATGTTAAGTGAATAAATACAAACGGTAATGAGAAATCTTTAAGTCAATTTACAATACAAGTTAATAATCTCTACAACGGAAAACGGCTGAATTGTAAACGAGCAGGAAAGCCAAGCTTGCAGCGCTGAATAGATAGATAGACCGGAAAAACAAACAATTAATGAAATATATCTGAATATAACTCATTAATTTTATTGAAAACAATTTACTAAAGCTAGTCCTGTAATTTTTAATGAATCATTAATTACACAAAACGCCTATATTCCGAGTTTGGTAACGATTAAATAAAAATTTCTACCGCGAGAGCGGTAAAAGATATATATATATATATATATATATATATATATATATATATATATATATATATATATATATTTACTAGCTAAGGTACCCGGCGATGCCCGGGAAATCATTCTTGACTGACTAAGATGGTATTTTGATAGTAAGACTTCAATGTGTACAATTACACTTCCCTCCACGACGTAATGAAATTCCGAAATAGCCAACCCTGAAGGGTAACTTTTGGGGATTAATAGAATAGAAATTTTATTTTTGAAGGATAAATGAAAATGTGTTCCTAATCTATCCCTCTACACTTTTTGACACCGTTTTTCAATAATTCAAGCCATAATCATGGGTAGCATTTGTTACAATTAAATATCATCTATAATAAACATATTTCCTTTCAAAAGCCAATCCGAGCTCACATAGTTTATGCAAAGTTTTGCACGTAAGATTATATTTGTAATAGTGAATCTCACTGGAAATCGCTCCCAGTAATGCCAGACGGGAAATAAGTAAACTCAATTAACTACTGGTAAGGCTCCCGTCATCTTCCGCTCCCGCATGAGACTTCTCAACATTCTTCTACTTATATTAATGTTGCAAAACATTATTTTATAGTTTATCTACCAGATGGAATTAAATAATAGTGGTACCCTGAAAATATCATATCGAGTTTAAACGCATATTGTTTTTTGTCATAATGACATTACCATTAACGTTTAATTGTTATTATATTACATATTTGTTTCAATAACATCAAGGTACATTATGCAAATTAAATAATGGAAATGCTCTTATAGTTTATATTTCTATTGGAAATAAATAACAAAGTTATTTTCTAGGAAAAATAAATAAATGAGGAGGGGGTGACGAAGATTTATAACCTCACTAATCCGAATCATACTTTGAACTATCATATAAGACGAAAACATAACATCATTTGTCATAATATACCTTTATTAAAACCCCTTAAATAAGTACTAATATAATTATTGACTCCCGTTTAGCGTATATCCCGTATTTACTTCATTTTACGACAAAAGTGAATGCACACAAAAGTTACTCTAAATAACAAAGTAAACAACTTTTGCTATGTGCACGTTTGGCGAAAAACAAATAGAAAATAAAAAAAAGCGAGTTTTTCATTTTAGCCTCTCTTACAATCCCCACTCCCTTTTGAACCTAAAAATTTTTATATAGCTTATAATCGTGGAAGAATTAATGCTAATTCACACACCGAGTTCTGCTAAGTTCGGTTCAGTCGTTAGTGCCCAACAAAATTGTTGAACCCGCTTTAGATTTTAGTGTATACCTCGTTTATACTTTTCTATACGACAAAAGTAAATATAACAAAAGTTACTGAAAATAACAAAATAAACAACTTTTGTCATGTTCATGTTTGTCGAAAAACCAATAGGAAACGAAATATCACTACTGTTAATTTAAGGCCTCCCTTACAAACCCCACTCCTGCTCGTCCCTAGAAATGTTGGTATTGCTTATGATAATTAAGGCGTCAACATTAATAAACATACCGAGTTTTATTTAGTTCGGTTGAGTCTTTTGAGCCCAATAAAATTAATGGCTCCCGCTATAGTTTTTAGCTTATACTCATTTATACTTCGGTATACGACAAAAGTGTATATAACAAAAGTTACTCTAAATATCAAAATAAACAACTTTTGTTATGTTCATATTTGCCGAAAACCCAATAGGAAACGAAATATCGCTATTGTTAATTTCAGGCCTCCCTTATAACCCCCACTCTTGTTCGTCTGAGAGAATATTAATATAGCCTAAAGTCTAAGTTGGGTCAGTAGTAATATACATAACAAGTTTCATAAAATTCGGTTCAGCCGTTTATGCGTGAAAAGGTAACAAACAAACATACACGAAAGAAACAAAATGCAGTATGGTGTCTATGACATGTGAAACGAAAAGTTATCGTGAAAATTTGCGAAAACAATCAATGTACAGACAGAGGTTACAATTTTATATATATATAGAATATTACATTGACTTTAAGATTGGTTCTATTACAGTTATTCGATCCGACATAAAAATACAGAAATAATTTTAATTTTTTTAAATTCCTTCACTCTAAACCACCACTTTTACTCGTCCAATTTCTGCCATTAACGGACTTAATGTTTACTTTTACGTTAAATATAGAGTTTGGTAACGATCAGACAAAAATTGGATCGCTAGATCGTTTACAGACAACTGTGTGTGTGTGTGTGTGTGTGTGTATATATATATAGCTTTGAACGGACCTCATTTTCGTCATCTCCTAGGTAGAAGCGATGGATGTTTGAAGAAATGTTTCGAAAATCGTCTCATGAGTACCCCAATAGTTTTCCCTTCGGCTCCGGAACCTAAGCATAATCCCACGTGAAGAAATGACAGTGTTTCAAGCAAGCATCCATGACGTGTTCAGTACATTGTAATATTTCTTCTCAGAAAACTATGTAAGCAAGATTTGAAAGAAACCTCTGCTTACATTAGATGTTTAGTATTATTGTGAAAACCACATTGCTAGGACAGAAACTAACAAAGGTCGAAAATACTAACATACAAATAACTTCTTTAATATTCTCCCTACATATTAGACATAAATGAGTAATTCAACTATTCTTCAACAAAATTCGTTACATAACATTTTTCGATCGGACATTTGAAATTGTAAATTTAAGCTTGCTCTAAGTGTCCTTTCCCGATTTTAGCTGTCAACTTTCTTGACATTTTAGTTTAATTAAATCGTTTACATAATAGCATAACGATCGAACACACATGACGTCCACGAAGTGTATGGTAACACACACATACATACATCCCTCTACCCTTTTTTTTTTTTTTCAAGAGTTTTGAGAACTCCGAAATAAAACTCAGTAGGTCTTAGTCTCGGAGAATGAAGTTACTTATGCCGGTGATGTTAACTTTTTAACCCCTTCCAGTTACTCTTCAGCACGCCTAACTCTGGAGTCATCAGCGGAAGCATATTTTAATGAAGAATTATTATTGAAAATGAAATTTCAAAACAATTTTACATGGAGAATGATTTCTTCGTTAGGCGGATTCTGAAGTATTCCTGACTCAAAATATCTCTTACCATGAACCCTCTATTTGTCCTGATAGATGAACTAGGACTTAAAGGAAAAGCTTTTTCATTTTCTTTGTGTTCTTATTACAATTTTGGTAAAATAAAAAAAAAAATAGCAGCTAACTGTAAGCTGTCTAATATTTGTTGAACTTGTAGAACCTGTACCAATGGTGAGATCCCACAATTGGTGGCAAACCATTCAGTATACTCAGTGGGTAGGATAAAAATAAAATAAATTATTTCAACAAGAGGAGTTCGTAAATAAAACATTTGTGTGTGTCTCTATATATATTCTTCTTTAGTCAAGAGTAGGGAAGAAAAATAAAGAGAAAAAAATCGAACCACATTTTTTTTTTCGATAGTTTGTCAAAGTTGACTATTGATTTATCAATATTTTTGTTTAAGGTAAGTTTTAAATCAATATCTGTTTATGAAATATCATACATTTCAATCAATATTATTCATTTGTACATGACATTGACTTTTATTTTCAATTTTATTGCGTTATTTTATAGTAAATTGTTACTTTTTTCAAGAATTTTAGTTAAAAAGTTTAGTAAATGATATAAATTTCTTTTTAAATATGATGATAAAAATTAATATTAGATACACGTTTACCCATCTTATAAAATATGCTGCATATAAAATAATATAATCATTAATTTTTTTTTTGTGACAATCTATCAATAATGTGTAATTATTAAAAACGTTAATATGAAATATTTCAAAACAGTTGCACCAAGGCTTAAGGTATTTTCAAAAAATCACTTGAGCATGGAGACTGTTAACTGCTTTTGTCGTGAAAGTTGCCACGAAGTGAAATACGACGACCGGATTATTTCTTCTTAATTGATTTTTGTTTATTCATTTAACTTATTCACACCAGCTGATATTAACAAATGATAATAAAGGAACCGCTAATAATAATAATAAAGTATGGGGCTCAGGTTAGCCTTGTGAGTTAAAGCGTTGACCTTAATCTCACATGGTAAACCTAGAGTGGCGAGTTCGATTCTCGCCTGGGCAAGGGAAATTATTTAGAGACGAAATTCATTTAATAACATCCTAAGTATCATCCTGGCTAGAAAAGGGTGGTAACCTGTAGATAACCCGTCCAATTAGCCTTAGTGGCAAAAAGTGGACGTTAATAATATAATAAATAAATAAGTAACTGCGGTGGTCATATAAATAAATTTTATGCAATGCCACTGTTGGTGTTTTTTTCTCGTCGATGTTCTTTCTTCTTCCAGCGTAAAATATCGATCTATCAAATTTTAGACTTCGTGTCTTTGCTGAGTCTCCTGACATAACTGTCTAAATATCTGGACGGAGAGGAAGTGTTCTGATTATCCAACTTTAACACGAGAATATACTTTCTTGTTTAAACTACATCCACAATTGAAAAATTTATTTTTTCTTTTGTGAAAAATTATTTTTACACATAAAATGCGTTTTCTCTCAAATTCATAACAAGAAATTGTTCACTACTTTTATGAATATGAAAATGTTTTTCATAACACTGATATTTCACTGCGCAAAAAAATAAATAAATAAATGAAAGGTCTTCTGTTTTATCTGAAAATACTAGCGTGATTAAGAAAATCGCAAGCTTGGATTAACAAAAAAGGGATTCAAACAGGAGTTTTTAGGAACTCTCAGTTCAGTGTTTGAGCCCGTTAGTTCACAGAGTTCCACTAGTGTAACATTAGGACCGAACATTTTGACAACTTGTACAAGTTAACTTTTGAATATTCAGAAACCAACTGCTTCTGGGTTAAATTTATATTCTTATTGGGGGAGGGGGGCTCAGGTTAGCCATGAGTTAAAGTGTTGGCTTTAATCTCACCTGGTAAACCTAGAATGGCGAGTTTGATTCCCGCCTGGGCAATAGGAATTTATTAAGTGTCGAAGTCAATATATAAAATTCTTGGTCCCATTCTGGTTAGAAATGGTTGGCAACCTGTAGATAACCCGTCCCAGTTAGCCTTAGTAGCATAAAGTCGACGTTAATAAATAATAATAATATTTTTAATGGTTAAATCTCGTCACCATGGTTTCACAATGTTGCATAGTGTGGTGGTTACAAGGCTATAACTTCAAAAACTTACATTGACGACATAGTGGTTTGTTTTGGGAGATTCTAAACAGAACTTACAGGAATTATTAAAATATCTTAACTCCCACCATGGAATGATTTATTTCACGTTGGGAATTGCAAGAGGAGGGGGGGATGAGTTATCTGGATTTGGCAATGTTGAGAGATAGCAATAACCAAAAGTTTTTGATTTCCCAGAAACCAACGGCAAGCAATATTGCAATACCTTTAATAAGCAGAAGTTAGTGATACTACACTGGTATGCGAATAGACTTCTTGATATACCCTGAATAAAGAGGCATATTCTCACAAATTCTGGTGGACGGAATGATTGAAAGGAAAGAGTTAAGAATAGTTTGGGCACATCAAAGGTTACCTCAAAGATTGAAAGATGGTACTCTTTGCCCTATCTGGGATATTTCTCCGAAAAGACCCAACAAATCTTTAAACAAAAAAAGTTGGAATGAGGTTTGAAAATCCAAATAATTTAAAATTATACTTAAGTAAATTTAAAGAAACGATAAAACTGCAAAACCAGCCAGGAATATAAAAAACCGTCTGTGGATAATATGGAGCTTTTTACATGAGTAGAACATCTAGAAAATTAAGAGAAAAATGCCAAAAAACATGAAAATTCCCCACTCTAGATTGCTCTGTTAGTTAGTTATTGAGAACGACCACAAAAGAATCCAAAAATAGGAACCCCTTGCATTGAGCTAGGGAGGTGTCTAGTGTGTCCAGGGTGTTAATGGTAAGAAGTTTGCTTGAGGACTGAGAGAACAAGGAAAATTTTGGGATCTGCAGTGGTTGATTCAGGAAGGAAGTGGCATGATGGGCTGTAGCCAATCCGGGAGCATTATTCATCTTACGATTTGACGTCAGTCGGCTGACCGCAGGTCAGGCCACAAATTGCAAAACATATTGCCAACCCATTATTATAAAAAACATAACTATAGTAAAAATGGTAGAATTCTGGTACATTATTGTATATGTACATTACAGTGTCGGCCAAAAGTGCAACAGGAAATGCAGATTTCTATCCTGTTGGATAGTCTCTCTGCTAGTGCTAGCACTAGGCCCAAAGCCATAGCACTAGCACCTATTCTACAACCGAGGTAGGATCATTGTTAAAATATAGAAAATTTATTTATGCTAAATAGAAGTTTTCTTGTTCAAAATGTGTGTGTGTATATATATATATATATATATATATATATATATATATATATATATATATACATGTTATTTTGACTATATTTTTAATCCATTCAATTATATTAGTTTTACATGATTTTAATGTGTATAAGTTAGAGATGGTTAAGACAATTGTAAGGTTGTTGTTAGAATGTGGTTGTCTTAAGTTAAACATTTTAAATATAATTGTTGGATTTATCTCATGACCTTAGATGTTTCTTTTTTGTTTGTTAGCACCTGATGATAGCACATTAGTGCCTAAAGCCTTGTGCTTAAATAAAAAAACTTGGCAGGAAGACTTCCAGTTATTAAGGTTTAAGATTTTAACACTACACTATTTATCAAATGAATATAATAATAATGGAGGCATTGCAAAAAAAAAAAAAAAAAATAAGTTACAACCTCCTTCAATAATAGAAGATGCAAGTAACTGAATTATTCTTACAATATGCAGATGTAAAAATTAAATTGTTAATGTGAGAAGGGGAAAAAACAGAAAAAGAAAAATGTTTTTATCTAGTTTTTGCTCGACAAGCATATGTGCAAGTGTATTAATTTTCTAAACTAGTGAATAGATGCAAAGGAAATGGTAAGTCTTTCTCATAAGCTAAGCCATAAACACCTACGAGTGTTGATAAATAGCAATAAAGTAGAATTTAGCACATTGGAAGCCCTACTGAGATGTTCAATTTTTATTTCAGAAACAAAAGACTAAAAATCTACAAAGGGAGGATTAGAGTCGGGAAGTAGAAGAGATGTATTGAGTGTTCGAATGAAGGACGCTTCTGTTCCATAGATATCTGGAAAGTGGTTCAAAAATACTACCTATTAAACTATACATTGTATCAAAAAATTCCACGTAGTTTATTGTAAGTTTATATTACGTTCAATTTAGCTATATATATATATATATATATATATATATATATATATATATATATGTGTGTGTGTGTGTGTGTGTGTGTTAAATGCCTAAGGAATTAATAAATTTCATTGGGTAGGGTGTAATTTGTAAGATATTTTGAGTTTTGTGTATTTACTCCTCTAGAACCTTCTTCTTATCCAACTCACCATTAACTATCTCAATTTTTTTTTGATTATATTTCAATAGGTTAGCCATGTGAGTTAAAGCATTGCCTTTAATCTCACATGGCAAACCTAGAGTGGTGAGTTCGATTCCCGCCCAGACAAAGGAATTTATTTAGTGACAGAATTCATTAAATAATATCCTTGGTCCCACCCTGGCTAGAAAAAGGGGGATAACCCGTCCCAATTAGCCTTAGTTGCAAAAAAATGGACGTTAATAAATAATTTTTTTTATTTCAACGAGAGAGATTTGATTTATATTTTTTTTATCACTTCTCAGTGTGAGAGAGATTTGATTATATATAAGCGGAAATGTATAAATAAAATATTTATTGCAGAAATCATTTAATACACATATTCAGAAATATTTATTTAAACACTATTAAATATAAAAATATTTTAAAATACATATTTACATAGCACTAAAACAAAAATTCATATTAAGAATAAATATTGGAAAATTATTTTAAAACTCATTGAATTATTGTCACCCATTTGCTATATATCACTGCCTTTGATATGGCAGAATACATAGTGATAAACCTATTAAATTACATATAAATTACATAACATCTGTTTGATCCTTATTGAGTCCTGTTTCACAATACTTGTATTATACAAAGAAAACTCTAAGAACTGATTCAAATCATGCTTTACAAACTTTTAGATATAACCAAAATATTCAGTCTTATGGAAATTTTTAATGTTTTATTTTTTAACATTGTTTGTATACTTGCACAAGGAAACAGAAGAAAATCAAATTTAATAATAATAATTTTAACTAGTATAACCATTCCTTATAACAATAATAAAAACCTTTTCCACTTTAATGTCTGAAATTATACACTACAGTAATATTTACAATCCTTAATTAAACCTAAAAACATTATCCTTATTGTTTATATTAGTAAATCACTTTTTCTAACAAAACTACCAAACAATATACTCATATAAATATAGTATATGAATTTAATAAAAGTACAAATAAATCACAGCTTCTTTGAATTGATTACTTAAAATAGAAATACACTGAAAACTAAAAAACCACAATATATTTTATTTATATATGATCCTAAATGATAATCCATTCCTCTTTTGGAGGTTGGAGTACTATGTACTACAGTGGGTAGAGATGAAGTGATTTAAGTAGTACCAGTCATCCCGGAATGCAATGCCTCTTTAATCATTAATAACCGGTGTAAAAGAAAATCTCAGAAAACCAAAACGAATGTCACTAACATTTGTTAAATGCATGCGTGTGTGTGTGTGTGTGTGTGTGTGTGTGAGAGAGAGATAGAGAGAGAGAGAGAGAGAGAGAGAGAGAGAGAGAGAGAGAGAGAGAGAGAGAGAGAGAGAGAGAGAGAGAGAGAGAGAGAGAGAGAGAGAGAGTGTTTGAATTTTAATCTAGCCAAATCTCAATTGCCTCTTGGTCTTAGAAGAATATGTTTAATTAATTGGGAATCTGTATTACAACATACATTACCTTTCTTTTAAAAAAAAAGATTTTAGCAATAATCATATTTCATGTGTCTCACAGATTTAGCTGCATCATTGGAAGTTGTTTCTGCTTATACAATAAATAATTGCATTATAACTCTATGAGAATCCGATAATGAAATTCTAAATCTATTTTTAAAGTGCAATAAACTTAGCTTTTACTTCAGATGAAAGGACTTAAATCACACATAATTTTAAAACTTATTGTAAGAGGTATTGTAGAATAATTACATCTATAGGTGAAGTATAAATACAAAAAATAGCCAACCAATTTTACAAGAATTAGGAATTTTTAAATCTCTATGAAGTTAAAATAAGACAGCACAAAATTAAATAAATTGAAAGTTTGATATCTGGAAAATTGGAAAGGAAAGCAACAATATCTCTTATATAAGTAAATTATATTTTAAATTGAACTCTATGATAAGGTAGCAATAATACTGGAAGGAAAGTCCTATCATCACTCTTCCAGTAAAAGACTTTTTTTCAAAATATATAATACTCACTAGAAAAATAAATAAACATAAAAATACATCTATATAAATAATACAAGGCTGATATATACACAACGCTGCCTCTAACTGTATGGAAATATAAGCCGCTGTATTACAAATTATTGTCATTTGGGCAAGGATTAAAATATGATTTAATTTCTTCGGTGAAAATTAAATATCTATTTTGTTACTAAAATATTCCTCACAGCCAGTATTAAATTTGTAGAAGCAAATATAATATGAAAACAATGAAATTTGTCAAAAGTTTAAGTATTATTTCTGTCTGTTAGAGGACTGGCCTAGACATCTTACAGACTTAGGCCTAAGGTTCAGCAGATTCGATAAATTCCCACATATAGTAACATTTGAATTATTGTTTATTTATTATCAATGCTTATTCATTAGTGAATTTTTAATGACTGTAATACATTTTGGAAACACATAGGTGGGTCAATCGTGGGAGGAGAAATGACATTCATGTCACACATTCTGACAGAGTTGACAAAACATTTTATAGTGGACAACTATGACCAAAATTTTCATTTATAATAGAATACAGCAAAAAGAACCCTGCACTATTTCAATTATTGGAGACCCGTAAATAGATTTAAAAAACTGAAAATTATTAAGGCAACACACATGATCAATATTAAATTATAATAAAGTTAATTAAATAATAATAATAAAAAAAATACTGAAACCAACAGAAAGAGAATGTAACTCAAGATTGTTGCAAATAAGCCCAAAAAAAACTATTTGAACGTGTTTGGTTATTGAAGGCTTGAATAATGTGAAAAAATGTATAACACAAAATTTCCCAATTTTCATTTGGTACCTTTTACCAGAGATTTTGGAACCCTATATTCATATTTCTATTGAGAAACTCAAAATTGAAAAAAATAAAAAAAAACCTTACCTACTAGTTGAATTTTCTGTATTGGATAACCCCTCCATGCTTCCTAATAAGTAACTTAACCCTAAACATATTAACTTACATGCAGCCTTAAATTTAAAAGTATACATATGCAGCTACAGAGCCTAGAGAGCTTTGTATATGAAGGATTGAAAAATCTTGCTAATGAAAATCTGAGTCCTGAGTCCACTGAAGAATTTACACTTACAATTTAGTTTAGCCAAAACGAGATTAATTAACCAATTGATTTAAATGTGATAAATTCAGGGGGTATAGAGCCTTTAAAAGTGGTTACACATGAAATGCCAAAAGGAAGAATACGAATCAACCCCTTGACATAATGTGCCAATGATCATTTTTTATTAAAACCAGAAATGTTTTGATAATATTAAGCAATATTAATAAAACATTTTGGTTTATAATATTAGCCCAATAACAAGTTCATTTAAGACTGAAATAATAAAACAGGAATCGGTAAAAAATTATTTCAGAACTTTTGACATTTCTATTCCCCCCATCAAATGTTAGTTATAAATTTTATAAGAATTGTAAACTTATAACTGACATTTTTGCTTAAAATGTCATCTACTTTCCTGTTATAAGTATTTTCACTCGCATTTGTATAGGCATAACACCGATAAATCTGTTCACTATAACAGAAGTTACTATTATAGGCTATCAAGGAAGCAATTTCTCTTCAAAATGAAAAATAGAGAATTGGAAGTGGGGAAAAAACAGCTAGTAATGAATAAAATAAACTTAAGAACTAAATATAGACTAAATTCACTAAACTCTTGGTTCTGTTAATTCTTTTAGCACTCTATATCACACATTTATTTTAGGAATAAACTCCTTGTTCTGCCTACTAATAATTGATTTGAAATACATGCTAGTTGAGCTATGTTCACAATTTAAATTTAACGACCTGTGAAACTCTATCACAGGTCTTTTATAAATAAAAGGCACATTGTGTAGAAATCATAGATGAAAAAAACTACATTTAAAAATACAAAAAAAAAAAAATGAAAAAATAATATTATCTTTTGAGTTTTAATTACATACATATTATCAAATCAAAGAATTTGTACTTGAAACAAAGAAAACATAATTTATAATACAGATAGATATTAAAAAAAAATGCCCCTATATAAAAAGTATGAGATTCATCAGAACCACTGAAATAATCCCAGCAAAAGACACATGCACATTGGCTAGTCTAAATTTACAAAAATGATTTTGTATTTTATTGTAAATAGGACTAATAATAACTACTTACTATAAGAACATATTAAAAACTTTTTTGTTCTTACATAAAATTTTTTATAAGACTAATTAAAGAACTACTTATATTTTATCTCAAAACTAAAATAATTTTTAAATCCTAATTACTTTCTTAGAGCAATATATCTCTCAAAAAGTACTACTTTCTTTATTGCTATGTATCTCATTTGACCATAACTTTATTATATCAAATCATATTTACTACTACAGAAAAAAATCTACTTATTCTTACTTACTTAAAAAACTTATACATATTCTATTTATAGTCTTTTATTTAGACTATACATCTTTTCTATTTATTTATTTTTAATCCTGGGAAAACATTTTAGAGTGAGATAACGACTTGGAGGAGAGTTATGAGAAATTTATTTGTGGTTTATAAGAAGCAAAATCTTTTCTGAATATTTATGTTTTGATAGTGCTTTATTTTGCTGTTCAAAATTTCTGGGTAAACTCATTACTCCTACCCTTTTAAGACTTCTCTCATAGACATTGATTTTTTACTGACAATATTTTGCCTTACAATAAATACTGGACCAAGGTCCAGCCAGTCTTCTGACAAAAGTCCATCTGCCAACAGACTGACTATATAGACCTAAAATACCATAGGCTTTATTCGCAAATGAAAAGTTATTAAGAGAATACCACCATTGGTGAGAGACACCATAGAAGAGTTGGAGTACTTTGTTTAATACTTTAATTTCATATATATATATATATATATATATATATATATATATATATATATTTACATCATTACATTATACTTATATGTATCCCTTTATAAAGATATATAACTCTCATGTGAGATATTTTCTCAAGCCAAAAAATATTGTCTTTTTAGACAGGAGTTCATCATTCTTATGTATCATTTTTTCTCGTAAGGTTTCAAAAGTTAGTTATCCATGCTAAATGAATTACTTCAACTCCATAAATCAGCTTTATAGTCCTAATTCTAGAATGATTGGAAGCAATACCTAGCTCTTACTTAGAATTTTCCTTATTGTACAACCCCCCCCCCCCACTTGTCAACCCTAACAAAATGGCAAATGCTGGCTCAATGGATTATTAGTCTCGAAATGAAACAATGGAAAAATTGATTACTTTATGACAAAATTTTCATTTCAAATTTATGTATCATTATATATTTCTATGATTAAAAATAGTTTTGTTTTTTTATTAATACTGGAATGATGAGCTATTATCTTAAAACTATCTCTGGTACATTGGTGAATATTTACAGGCATATCTTCTCTAGAATACCCTCTTATACAAAAATGTTTATGACAACAATAGCATACACCTGAAAATATTCATAAGAGATATAAATGGAGGCATAGGAAATAATGCTAATAAATTATTATCTGTAGTATTATTGTAATGGCAGTATTTTATTATACTTTTATGTCAATTAGGACTACTGTCAAGAGTGATTCTATTTGGCTTAGAGGCACAATTTACCCCAATGCGATATTATTTTATATTTATGAATTCAGACATTCATTTTACCTATGACTAGTGGGCATACATACTATATACATTTCTATAAAAACATATCATATTACAATTTTCAAAAAACAAATTGTGTGCATATAGATAAATTCATCTTATCATAATAAATATTTACTAGCATGTTTGTTTGAACAATAACAGCCATTAATAATGGTTATTGGAAACATCTTAGTTACGCTTTTAAATTGAAGTAGTAATCATTAAATTCTCAAAACAAACATTAATAAGTTAACAATGGATTATAGACCATTCAAACTTGTAGTTTTCTATCAAATTACAGAACTAAAACAGTTTTTAATTCTATTTGTCTCTGTCATACAGTATGACTTAAATATAAGTGTTGAGCCTTTCTATGTAACATGGCTTAATTTTGGCTTCAAATTCATTCAGTTATTAGTGTTTTAAATTGAAGTATCTTTTGATAAACCTTCCTACAATATAAAGCAATCCAGAAGCCCTCGCTCGTTTCAATCTATGCTTGAGTATAACGTAGCAAGAAATCTTGAAGAGTAGAAAATATCCACATAAAGCTGCTACAGAAACCCAGTAGTCTGCATTCTCCATCCCAACTTCTTTGAGAAGAGATTTTGGCATTTTGAGAGGACAATAAATTTCAGGATCTGGGCAGATCATGTTCTCCCTCTTATCCCCGTAGATGGCAACTATTAGCCCCTCCAGACCGAATCGCAGGTAGCTAAATTTCATAGAGATGCGAATCCACCATGGGATAGTAGTAATTTTAGAGCCCATACCATACACAGCCAAGAGCATAAAGGGAACACAAATTGCAGGGCCAACAAAGATGCCATTCTGTAATAAATAAATTAAGAATAATTTTATTTCAGTAGGAAATGCATGTGAAAGTTATTTGTCTATTTTGTAAAAAATTAAAAACATTGACTGTTTAACCTCCTGCAGCTAATAGTTCATTTACAAAATATTTTTATTTGGTAGTACATATTAAAAATCTTTTACATATTTATTAAATTGTAATAGGTTTAGCCTTTTTCACTTAGTATTAATGTCCTAAAACATATTTATAACTTTTTAGTATGTAAATTGGTTACATGCAAAATGTTAATAAGCTTTATCCAGATTAAATACCTGCACTGGAAATAATAATTAACACTACAATTGAAATAAATACTAAAAAATATCGAAAACGAGCTAAGTACTCACAACAATATTGAGACGAGCCGAAACAACCATTCCAAAAGCTTCTGATGCAAAACAAATTAAACCGAGAATAATTGCAAATTTCATAAATCTTTCCCATTCTGGTGGTTGATCGGTCATCACATAGACAATACTTATGTACATTCCTCCTTGAATGACCTGAAAATGATAATTAATATTTTTATTTCTATTGTTATTGAAATAGAAGAGAGCAAAATTTATAAGCTAAAATAAAGTACAATATGTGGGTGGATGTTCTTTGTATGACTCTATATTCCATATAACAGTATGTGTAACAGCATTTAGCAAGTACATATGGCAAAGTAGTTCAACAAAGTATGAATTTAAATGATTTTTTTTTTTATTCTATTTGATCAATTGCACTCCATGGGCTGGAAAACTTCAAATATACTGCCCAAATCTAAAATTCCCCGTAACTGATGGCAATTAAATAATGAGACTTTATAAACCTTTCATTATAGCGCAATCAGGTGATTTTGGTATTCGAATACCACTGAGCTTGATAAAAACTACATACAGTTATATCTCTTCATCTGCTGTAGTTGAATTCAATTATTTCATTCTGAGTCCACAACATGGTTGGCGATGCTTCAATGTCAAGCAGCATATAAAGCTTACATTCTTTGTTAAATTAATAAAATTAAAATGACGGAATTCATTAAATAAAATCCTCAATGCCACCTTGACTAGAAAAGTGTGGAAATCTGTTGATAACCCATCCCAATTAGCCTTAGTTGCAAAAAGTGGGCGTTAATAAATAATTTAATTTAAAAAAAAAAAAAATTGATATGTTGAAGAATGGATGATAATGCTTCGCATGAATGCAAGGTTTTGATTGACAAAAAAAAATTCTCATTCTTAAGAAGGGGACAAAGATCATGAATATTGTTGTAACTGTAAAACTAAACACAATGTTTAAAATAATAATAAAATTGTGAACATTTTGGTCTCTTCAATTTGAGTGAAGACTAGGATAAGAGAAGAATAGGGAGAAATTATAAAGTGTTATAAAAATATTAAACCCACATTATTTAATATTATTGAATCAGCGTAAAGAATATTAATAAATATACCTGAAATGGTACCCTAGATATAGTCATTGCCATAAAGTACGCGTTCAGCCTATACCACTGATTGAAGAACTCCCTTTTAACAGATTTCACTTCTTGAGGGACTGGAATATAAAAATAAATTAAATAAAAATATATTGTATATAAAATTAAATAGCATTTTCTTTTTAGAAATGGTAAAAAATGATGCCTATTTCTAAGTTCTATTTATTTTTATTTTATTTTTATCATGTTATTTCCTAATTTTACATACATAGGTGTCGTATATCAAGTTACAATTGTATGTATTTTTCCTGTAGCCACCATTATTGTGGATAGTACACCCAGCTGATGTGTTTGATTGTGCCCTTAACAAATATAACTTTTTTTATCTCATTTATTCAAAGCCACCAATAACTAAAAACACATTTGCTTGCATGTGACAATGATACATTTGACATATATTATTTCTACTTAAAATAGTTCCCCATTTAAAAGTCTACAAAGCTTTAGTAAGTTGATGAGGTATTCTGTAACAATCTTTGTCCATTTATAAATGAAACAAAATCATTCATTGAAATTTCAAGTTTTGATCTTAGGTCTAAGTCTTGTGAGCTGTATAATAAAACCCACTTGGTCATAGGCATTTCTCATCAAATACAATTTTGAATACTGTCCAGTGAACAATGAGTAGTAACGTATTGTCATTAGTACAAATACCACAAAGTCAAAATTCTTAATATATATTTTTTAAAAGCCACATTGTATGATCTAAAGTATATTGATTTAGTTTGTTAATAATGAATAGAAAGCACTTGCTGGTCATAATATATTTCTAAACTACACACTTTGACAACAAGATTTTCTCCTGACATGCACCAGACTAAAATGTCTGCAGACTGTGGCCTAACAACTATTGTGGCAATGAACAGCCTGAAGAAGGCAACCAAAATTAAGATTGAAATTCATTAACTAGTGATTTGATTTTATAAAGGGTTTTCTGTAAAATAAAAATGAGCTTGACCATTTATGGATAAGCAACATGTTTGAGAAAAAAACAACTTCTTATATTCATGATCAATTATAACTATTAGAAAATATTTAGCAGTTGAACTTTCCATTTTTAGACTGAATAAACATAAACACTGAGGGATGACTTAGAAACTGTGTAGTAAGTATGGTCATTGATTGTTTGTGAAAAGTGGAGTCTATAGAATATAATAAATCCTGAACATTTCAGTCACCTGGAAAGTCTCCCATTCTTGTCCCACAGTATATGATCTGTAATATTACTAATCAAATAAATAAAATACTTACACCATAATATAGCCGGGAGCATAGGAATATAAAGAAAGGCTATCATCGAAACAAAGCAGAATCCAAAGTTATATATTGTTTTTGAGCCATCTTGTCCAAAATTATAGAAGAGTCCACCAACAATAATCCCGATAATAATATGTATTAACGTTTTTACAAAAAACACATTCTAGAACAAAAAATAAATACATTTATTTATTCTTAATGGTTGAACATAAAAACAATTAGTAAGATTTTTTGCTAAGTAAACTAAGCAGATTTCCCATGTGATGGAATGACACAGTTGTGATCTGATCTCACAATTTATTCTCTATTTCTAAGTTAAAACCGATGAGTAGAAAGCAGCAGAGCTTACTAAAGGCTGGAAATAAGACATTACAAATAACTCGCTTAATACTTGAATTACAATAAAAATGCATAGAATAATAATTATAGACCACCAATAGCTAATGATATTAGGACATTTGTTAAACTTAACAAGGTTGTTCTGTAATATTTTAACCATAATAACAGAGATATTTTGAATTTATGAATTTTATCTCCACCCCTCTATATCCTCACTTTGCCAGATCCGATTTCAGCCAATAACAGATATGATCTTCAGTGTTTTCAGAAATGGTTAAATATCAAGTATGGTATAGATCAAATAAGCATTTTTAAAACAAGAACATAAAATTTTGTTGATTTCACATATAGTATATATATATATATATATATATATATATATATATATAGAGAGAGAGAGAGAGAGAGAGAGAGAGAGAGAGAGAGAGAGAGAGAGAGAGAGAGAGAGAAAACAACATTTATAGGTAACTAAATTTACAATAAGATTGGTTATATATAATTTTTCAATCCAACTTCTAATAATAGAGATATTTCACATTTTTGAATTTCCCTCCTCTAAATCCCCAGTCAAATTTCAGCCGTTAATGGACTTAATCTTTAGTTTTACATGAAACACTTATATATTGGCTTATATATTGCTATGTGTGTGTAAATAGTGTTTCAAATGGCATGTAGCAAAAAAAGTCTGTCATGCAGGGGCTCTGTAAACTAAGCAGATTTCCCACGCGAAATTTTACAATAGATAAATATACATACTGGTAACACCACCGCGAATATTAAGTGAATAAATACAAACGGTAATGAGAAATCTTTCAGTTAGAAGTTAATAACTCTACAACGGAAAGCGTCTGAATTGTAAACAATCAGGCCAGCCAACCTGAATTCTAGACAGGAAATAAAAACCATTAATGAAATATATCTTAATATAACATATTAATTTTATTGAAAACTATTTACTATAGCTAATGCTGTAATTTGTAATGAATCAGAATAATTTTAGTCTCAATAGCTTAAATTTCAGTAATCTGAGAACAAAAAAGGGGAGGATTAAATATGGAATAGGGAAAATGATTACATATGGAGTTTGGTAACGATCAAACAAAAATTGCAAACATTATAGCGTTAACAGATATATATATATATATATATATATATATACAATTTTGAACAGACCTTATTTTCATCATCTCCTGGATAGGATCGATGAACATTTGTGGAAATTTTTCAAAAATCGTGTGATGAGTATGGCCTCAATAGCTGATTTCTCTTAAGGGAAATCTGCTAATATTAAAGCACTCTAAACGCAAAATAAAGTAATTAAAACTAATACTTTGCTTACTATGTAAAATGTAATATTTAGCTTATCAGGTATCTTGATTAAGTGTAATGATGTACCTTATCATATGATTGACCAATACTAATTGTATTGCAATGCATGACACATTTTTATCAATGTATCAACATTTTGTCTTTTAACAAATTTATTTCATGTTAGTACAATATTCATCTGTCATATTAAAACATCCTTCAGATTCTATCTAATTGCAGAATGCAAAAAAAAAGCATCCATAGCTGATTACTTAGATAAAATGTGTTGTAGATATACTAATTATTATTAAATTTAAATAAAATCAAAGTGTCTAATTATTTTTGTGCAACACAGTATGCAGGAAAAAGCCTGCTTCGACACATATACTCTCTTCAATAACTTCCCTGGACCTATTTTAACAGTTATTCCCCAGAGTAAGAGTGAAGCCTCCTTGAACCCAGTTGTTCAATGAAAGCATGATTTTAAATTACTTCTTAATTCATGAAAAATTAATAAACAAATAATCTTTATTAAATAACATTTATAACAAAGAAAGTTACTAGTGAGTAAAATATACAAACCCGGTCTCTAAACATTTGAATAAACATCCTTGTGAGAAGTATGACAAACTGATCCCAAGTACTACAGCCATAGTTAGGCATTTCTTTAATTTCTTGTGCATCTGAAAAATAAAACATGTATCAATTACCAAAGTGAAATAAATAATTTATATTCAGATAATTTAAAAAAAATAATTATCAAATGACTTGTGCATATTCAAAATATAAGTAAAATATTACAAGCAAAAATCATGAAATAGCTATGTATATACCTTAATGAGAATGGTTTCATAAAGCAAATGCGATGTAGTTAATATTACATTAACTATTACTAATCACTAGTACAGAGTGTGGCACAAATGTTTTGTTGGTACTTGTACAGTGCAATAAAATTGTATTTGAAAATTAACAACTTACAGCTAGAACCTCAAAATATAACCCTTCGTTATGGACTGACTTGAGCCATCTATCAGCCAACTCTTGAAGACCTCACATGTACCAGTCTTCATCTTCTGATCCAAAGAACTTGCGAAAACCATTTTCAACTTCCTCCTGATTATTGATTTATCTTCCTCGAAGAAAATGAACCATTGAGAAATACAAATAATAGTCAGAGGGAGAAAGATAAGGGCTATACACAGGGTTTGGTAGAAGTTCTATATCATCAAGTTCTTCAATTTTATTCAGAGTTATTGGAGCAGTATGAAGACATGCATTATATTGTTATAGAAGAACTCTTCTGGTTGACAGGACAGGATATATTTGATCCAGAACTTCATACACCCAGTTCAGTTGTTGAGAATAAATATCTGTATTTAAACAATGACAACGAGGAACCAATTCACAGAACACCACACAAAATATCACATTGAGCAAACCTACTATGTCTGACAACCAGATTTGGTAACTGGTCTTGTGTTAACCTCTGCTTGTGGACAGCAGGGTTGCAATAAAAGATCCCTTTATCATCACAAGTGGCTATTCTTCTTTTTTAAAAAAGAATGCTTTTAGTACTGGTGAACAGTTGTTTACATTGGTCTATCTGACGGCTTCACCGGCCATCAAATAAATCATGAGGTATGAATCAGCAACTCAAATTTCTTCAAGAGGACTTGAGATGATAGTGCATTTTCTTATTGAAGGCCCAAGAATGGTGGCCAGTTGGCCAGTACCATAATCGATAGGAAGTTTATAGGCCTCAACAACTCACATATAGTTGGAAATTACGATTCTAAGGATATTATATTTTTTTTAACTTACTACTTTCTTGCCTGACAATGATCTTTTTCTTTTCTCCGACGGTCCATCGATGTACTCTGCCATTATTGATGGCTCGCACCATTTCATCTTGGTAATTGCCATACTCATTACTCGAAACTTCAATAACTAAAAATAAAAATGAAAAGTAAATAAATTGGACAAACGCCTAAAGATGAAGTAAGAACCAATAAAAAGAAATTGAAAATGGCTCAATGAGCATTTTACATCACCTAGTGGATTTCTTCGACAGTGTAGAACAAAAAATGGCAAACTCATATTAAGTTCTTATTTTGTTTAAATAAGAGCAAAAAAAAAAATGCAATCGATTAATATAATAAAAATGACTGGATATCTTTTGCTCAAAACCCCAAAAAAGTTTAATGTTTAATTATCAAGTTTGATAAAAATCAAACAAAAATTCCAACCACTAGAGTGGTAACAAGCAAATATATATATATATATATATATATATATATATATATATATAGTTTTGAATGGACCTCAGTTTTGTCATCTCCTGGGTAGGATTGATGGATTGTTGAAAACATTTCCCTTAAGGGAATTTTGCTAACATCGGACGATCACAGAAGAAATTAATATAGGGTTATCATGTAGGATTCACTAATAGCGTATTTCTCCAAAATTATGATATATATCCGAAGTGTGGCCAGATTATAAGAGCCTTCCTCTTACAGACAAAATAAACCCTAAAAAACGTTAGAATATAAATACGATAAATTAACTACACTTGTGAACTTACTAAAATCTGCTGGATTATAGGTGACAGGACATTGAAGCCCAAACTGTGCCAAGAAAGGAACTATGTCCTCTCCGTTCCCTTGAAATACACATTGGCCTTCAGATACTATATACACATTATCGAAGAGAGCAAAAAGACGAGCACTAGGGGTGTGTATTGAACATATAACTGTCCTCCCACCACGAGCTAGGTTTTTCAATAGATGAACACACTGAGAGCTTGACAAGTCATCTAATCCTCTGAAATCAAATAAAAAAATTATACTATTAACATAATACTGTGGAGAAAAAAACAAAACAGAAAATTTAGAGACCTAGTACTATTTTCTTCCTTAATTCAAAGGTTAATTAAGAGTAATAAGAGTGCATTAAAATCAAAAGTTCTAATGCAGAAATAAATATTTAATTGAAATGAAGTATACAATAGAAAATAGAAACAAATGTATTTCAAGAACAATATCCGTTTAAACAAAAATTAAAATAATATTATACATCATATGAGACTAGAATATACATATGAGCAAGTAAATAAGTCAATAGACTTCCAACTGTACATAACATATTCCTGTAGAAATGAAAAATTGAAAAATCTGGGAACAGATAAAAACTACATATTTTCTTTTCTCAACTAAACAACTTATGGGGACAGCGGGGCCAGGGGTAGATCAGTTGCATGCACTAGCAATGTAATTGAGGGTCCAAATTTGAAATGGGGATCTTAAATTTTCTGTTGCAGTGTGAATGTGGGGTGACATTTCCAGTCCTCTATTCATTTCCCTGGACCACATTTCATAATCTGACAAACTTTAAGAGCTATTTAAAAGATAATTAGTCAACTTTGGTCAAGGGGCCACAAACATGGCAGGTAAAAGCAAAATGATGTTCTACCAGATACAGTGTGCTGCTTGATTCTACTCTGACAGACCACAGATTGAGAATTTAATCCTTTCCTTGCGCAAAGCCACTATAGTGGCTTGAATCAAGCCACTTTAGTGATATTGCGCAATGAAAGGGTTAAAGAATTAAGGAAAAACTTTTCACAAGAGATTTTAAAAAAATCTTTGTTTTCTTTCACTCATTGTGAGACCAGAATGCACTGCATATATTATTATTTTGTAAGTACCTGTGGTAAACCTTGAACCTGCTGTTCTGAAAAATGTTACAGGAAGGACATTATATCTCAATTATCACTATATTCAATGATAATTTTTTTAAAATTCTTTAAAGTTTTTGGAGTAGAAATATATATTTCACAGATTGATCATATAATGGTATTAGCAATTATATAGGTAATCAAGCACAGAATGCAAAGTGAAAAAAGTAATCAATAGTAAAATCATTGGAAAAATTGCATGTACCAAAAATATATAAATAATTGTAATAATAACAATAATAGAAGTCACTCAATAAACAACATCTTCAATATTAAATATTACTTACGTAGTTGGTTCATCTAAAAATAATACTGGGGGATTGTTCACTAATTCCAAAGCTATGGACAGCCTTTTCTTCTCCCCACCAGAAAGCCTTGATGTCAAAGTGTCTTTAGCATTTGTTAATCTCAGTAGGTCTAAAATTTCTGTAATCTAAAGGAAGGAAAACAATGTATCATTTATTATGAATCTCTTGCTTTAATAATTAAAAGTATTTAAAATACTGGCATGCACAAATAATTTAAATTGTTATTTTTCTAAATTATTGGAATATCGAAAACCTGTCATACAAATGCTATATAAAATGTAACAGGATTTAGATGAATAAATGGCTGGTAATAACTTTCAATATACGATAGTGAGCCATGGTTATGTTAATGAGTATCTTATGAGAGGACCTTTCATGAGGATTAAAAGAGACTCAATATGGTCTCACTGTGTCAAGGAGGAGACTGCTGAACATATGGATAAAGATTGTAGGTATGCTATACAATATGTTACAGATTCTTGAATTTGAAAGAGTATTTGGGAGATGAGATCCCGATCATGAACGGATGTTTGGGCATATGCCAAGAAGACTATTAGTTCAATGTAGCAATTTTTTTTTTCTGGAGTTCTTACATTTTTTGTTTCTAGGACGTTTATTTAATATTAATAAATAAACAAAAAGTATTTTTTAACTATTGGCATTTAACTTTTAGTGTATTCCATCTATTTAAAGAACTTCAAATACCAGTTTATTTATTATTTTAATTTTCATTTAATAAAGATATTTAAAATGTTCTAGCTCTAGACATCATAAAAATATTCTTTTAATTTACGTTTTATACTTTAGAGCTATATTTTCATTATGCTTGGCCTTGGATCACTGATGTATATTTCTATCATCAAGGTAATAATTTTATTGTGGATGACAATGGTGTTGAAGAATAGAATACATTTTAATACAATCCTCTCTAGATGATATTTTGTGATTCTGTTCAATCAAATAAATGCAGTTTTGGGGAAGCTTGATAAGATTTTTAACTTGATGACAGAAATATATGTCAGTGATCCAAGACCAAGCATAATGAAAATATAGCTTTAAAGAATAAAACTGTTAAAGAATATTTTTATGTCAAGAGCTAGAAAATTTTAAATATCTTCATTTATTGTAAAATAAAATAACAGCAAATAAACAGTTAAAGCTAAATAAAACTGATTAAAAATATTAATAAAATATCTGTGTCATTATTGATAGTTGTTATATAGGTACTTATATATTCAATTTATAATATATTTAAACACTAAACACTGTAAAATGTTCGTTCAAATCCATGGGGGGGGGGAAGGCCGTGCACTCCCCTTGTTAGTAATATCCTGTCAATGATGGACTCCCCACTTCGGAAAAAATTCAGTGACCATTACTGAAGATCTATTAAAGATCAACATTTTCTATTCAGTTATATGGTTGATACAAGATTTATGTCTTGAAAACAGCAACTGTAGTCTACATCTTTTACTATGTTCTATATGAAGTTAATATAATTGTACCTGACTCATCTTCTGCTCTTGGGATACAGATGGCCCTAGCTTTAATTCGGCTGAGGTTTGGAGTGATTCCAGAACGGTGAGAGAAGGCTGGTGCACATCCTCCTGCATAATATACCTTGAAAGTTTCTTGAAGTTTTTTATGTCTCTAGCCATTCCATTAACTAATATTGAACTTGATCCATCACTAGCTCTGAAATGAAAATATTAGAAGATAATTATTACAAAATATCAATTTTGGAAATGTTGTTGAGTGAAGGCCCTTCACTAAAAGAATAAAAAACAAAACCTTGTCTCAACAATAACATTTGTTCTTATTTAGAGATATACATATTATTAATATTGCCGTTTATATTCTGGCCTCTTATGAAGCCTGAGCTTATGAACCAAAAAAAAAGAAAAAAATGCAGGAGCATTTATATACATAGATTCCAATAATAATTCAGATCTATAAGGATGATAGGTGGATGAAACAGATTCAGTAAGCGGAAACTATTCTCATAACGATCAATGATTATACAAGGGGCTGATAATTACTCATTACACATTACCCCAATGAAATATTAAATGGTGAACAACATTTAACAGGTCACAGCCAATTGAAGAGACTACTCAAAATATCCTGCACCTGATGAAATTAGTCTAATATTCTAAATAAAATTTAAAAAATAATATTCGCATCACAGAAAAAAAAAAGTTAGTCCCCTAGGTGTGATATTCCTTCCAAGCTGTTAGATTCTCCAGACAACTTAATACGTTGATGGAATAAAAGGCTCACATAAACTAAGCAGATTTTTCACATTGTAGAATTTCATATAGGACACTATCTCACTTTCTGTACTCTTCCTTCCTCAGTAGAAAGTTTAAGTAAACAAGACTTAAAACATACCCTGGACTTGAAATATCAGGTGACATAATAGCTTAAGAATGAAAATCACATCAGAAGGAGTGGGGATGTACCTAAGACTAAAAATGATAAACATAAAAAATGTCTGCCTCAATTTTCACATTAATAAAACATGTATAGAACAATTATACATCCACAACAAGACTGAAATTAGATGTTTAATGAATTTGTAAGTTTAAGTGACAATAGATGTGTGCGAGTGAGGCTTAACTGAAGGCTGTAAACAAAAAAGTCATGCAGGGGCTGCGTAATCTAAGCAGATTCCCCACGTGCTGGTATAACACTTGTGATCTCATTCCACAACACATTCTCTATTTCTATGTGAAAACTGATGAGTAGAAGGGGCTGGGGTTACTGAAGGCTTAAAACTAGAATGTAAAAAGTAAGTATAGATTTAGTTAATAAATAATTGTATAAAAATTAGTAAATTTAATACCCTTAGGATATGGTAAGAGCGATATTTACAATCTACTAGATGATATTATTTACAACATAGAGTAAAACAGGGACTTGTAAACAGCATCATATTAATATAAAGGGCATAATAACCTAGCTGTTGATTGCCCAAACCATATTAATCCCAATCCAAAAGAAAGTAAAAATAGCTTGTTTATTGAGTTACGAAAAAATGCATAGAACAAAAAATTGCAGACCATCAATGGATATATTTGGAATTTTCGAATTACCCTCTAAATTTGCACTATTCCTGTTCTGACTTCAGCCAATAAAAAATATGATCTTAAGTTTTGACTGAAACATTAAATATCGAATTTGGTAAAGATCAAATAAACATTTTCGAGACAAGAACTTAAAATCTTAATTGATGACATTATCACACAATGAATTTGCATGTAACTTGGATATAAAGGTATCTTGAAAACAATGTTTGGTATTTAAGCTTAAAGTAAAATGGTTCATGAAATAACAGCTTATTGTTTATATGACATGAGTAGGAGTGGGTGTTTACTGAAGGATGAAAACTGAAAAATCCAAATATCTCGGTTAATATTCATCATAGAGAAACTATGTATATAACAGCATTTTTAGGTAATTAAATTTGCAATAAGATTGGTTCTATACAATTTTTCGATCCGACTTATAATAACGGAGATATTTCAAATTATCGAATTCCTCCCTTTTACCCGCCCCCCTCTCCCAGTCCGATTTCAGCCGTTTACGAATATGATCTTTAGTTCGACATATTTAACATATGGGTACGATAACATCCTTGTACTTCTATTAGTTAACACGGCACACAACATAATTTCCTTTAGTCCTTTCATTATGAACAAGAAGGTTTTGTACCAGTATTTTGTATACCTAATATGTTCGGAGAAATTTGATTTTTTTTTTAATACTTCTTCCCTCGCCCTTAGTTAATTTCGATCAAAAGGGAGGTGCACAATTACAGGGCACAACCCTGAATATGAATTTCAACGTACTAAGGCTAAATGATTTGGAGTTATACTAGTTATGTGCACATGTCGAATCGAAACTAGTTAAAATGGGCCCAGGGAGATTCAAAACGGATAATTCGGTTGAAATCTGAAAACATAAACTTTTCGCCATACAATACTTCTTTTACTTTACTTTTTACAATGAAGTAAAAATAGACAAGCAAAAGCTGCTTGATAACCAGAAATAGAACTTGGAGTTACTAAACATCCTCATCTGAAAAAGATTGGCTTAGAACCGCGCTCCAGGCCTAATTGTACTATATTAATTAATTAATCAATTGAATTGAGCTAAACCTACTTATCAACTCTCCCTAGTTATTCTCAATGTATGATTTTTGTTTAAATAAATGTTTCACCACTAAAAATATTGCAGTTTAGTGCTAGTATTTTTTACTAATTAAACAAAATTGTACAGAGAATATATTTACTGAAGAGTAAGATGAGAATCACTCCAGCTGATTCTAGAATTATAATAGAACAGCTCATGATTCCGTTTTCTAACTGACGTAATTGTTATCCATGGAGGAATAGTCTCTTCTATCTTTGCCCTTCAAATATTGCATGTTTTTTGAGCTAATTACCTATTTATTTCATTATTTTGTCTCTCCACCTAGATTTAACGATAGATCCGCTAGAGTTTACCCGCTTCACTAACTAGTTTGCAAAGGGTAGTTCAATCTCTATTTACAACAGGTAAGTAATAACAATTTGAAGATAATGATTTTTATTCTGAGACTAATCGTACAGATTGTATTCAGAAATTTTCCATTCCTTATATTACCAGTGTGGTAGAAGCATTATTCTGAACATTGCAAGAATTCCATAGTCACCCACTTAAAGAAAAAAGTATTGGTCCTACTGATAAACTAAGGTAAAAAATGTAGCAACTAAAGTAGAGTCAGTTGAAAATCATCCACCTGCAGTTAATAGTTAGTTAATGACCCATCTTGCATTGGCACTCTTCAGTATTAGGTTAAAATGCTAATATTATAGTGATATTTTTAGCAGATTTCCCTTAGGGAAAACCAGCTATTGAGGTCTCTCATGACTCATGACGCGATATTCGAAAAATTTCTTTAAACGTCCATCGATCCTATATATATGTGCCTATTAACGCTCTAGCGGTCGCAGTTTTTGTTTGATGGTTACCAAACTCGATATTTAATCGTTTTATGTAAAAAGAAAGATCAATTTCGTAAATGGATGAAATGGGACAAGTGGGAGGGGGGGGGGTTTAGAGAGGGGAGGATTTTCGAAATATCTCCGTTACTAAAACGGATCGAAAAATTATATAAAGCAGCATATTATCGCAAATTAAATTTTCTATAATTATTGTTATATAAATTTATTCTCTATCTTAAATATTAACCGAGATATTTGCATTTTTCAGTTTTCCGCTTTCAGCAAACCCTATTTCTGCTCATGTTACATAACTCTGTTATATAATAAACTACATTATTCGAAGCTTAAATACCAATTATTGTTTTCAAGAGACCTACATGCAAATATGTTATGGTGACCTCCTCCCGTTTTGAGTTCTTGGACTATGGTTGATTGGGATAAATTATTCTGATTCATTATAAATTACTGTGCTAGATATAGTAAATAGTTTTCAATGAAATTAATATGTTATGTTCTGATATATTTGCAGTAATTGTTTTTTTTTCCGAAACACGGTGTGAGGTTGGCAGACCTGTTTGTTTACATTTCAAATGATTCCCGTCGGGACTTTGTTAAAATTAACAGAAATATTTCTTATTACCGTTTGTATTTATTTACTTAATATTCACTGTGGTGTTATGTAACTAGTATGTATATTTATCTATTGTTAAGCTTTACGAGGGAAATCTGCTTAGTCTACCCAGCCCCTACGTGACGGAATTTTTAATAAATGGACTTTAAATCCTTCTCCAGGAAATCGGTTATTAATATATTAAATTTGTACCGGTCAATTGTGCATTAGAAGTTACACCAAAATAAATACGATTTCATGATAAACCTGACAGCAGAGCTATTGAAGAGGACATTTGTGGAATAAAGGATCCCTCCCGGCTGACAACAAGTAAGTTACATGGCGTTAGGAGGAAGTTGGAAAAGAAGTAGTTCCAGGGAAATGATGACCTAGATAAACACTTGTGCCAGATGATTAGCTACAAATGGAGAAGATTACGAGGAATGGTCTCAGACAATAAGCAGAATACACAGATCCTTCAAGGACTGCAGCACAATGAAAGTAGATGAACATTCAGGAAATCTGTCCGGTAGGGGGGGGGGGGTCATTATTACTTGTCATTGTATAAGGATTATTATTATAGTATTGTATTGTATGTTTTTTATTATAATAAATATTTTTGAATCGTCTACTATCGTACCCTACATTTCGCAATATTCTAGGCTATTGTGCTTTTAGTTGGTATTTTTTTTCCGTCTCAGAGTTGTTTTATAACCACAACCTGCTATTAGCGGGTGATATTGGTTGAGGTTGTACTCGTGACGCGATTTTCAATACATTTCCTCTAATGACCATGGACCCTACCTGGAAGATGACCAATATGTGGTCTGTTCAAAACTAACTATATATATATATATATATATATATATATATATATATATATATATATATATATATATATGCATGTCTGTTAATTCTCTAGCGCCTGTCATATTTTAGCGGATTTTCCTCAAGGGAGCTATTGAGGTACTCATGACGCGATTTTTGAAAACTTTCCTCAAATATCCATCGACCCTACCTAGAGGATGACGAAAATAATATACGTTCGAAATTATATATATTTGTCTGTTAACGCTCTAGCGGTCGTCATTTTTGTTTTTGTTACCAAACTATATATTGAATGTTTATGTTATGTTGTGATATTAAATGTTTTATGCAAAAATGAAGATCAAGTTCGTTATTCGCTAAAATCGGGCAGGGAGGAGGGGGGTTAGAGGGGGAGAATTTCGAAAATTCTTGATATCTGCGTTATTATGCGTCGGATCGAAAAATTGCATAGAACCGATCTTATTGAAAATGTAGTGTTCTATAAATGCTGTCATGTATATTTTTTCACTATCTTTAATATTAACTGAGATATTGGCAGTTTTCAGTTTTCGGCCCTGGGTAAACCCCCAGCCCTACTCGTGTCATATTAACAACAGGCCGTTATATTATGAACCACTTTATTTGAAGTCTAAATACCAAATATTGTTCTCATTCTACTATTAAGTCTTGAGATAAATGCAAATATGTGACGTACGTGGAAAATCTGCTTAGTTTATGCAGTCCCTCCGTGACGGAATTTTTGTTTTTATCTTTACAAACACGCTATTTAAAAGTTTTATACAAAACTAAAGTAGTAAACTTAAATTTGAAAATTCGAAATATCTCCGATATTTCCATGAAATCTTATGGAACCAATCTTGTTAAACTACAATTGTTGTTTTATAGAAATAGTATAGTAGTCGTTGGTAAATAGGGACATTACTCACTACAAACAACAATTTAAATATCAAAAACTTTAGAATCATGAATTAATATATAAACATTACTTACTCATATCCAGCTAATACATTTAATAATGTACTCTTTCCAGCACCGGAAGGCCCAAGGATGGCTGTCAGCTCTCCTGACTTAAAATACCCACTTATATTTCTTAATAACAGTTTATTTCCTAGAAAAGAGAAAATTTTAATGTTAGCGTTACATTACTTTGTTATACATTACATCGTTTATACATTATTCATACATTACATTGTTTATGGAATAAACTGTATATTTATCCTCAGTTTTAATGATTAAGGTGTGGTGTCATGTAAATTAGACAAAATGTAGTGTTTTTCATCATTCAGGGCCTTGGAGTTTACTTGCAAAATGTGCACGGAATATTTTCAAGATACAGTGTAATCAAATTTAACTACTAACTACTATTCAACTAATTTTAATTATGATCAGAGTTAAAGTAAACGTTAATACCTCCACTTGATAGTTTCATTTGACATAGTACTTCCAGGGCTTGCGCTCCACCATCAGTAGTGACCAGCTATAATTGGTTAGAGTGGGAGTCCCAATCCGGATTTCAAAAATTAATTATTACAGAAAACTAAAGAGTGTCAATATTTTTTTCGTACAAACTTTTAGCAGATTTCCCTTAAGGGAAATCAGCTATTGAGGTTGTACTCATGGCGGAATTTTCGAAATTTTTCTTCAAATGTCCATCGATCCTACCTAGTAGATGACGAAAATGAGGTCCGTTCAAAACTGTATTGTTTTGTATATATATATATATTTGTCTGTTACCGCTCTAGCGGTCGCAATTTTTGTTTGATCGTTACCAAACTCGATATTTAGTCGTTTTATGTTAAAAGAAAGATCAAGTTCGTTAATGGCTGAAATCGGACCAGTGGGAGGGGGGTTTAGAGGGGAGGATTTTCTAAAATTCGAAATATTTCCGTTACTATAATATATACGTCGGATCGAAAAATTGTATAGAATCAATCTTATTGCAAATTACATTTACTATAAATATTGTTATATACATATATTTCGCCCGGGAATTCATTTGAGGCAGAATGGTGATGGTATTTTTTTGGCAAGGGTTTACTTTGCACAATATTTTGACATTTCCCCGTCCCAGTGTTTAGAGTTTATACCTGTTGTTGGCATTTGTTAATAATAAAATTAATTTTATATGTAAGACTTCACTGTCCTCCATATTGTCATATTTCCAGTCTTCTGTGCATTATTCATAGATTTCAGTTATTAAAGACAAAACATTAACGTAGATTTGAATTAATTTTTCCAGGTGAGGTACTTGATAGTTCAAATTGGAATGAATTGTTGAACATATCAATATTTCTACGCAAATTACTTGCTCCACACATTGTTCCTGGAGAAATGTATAAAACAAAAGTTAATCTAAATAACAAAGTAAACAACTTTTGTTATGTGCATGTTTGTCGAAAAACAAATAGACAATGAAATATCGCGAATTTTTATTTTATTTATAGCTTATAATCATAGAAGAATTAATGCTAATTGACATACCGAGTTTTGTTAAGTTCGGTTCAATCGCTATCGCCCAATAAAATAGTTGACTCCCGCTTTAGTTTATAGTGTACATCTCGTTTATACTTTGTTAAAAGACAAAAATGAGTATCACAAAAGTTACTTTAAATAACAAAATAAACAACTTTTGTTATGTTCATATTTGCCGAAAAACGAATAGAAAACGAAATACCGCTATTTTAAATTCAGGCCTCCCTTACAAACCCTACTCCTGCCCTTCCCTAGAAATGTTGGTATTGCTTATTATAATGAAAGCGTTAGTGCTAATACACATACCGAGTTTTATTTATTTCGGTTGGGTCTTTTGTCCCAAATAAAACTGTTCACTTCCGCAATAGGTTTTAGCGTATATCTCGTTTATAATTCGGTATACGAAAAAAATGTATATTAAAAGTTACTTTAAATAACAAAATAAACAACTTTTGTTATGTTCATATTTGCCGAAAAACCAATAGGAAACGAAATATCGCTATTTTTAATTTCAGGCTTCCCTTATAACCCCCACCCCTGCTCGTCTCAGAGAAAATTAATATAGCCTTAAGTCTAAGTTAGGTTAGTAGTAATATACATACCAAGTTTAATAAAAGACGGTTCAGCCGTTTATGCGTGAAAACGTAACAAATAAACAAACAAACAAAAACACACAAAAGAAACAAAATGCAGTTATGGTGTCTATGACATGTGAAACGAAAAGTTATCGTGAAAATTCGCGAAAAAAATCAATGTACAGACAGGTGTTACAATTTTATATATATATATATATATATATATATATATATATATATATGTCTATTACCACTCTAGCGTTCGCAATTTTTGTCTTATCGTTACCAAACTTCATATATAATCGTTTTATACAAAAAGAAAGATGAAGTTCGTTAACGGCTGAAATCGGACCAAGCAGTGGGGAGTTTAGAGGGGGAGAGTTTCGAAAATTCTTAATATATCCGTTATTATGCGTCGGATTGAAAAATTGTATAGAACCAATCTTATCGCAAATTAAATGTACTATATATATATATATTGTTGTACACATTTATTCTCTATCTTAAACATTAACCGAGATATTTGCATTTTTCAGCTTTCAGCAAATCTCCTTCTGCATTTCTACTTATGTTACATAAACAGTACTCTATTATAGAATAAACCACATTATTCGAAACTTAAATACCAAATATTGTTTTCAAGAGACCTTTATTATACGAGGTATACGTAAATATGCTCTGGTGACCCCTCCCCGTCCTAAGTTCGTGGACTACTAAAATTCGATTGATTGAGATAAAAAATATTCTGATTCATTATAAATTACAGCACTAAATATAGTAAATAGTTTTCAATAAAATTAATATGCTATATTCTGATATACTTCAGTAATTATTTTTCTTTCAGGTGATAGATTGGCAGACTTGTTTGTTTACATTTCAGATGCTTTCCGTCGGGAGGTAATTTCTCATTACCGTTTGTATTTATTCAAGGTGGTGTTTTGTTACCAGTATGTAGATTTATCTATTGTTAAACTTCACGAGGGAAATAAATCTGCTTAGTTTACGCAGCCCCTGCGTGACGGACTTTTTATATTTGCGAGTCAATTATCCCAAGGTACAATATAGTCTATATGAGAATCCGAGTTTTCGGCTAGCACGGGGCGTTTACTTCTAGAATGAATGAATATACACATTCATCAATATTTTTGTTAGTATTTCTCCAAAAAATGCTGGACGACAGAGGAACCAATTGATCAGGATCAATAAAAAGGCCTTGTCCTCTAATAGTCTCTTTATTTTATGCAAAGTGCACTTTCAGAGTCAGCGCTTCATCTCCAGTGCCTGAATACAGCAGTCTAGCATGGACCAAAACCGCCAGGAAGCTCTAATTAGGCACTGATGATAGAGCGCTGACTGAAAGTGCACTTTGCATAATATAAAAGTCCGTCACGCAGGGGCTACGTAAACTAAGCAGATTTCCCACGTGAAGTTTTACAATAGAGAAATCTGCATACTGGTAACACAACACCACCGTGAGTAAATACAAACGGTAATGAGAAATCTTTCAGTTAATTTTAATAAATTCCCAACTGAAACGGGTTCTGAATTGTAAGAATAATTTATATTTTAATAACTCAAATTTTAGTAGTCCAAGAACTAAAGAAGGGAGGGGGGGGGGCGGATGAACAGAACGAATTTGCATAAATCTCACAAAGTAAGGAAGGTAAGGTAAGGTTAGAAACGACAGGTAAGGATAGAGGAAGCTTCCACCAGAGCCTAACCGTTTACGGAAACGGCCGAACTAATCCAAACATACCCCACCACATGTCCCATAGAATTCATAAAAATGCAAATATCTCGGTTAATATTCAAGATAGAGAATAAATGTATATAACAATATTTATAGTAAATTTAATTTGCAATAAGATTGGTTCTATACAATTTTTCGACCCGATGCATAATAACGGAGATATTTTGAATTTTCGAAAATCCCTCCCTCTAACCTCCCCCCCTCCCACTTGTCCGATTTCAGCCATTAACGAACTTGATCTGTCTTTTTGCATAAAACGGTTAAATATCGAGTTTCATAACGATCAAACAAAAATGGCGACCACTAGAGCGTTAACAGAAATATATATATATATATATATATATATATATATATATATATATATATATATATATACCTCATTTTCGTCATCTCTTGGGTAGGATCGATGGACATTTGAAGAAATTTTTCGAAAATCGTCATGAGTACGACCTCAATAGCTGATTTCCCTCGAGGGAAATCTGCTAAAATGAAAATCCCTAACGGCATCGGGAAATTATTTGTATATTTATTAACGGAATGAGTATGGTTATCACGAGCTGTTTGATACTTTACTCCTCATACCTTGATACTTTATACCTCATGAATACTTCTATCGTATTAGAACAGAATGCCTGAAACAAATTTAATCATGATTTCTCCGGATGTTGAAAATTAAAATTTATTTATTAACGCCCACTTTTTGCAAATAAGGCTAATTGGGACGGGTTATCCGGGGTTCAAGATAATGCAATCGTTATATTTTGAAGAGAAACAAGATTTATTTGATCCCTAGAACGATAATGAATTCTTCGATGTTCGTCCAATAGGCATTCTACGCTTCATGCTCAAACCTACATATTTGAAGCCAATAAATGGATTTTTTAGTTCTTCCGTTATCCAGTATGTAAATTTGGACGAGAAATTATTATATTGATTAGTTTTTGGGATAACAGCAATTCTAATCAAGAAATTGCGTTTTAAAATAAATTTTATAATTTCCTATACATGTGCGCGTGCGAGTTGTGTTTGTATATGTATGTGTGTGTGTATATATATATATATATATATATATATATATATATATATATATATGTGTGTGTGTGTGTGTGTGTGTGTGTGTATGTTTGTATGTGGGTGTATGAGTTTTCACTCACTCGAGTGTGTATTAGGGAGGTACAGAGTTTTATGTAAATAATCACCAGTAACAACTTATATTTTATGTAAACCTTAATTATTTTAAATTTCTTTTATTCATTTTATACACCAATTTTATTTTAATTATTGATTTATTTATTGAATATTTAAATATTTTATTAATTATTTTTCTATTGTCCAATATCAATAGTTTTGATTCACAGTTTTGCACCTAGCTTTGAATTTTGGTCTTTATTTGTTCTCTTGTTAATTTATTTATTTTTTTCTTTGTTGTGTTCAATATTTGTTTTTTTGATTTCCATTCTTGTTTTTTGTGTTCCATTTTGTTTTTGAGTTCCATTTTCATTTTTGAGTTCCAGTTCCGTTTTTGTGTTTCATTCAGGTTTTGTGTTTAATTTCGCCTTTTGTGTTCTATTTATTTTTTTTTCCAGTTCTGTTTTGAGTTGCGTTTCTATTTCTTTCCCATTTTTGTTTTGATATCATCTCTGTTTTTCGTGTTTTCTCTCTGTTTTATGATCCTTTTATGTTTTGTAATCCTTTTCTGGTTTGTGTTCCTTTTGTGTTTTGTGTTCCATTTCTGTTTTGTTGAATTTTTTTATATTTTTTTTTGTATTGTTTTGTTTTTAAGTTACGAATGATTTTGTTTAGAGCAACATCGCCGAAGCTGCGAAGCTCCAATAAATAAATAAATAAATCATCATAAATTTGAATAATGGCTATATCTCGAGTAAAACCAATGGGTGAGAGCACTTTTATTGTTTATGTTACAGCCTATTTACGTTATTTTGTGTATCCAATCTTTATATGTCCATCGGAAGCCACCCGTCAACAAGTGGTAACACGGCTGGTTAAATTGTATTTCAGCAAGACATGAGCAGTAACTTGAATGATAACCTCTATTAACCTTCAGTTGATATGTTCACACTAAAAAAGAACAGTCTACTAGATGTCTGTATAGATATCTGTAATATGCTAGATATCTGTACAATGACTCGACAACTCGAACAAATTAAATCATAAATATACTCAATTAGATGTCGCGAATTTAGTAATGAGCTGAAGCCGATTTATCAGCTGAGGAATCAGCTGCTAGATAAGGAAAAGCTGACTGTCTATAACTGAAGACAGTTCTGTATCAAAGATGAGTAAGCGGAATGATTGCTTTTAAAATAGCTTATTCGGATAGGAAGATCAATGAAAATCCCTTTGCTACGAACAGGCTTGAGAGTATTGTGCATTGATGAAGAACCTTTGAAGGACCGCAATAGGAACTTGAGCTCAAGTAAAGAACAATAGATACAATACAATAAACTGAGCAAATTTCCCCCGTGAACTTTAATAATATAAGAATCTACACACTGGTAACATAACACCACCTTGAATATTAGGTGAATAAATACAAACGGTAATAAAAAATCTTTCCCCTCCTGGCGGGAAGCGTATCAAATGTAAACAAACAGATCTGCCAAACCGACTCTCACCGGAAACAAAAACAATTACTGAAATATATCAGAATATAACATATTAATTTGATTGAAAAGTATTTACTATATCTAGTACTGTAATTTATAATGAATCAGAATAATTTTTATCTCAACCACTAAAATTTCAGTAGTCCAAAAACTTAAGACGGCGGGGGGGGGGAGTCCCAAAAACATTTTTGTATGTCGTATAATGAAGGTCTCATGAAAACAATATTTGGTATTAAGGTTCGAATAATAAGGTGTAGTCCATATCCGAGTATTGTTAGTATAACATGAGTAGAAATGGGGGGTTTGCTGAAGGCTGAAAACTATAAAATCCAAATATCTCTGTTAATATTCAAGATACAGAAAATATATATATATATATATATATATATATATATATATATATTATATATATATATATATTATAGAACAATATTTTAGATCATTTAATTTTCAATAAGATTAGTTCTTCTACACTTTTTCGATCCGACTTTATAGTAACAGAGATATTTCGAATTTTCAAAAAATTTCCCCCTCTAACCCCCCCCCCCTCCAATGGGTTCGATTTCAGCCATAACGACTTGATCTTCCTCTTACATTAAAATATTAAATATGGAGTTTGGTAACTACCCCCCCCCCCACCAAAATTGCGAACGCTAGAGTGTTAAAGAACAAATACACACACACACACACACACACACGCATATATATATATAATATATATATATCATACTATATTTATATATATATATATTTTGAACGGACTCATTTTCTTATTCCTGTGTAGGATCGATGGACTTTGAAGAAATTTTTCAAAAATCGCGTCATGAGTACGACCTCAATAGCTGATGTCTCTTAAGGGAAATCTGCTAAAATTCCAGGTTTGGCTTCTCAGAACAAATTCCTGGTTCACAGCAGGAAGGGAGAAAGTTATGAGAAATATTCCATAAGCTGGATCGAAAGATGAAGCATAGAGTTTGATCATTTATTCAGAGATATTCTCTCCTGATTGTTCTAATTCAATTCTTCCATTAACAAGCGATAATATTAATAAATCTTAATGAAAATATGTTCAATTAGCTCGTCGAATGGGTTATCAACACCCTTGTGAGTGTATTTGTTTTAATCCAATCCAGAAATTCTTTAATTAGGTACACATTTATGACTTTCAGGAATTGGAACCTACCACTTATGTTTTGAGAACTTTGAAAAAGAGTGTCTGTTAGGGAGGGGGGAGGATAACGAATGAAAGTGACCTTATGTCCTTCAAGACTTTCAAAGAATATGATCGATACCTCGATTTCAGATTGTAACAGTTATGTAATCCTGTATCTAGCTGTCACCTGGGGCCCCCCTGCT
This sequence comes from Riptortus pedestris, assembly GCA_019009955.1. NCBI lineage: Eukaryota > Metazoa > Arthropoda > Insecta > Hemiptera > Alydidae > Riptortus > Riptortus pedestris. Next base: position 36,267,090 of record CM032231.1, read on the forward strand.
TTAAAATTTAATAGTAATTCGGGAGCGAGTTCTTACTAGTGGCAACACTGCATGCATAACCTGTTCATCGAGGTTAGAAGAATGACAAAAAGAACAACAAAAACCTTGTGCAAAACTTCCCCAAAAACATTGTAAGTTGTTGATAAACTTATAATTGTGTTGTTCACTTCTCTCTTATTATTCTACACATTACCCATACCAAGATATTTACTTTCCAGCTTATGTATGACTCAGGAAAGCATATATATGCTGCTCATATTCTTTCTACATGCTATCACTAGAGCAGTGAAACGTTAATGATATAAAATTTAAGACTTTGAACGAAGCAGTCTTCTAAAAAATTGGAAAAAACTGTCAATCTTATTGATGAACGTTAAAAACGTTAAAGTGGGTTATATTTCTAGTTCTTGAGAATTGATTTGACTATTATGAAGTTTCAGCAGTTTTCTTCAGATTCGAAGTTTGATATACATTTTCATTGACTTGCCACCTTCGAGCTATGATATAGTCAAAGCATTTTCTTTGACAAAAGAATTTCTTCCAAGCACTAACGGTTCAGAACCTACAATTCAGGTGGACCGTGTTCAGTCCTTTACAACTACTGGGAATTAGAAAATAATACTAAAAAAAAAAACAATTCTCTGATATTGAGCCGTATCGAAAAATGTTAAGGAACCAATCTTTAAGAGGTAAAACTTTCGATGATCTAAAATTTTTGTTCTGTATATATTTTTTGTAGCTGATATATTATATATTCGTACTTTATTGTTTTCAGCCTTCAGTAATCCCCCACTTTTAATCATCGGATTTTTACTTAGAAAAAGCAAATATGAGGTCGTAGTATCAAGTGGGAAATCTGGTTAGTTTACGCAGCCCCTGCTTGTTTGTTTGAATCTACGTAATCTTGAAAACAGTTTTGAGTTTTTTGGAGTTGCAGTTTTTATTATTTCTCCGTATTTATGAGACGTAAAGATTCATTTTCATGTTTTTGTAAAGCCTCTATTCGTGAACCCAAATCCGTATGCCCAGCTTTGTGATCTAATATTATGATATCTTTATTTGTAAACTAACACGTAATTATGAAGGCACATATACTTTAGAAAATAAGCTAGTTTTAATAATTCTATTTAGTTTGGATTTACCTGAAATGTAAGTGTCACAAGATGCTTTCGGAGCTATATCAACATTTTTTTTTTTTTATCTCTGCTTGTTATTTTTTCTTAGAAAAACACTCAATCGAATATCAGCGGGTGCATATCCAAATGTTTGATGGAATTTATGCACAATGAATTAGTGATTTTACTGATAACCAGGAAACTTATCTATAGATGGAGGGTTACAAGTGTTCTTTGTCATCTTTATTCAATACAATAACTGTCCTAGAAGTCATCAGATCTGCCAATTATTAAATTTATAGAAATGAAAGGGAAAAAATTAAAAATTTTACATTTTTACCCACTGTAATAATTCGATATTTTGTTAAATATAACTAACCACCTTTATTCATTTGAGTCCCCAATTGTATAGTAATTATTCTTTTATTTTCCTCAGCAAAGGGGATTAAATAATGAAAAAGTTTGCAATAATCATCATAACATAATCAATATCTTTATAAAATTCTAGAATAATAATTAAATTATAAGTACATGGATAGTAACATACATTCCAGCAAAGAGGAAATACCACTTTAACTGGTAAATAAACACTAACATTTGAAACAAATATGAAACATTAAACTTTGTTAATTAAATTTTAATGAATAGAAAAAAGTCCGTCACGCAGTGGCTGCGTAAACTAAGCAGATTTCCCACGTGATGTTTTACAATAGAGAAATTTCACGAGAGCCAAGCAGTTAAGGAAACGGCCGAACTAGCTTTTGGTGGGAAAGTCACTCGTCCGTTAGCCGCCCAGATTTTATAAAAATGCAAATATCTCGGTTAATATTCAAGATAGAGAATAAATGTATATAACAATATTTGTAGTCTCATTTATTTGCAATTAAGATTGATTACTGTACAATTTTCGATTGGCGGTATGTAATGGAGTATTTCGAATTATGAAGATCTCCCTCTAACCCCCCCCCCCACTGGTCCGATTTCAGCCGTTAACGAACTTGATCCTTCATTTTACATAAAACGACTAAATATCGAGTTTGGAAACGATCACACAATTCAACCAAAATTGCGACCGCTAGAGCGGTAACAGACAAATATATAGATAGATCTATATATATATATATATATATATATATATATATATATATATATATATATATATATATACAGTTTTGAACGGACCTCATTTTCGTCATCTACTAGGTAGGATCGATGGACATTTGAAGAAAAATTTCGAAAATTCCGTCATGAGTACAACCTCAATAGCTGATTTCCCTTAAGGGAAATCTGCTAAAAAGGGGCTCAAGTTAGCCGTTGGCCTTTATCTCACATGGTAAACCTAGTGTAGCAAGTTCGATTCCCGCCTGAGCGATAGGAATTTATTTAGCGAAGGAATTCATTAAATAAAATCCTTAGTCCCTGGCAAGAAAAGGGTGGTAACCTGTAGGCTAACCCGTCCTAGTTAGCCTTACTTGCAAAAAGTGGGCGTTAATAAACAAATACAAAATAATGAATAGAAAGTATATAATTTATTTATTCAATACTTAGTGAACAAAATTTTAAAGTAATAATCAATCAAAATTTTAATGTAATAATCAATTCAATTTTAAATGTAATAATCCCAATCAAAAATTTTTAAAGTAATAATCATCAAAATTTTAATGTACTAATAATCAAAATTTTAAGTTCGTTGTTTCAAACGCTCGTCGCTGCGAGAAACTTTTACTGGAGTTATTTCCGGGTATCTCCAGCGGTGTCTGTCTTTATTTATGTGGTGGTCCACGATACTTCGCCGATCCATCCGGCTTCTTCTGGCGGTAATATTCTGTAGTGCTTCTGGCAGCTCTTAACGCTGCCAGAAGCACTACAAAAATATGACCGCCAGAAGAAGCCGGATGGAATTTCGGCGAAATATCGTGGACCACCACATAACAGACACCGCTGGAGATACGCCGGAAATAACACCAGTAATTTTAAAGTAATAATCAATCAAAATTTTAAAGTAATAATCAATCTCAATTTTAAAGTAATAATCAATCAAAATTTTAAAGTAATAATCAATCACAATTTTAAAGTAATAATCAATCACTATTTTAAAGTAATAATCAATCAAAATTTTAAAGTAATAATCAATCTCAATTTTAAAGTAATAATCATTCAATTTAAAAGTAATACACCCCCCCACCCCCCCCCCCATAAAAATTTTAAGTAATATCAAATCACAATTTTAAAGTTAATAATCAATTCAATTTTTAAGTAATAATCAATCAAAAATTTTAAAGTAATAATCAATCTCAAATTTTAAGTAATAATCATCTCAAATTTTAAAGTAATAATGAATTCAAAAATTTTAATGTAATAAATCAATCACAATTTAGTATTATCAATCACTATTTTAAAGTAATAATCAATCAAAATTTTAAAGTAATAATCAATCTCAATTTTAAAGTAATAATCAATCAAAATTTTAAAGTAATAATCAATCTCAATTTTAAAGTGATAATCAATCAAAATTTTAAAGTAATAATCAATCAAAATTTTAAAGTAATATTCAATCAAAGTTTATAAGTAATTTTGGGCTCAGGTTAGCCATGTGAGTTAAAACGTTGACCTTAATCTCACATGGTAAACCTAGAGTGGCGAGTTCGATTCCCGCCCGGACAAATAGGAATTTATTTAGTGACGAACTAATGAAATAAAATCCTTAACCCCACCCTGGCTAGAAATCCCGAGGATAACCCTTCCCAATCAGCCACAGCAACAAAAATTGGACGTTAAGGCGGGAGTCTACTCTAGGTTTACCAAATGGGATTAAGACGAACGTCTTAACTCAGATGGTCAACTTCAGCCCCATGATTAGTTTATAATTCACAAATATATCTATTTCATAACAAAAAAGTCCATAACGCAGGGGGTGCGTAAACTAAGCAGATTTCCCACGTGAATTTTAACCCTTTCCACTCCAAGGCTGTTTTTGTTTTTATTCCACCAGCTCCACGCTAAAATTACGTTTTTTTACTTTTAGTGTTTTCCCTAAATCCTTCCTGTTTTAAAATTTTCCGCAAAAAGAGGTATTACACCATGTCGAGTATCACTCGACAGTGGAGCTAGTGGAACAAAATCAGTGTCGAGTGGAAAGGGTTAATAACAGATAAATCTACATACTGCTTACACAACTCCACCGCGGTTATACAAACGGTAATAAGAAATCCTTCCTCTCCCGGCGGAAAGTGTCTCAAATGTAAACAAACAGGTCTGCCAACGGCTTCCAGTTATTGTTTTTTTTCCGACACCAGAAAGAAAAACAATAACTGAAACATATAAGAATATATCATATTAATTTTATTGAAAATATGTACTATATTTAGTACTGTAATTTATAATGAATCAGAATAAATTTTATCTCAATCAATCAAATTTAAGTAGTAAAATAGTTTAAGACGGGGGGGGGGGGGGTCACAAGAACATATTTGCATGCCTCTCGTATAATAAAGGTCTCTGGAAAAAAATATTTGGTATTTAAACTTTGAATAATGTGGTTTATGATATAACAGAGTATTGTTTACGTAACACGAGTAGCAGTGGGAGTTTACTGAAGGCTGAAAACTTGAAAATACAAACATCTCCGTTAATATTCAAGATAAGGGAATAAATGTATATAACAATATTTATAGTCCATTTAATTTTCAATAAAATTTATTCTATACACTTTTTTGATCCGACTTATAGTAACGGAGATATTTCGAATTTTCAAAATTCTCCCCCTCTACACCCGCCCTCTCCCTGCTCCGATCTCAGCCATTAACGAACTTTAGGGAGCACATCATTCTCAATATACATACAGGCCACAGAATCCTTGACGGCCAGTGTTCTACATCTTGAGGCAAGATCTTCACCTCTGCCTGCTTCTAAATTAACGCTGTTGCCTCCATTTCTTCTCCTTTAATTCCTCCATTCACTTAATTTATCTTCCGGCGGAATTTCATGCACCAATAAGAGTTGAGCTAACGTTAAAACATCCATTCGACTACCTGTTGATATGTTTGAGCTAAGTCGGCTCTCGGATTAGGTAATTGGAATTAGGCTTTATCCCCCTGAATCATATACCTTCTACTGGCCCAATTATGTATATATATATATATATATGTATATATATATATATATATATACATACCTTGAAACGTGTTTCTAAAACAAATTATATAAGACTCCAAATGAACAAAATAAATTTTGTTTTTGTATGTTTATGGAAAATGATATTATCATTATAGCCTAGGCGATAAATTTACATTTATAGTCTCTAGAAGCATTTTATATATATATATATATATATATATATATATATATATATATATATATATATATGTTATTCATATTCAGCCACGTAGTAGGAAAATAAATAAATAAATTAAAATTCAACACAATTTTCATTTTCACTGACTTAATTTTCAAATGGCTTCTGAGACTTGATGTGCAGCAGATAATAATTATTTGGTGTAATTAATACGCCATAAAAAAATTATTATGTCAACTCTTTGAGAAGAAGGAGCACTTTGAAATACATTGTGGGGAAAAAAGATTAGAACGATGTGAAATCCTCTCGTGGAACCAGCCTCCACGGTGGTTGAACATTTGGTTAACAAACCACTAACTTTTGTAACTCCTCGCAGCAATTATTATTCATACTTAGCAGTTTTCAGCATCTGTACTGTCATCCCCCAATTAACCGCAGTAGCAAAAATTGAACTTTAATAAATAACGTAATGTCATCGTCAGAGCAGCGAAAAGAGATGAATTATGGATTGAATCGTCGTACGAGGTTTTCTTCGTGGTTTTAAGTAGACTTGTTTCTATTTTAGTAGACGGGTTTCTAGTTAAGAGTGTGGGCTAATTATTGGAGGGCGATGATTTTTTACTATAAATTTGTGACGGTCTGTTTGACGGAGTTAGATAGAGTCATATTTATTTATGGATAGTTTGTTTGTGTTTGGTTTGTGAGGTTGCGAAAGGTTTCCGGCTGTGGTGTTTGGGTGGGATGGCAATGTGGTTTGGCATTTGGTAGGGAAGCGTTTTGTGTCGGGTGTTGGGGTGGGGGGGTTGTGGGTCGGGGGGGGTGGAGTCTGGGGCCTCATGTTTGCTCTCACTTTGAGCTGGCGGGGTTGTTTGCACTTGGGAGTATGTGGTTGGGGGGGGGCTTTGGTTCGGCGGTCAACACAGGATGTTGGTGTATGTATGTGTGGATGTATATTATATGGATGTGTGTTTATAGAGAAGGGAGAAAAGAACGAAAGAGAGAAGAACGAAGAATGAAAAGGAGGGAAGAAAAGAAGAGAGAGAGGGAGAGAACGGTAAGCGAAAGAGTAGGATGAGGGAAAGCAAGGAGAGAGAGAGAACGAAGGTGGGAAAGGAAAGGAAGAAGGAGAGAGAGAACGAGAGAAGAAGAGGAGGAAAGAAGGGGAGGAGGACGAAAGTACGAAAGAGAGAAGAGAAAGGAAATAAAAGGGAGCGAGGGAGAGAAGAAGAAGAGGTGGAAAGAGGAGAGCAGGTAAAGGAGGGGAAGAGAGAAAAAGAGCAAAAGAGAAATGAAGGAGCGAGAGAGGAAGAGAGAGGGACGGAAATAAAAGAGAGGGGGAGAAGAAGAGGACGAGAATGCAAGAAGAAGGGAGTACAAGAGAGAAGGTCGAGATGGGAGAGAAGGAGCGCGTGAATAGGAGAGGAAGAAGAGAGGAAAAGAGGAAAAGTTTAGACGAGAAGAAGAAAGAAACGGAAGAGTGAGAGGGACGAGAGAGAGAAAGAGAAGAAAGAGAGGAGAGATGAAGAAAACGAGAGGGACCGAGAGGAAAAGGGAGGATGAGGGGAGAGAGGGAAATAGGAAGGGGAAGAAGGGGAGAAGAGAGTCGAGAGGAGAGAAGGGAAGAGAAGAGTGGGGGAAGAGAAAAGAGAGAGAGAACTAAGGCAGGGAAGAAGAAGGGGTGAAGAGGGAGTAGGTGAAGAAGAGAAGGAAGGAGAAGGAGGTAGGAGAGTGGAGAGGAAGAGGGAGAGAAGGAAAGGCAAGAAGGAAAAGAGTGGGAGAGGGAAGAGAGAAGGGTAAGAGAAGACAAGAAAAGAGGGGAAAAAGGAGGAGAAAGAGGCAGGGGAGAGAGGGAGGTAGAAGAGGAGAAGGGAGGGAGAATAGTGGAAAGGGTAAAATAAAAGAGAAGACGATGAAGAGGGAAGAGAGGGGAGGGGAGAGGGCGAGAGGAAAGAAGGGGGGAGCCAAGCGAGGAGGGGGGGAGAGGGAAAGTAGAAGCGGAGAACAAGAAGAAGGTGGAGGAAAGGAGAGAAGGAGAGAGTAAGAAAGAGAGAGAGGGAAGAGGAGAAGAAGAAGGAAAGGAGAGAGAAGACGAGGGTAAGAGACAGAGAAGAGATGAGGAAGGAGATGGAGAAAGAAGTAGTGAGAGAAGCTTACTTCTTTCCTTTCCTTCTTTCCCTCTCGTCCTCCTCCTTCCTTTCTCCTCTTTCTCCTCTTTTCCTACTCCTCCTCCTCCTCTCTCATTTTTTTTTCTCCCTTGCCCTTCCTCTTTCCTACTTCTCTCTTTCCTTACCTCCTCCTCTTCCTTCTTCTCCTTCTTTCTTCTCTCCCATTTTTATCTCTCCTCCTCCCTTCCTCTCTGCCACTCCATTTCTCCTCCCCTCTCTATCCACTCTCCTTTCTCCCTCTTCTCCTCTTCCTTCTTCTCTTCATATCTCTCATTCTCCATTTCTTCTCTTCTCTTATTACCTTCTCACTATCTCTTTCTCTCTTCTAACTTCTCTTTCTCCTCTTCTCCCCCTCTTCTTTCCTATCTCTCTCTCCTCCTTCCCTTCCTATCATCCCCTTAGTCTCTCCCCTCCCTTCTATCCTCTTCTCATCCTTCTTCCCTCCTCCTTCCTCCCCTTCTTCTACTCCTCCTCTCTTTCTCTCCTCCTCTCCTTCTTTCTCTCTTATCATCTTTCTCACTCTCTCTATTCCTCCCCTACTCTATTCTATCTGTCATCTCCTTCCTCTCCCCTCGCTCTCTCTATTTCTCTCTTTTTCCCCTCTCTCTCTCTCTTCCCCCTCTCTTTTCTCTCTCTACCCCCTCCTATCTCGCTCTTTCTCTCTCTCTTCGCCACTCTCCTCCCCTTTCTCCTCTCTTCTCTTCTTCTCTTCCTCTCTTTCTCTTTCTCTTCTTCCTTCTTCTCTCCTCCTCTTTTATCTTTCATCTTCCCCATCACCTACTACCCCCTCTTCCTCCTTCCCCCTTTACTCTTATCTCTCTATTCTCCCTCCTCTCCCACCTCCCCTTTCCTTTCCTTCTCACCTCCTCTCTCTCTTTTTCCTTCTCTCCTCCTTCCTTCCTTTCCTCCTCTTTTCTCTCCCTTTCTCTCTCTTTTCACTCTCATCCTCTTTTCATTTTTTTCCATCTCCTTTTTACCTATCTACACCCTTTTTCTTCTCTTTTCTTTCCTATTTCCTACCTTTTCCTTCTTTTCCTTCTCTCTCTTTCCTCTCTCTTACTTTTCTATTCTATCTTTCTCTCTCTATAGCTGCAATTTTAATGTGATAGCAATCAATCTTCTGATATTTAAACAATTTATGTATAATTAATTATGGTGATCGTTATTATACGAAGCTGAACACGAGGAGGGGGGATCTCAAAATTTGATAATATTTATATCCATAAATACCTCCAATATTGGTGTACCGTAAAGTATTATATATATATTTCGGCTTGTTGATAAAATAATACTCTTCGTTTTTGGCAAAGACATTCCGCTTCTTATATTTAGTTGTGGCGCTTATGTTGTAAACCTTGTTTACTAAGGATTTCTGCAATGGAAGAAATAGTATAACCAGATGACTTTGTCTCTGGTGTTACAGCAAACACATAACATTTGTTTGTCATTATAGGCCGTGGGAAATCTGTTTAGTTTATGCTGCCCTGCCTACCGATCGATGCTTTATTATCTGTTTTTTTTTTTTTTTTCTAATTCTAAAAACAGAAATACAAAGGCTGAAGAACAATTTTAAAATAATGAGTACAATGGACGAACATCGTTCTTAAATATAAACTAACTTAGATAAATATAGATTTTGAAGAGGTTGGATTTCCAGACGCGGATAAAGAGGTAGTACTTGAGAATGTTCTTACATTACTGAAATTAGTCGAATTTCCTGAACTAGTTGCGGTAGTGAGCAGCCATATCGTATAACAGTGGTCTACAGAGCATCATTTGAGGCAGTCATAATTAGTAGTTAATAGCTATCAAATAGACCATAACAACCTCAGATTCCTCTGAGAAGTCCTTGGTACCTATATATATCTTGAAGGAAATAAAACCTCTATGGTGGGTGCGAACCATTAACGAAGAATTCCTAGGCTTGTTTTCCTCATTACATTGACGCTCACAGCTCTACTGGAGTATTAACAGGATTCCATTTAGAAAAAGTTGAGATTTTTTTTTTTTTAATATTTAGTAATTGAAACCCTTTAAAGAAGGTTAGATCTAAGACCACCGTCCCTAGACCTTGAAGGCCGTTTACCGCTCTCATTCAACTAATTCGAAGTACAACCTCTGCTAACCAAAGAAAACCTGGAATGAGTTACCGCCGCCACTTAACTGATGAACTCATACACAAGGATCAAATTCGTTAATGGCTGGAATTGGACGAGGACAATTAAGGTTTTAAAGAAAGAGTGACATAAATAATTCAAAATATATCCCTTATTATGACTCCAATCAAAAAGTCCGTCACACAGTGCATGCATTAACCAGATTTCCCAGGTACAGGAAACGTAACTGACCCATCTCAAAAAATATTCATTTTTTAGCAGATTCCCCTTAAGCTATTGAGGTCGTACTCATAACGCGATTTTCGAAAAATTTCTTCAAATGTCCATCGATCCTACCCAGGAGATGACGAAAATTATATATATATATATATATATATATACTATATATTTATATATATATATTTGTTCTGTTGACGGCTCTAGTGGTCGCAAAATTTGTTTGATCGTTACGAAACTCAATATTTAACCGTTTTATGTTGTAAAAAGATAGTTTAAAGTTCGTTATGGTTGAAATCGGCTAGAGGGAGGGGGGGGGGGTTTAATGGGGGGAATTTCGAAATTCAAGGTATCTCACGTTATGTATGCATTGGATTCGAAAAAATTGTATAGAACCAATCTTATGAAAATTAATTTACTATAAAATTATTGTTAATATAACATTTATTCTCAATCTTGAATATTAAACCGAGATATTTGCATTTTTATGAAGTCTGTGGTCGTCGGGTTATAGTTCGGATTATGTCGGCCATTTCCGTCATTCTCGGTCAGTGGAAGCTTCTTCTAACCTTACCTCTCGTTTCTAACCTTACTTTATCTTCGTTACTTTGTGAGATTTATGCAAATACGTTCTGTTCATCCGCCTCCCCCCTCTTCTTTAGTTCTTGGACTACTAAAATTTGAGTTATTAAAATATAAATTATTCTTACAATTCAGAAGCCGTTTCAGTTGGGAATTTATTTTAATTAACTGAAAGATTTCTCATTAACGTTTGTATTTACTCACGGTGGTATTGTGTTACCAGTATGCAGATTTCTCTATTGTTAAACTTCACATGGGAAATCTGCTTAGTTTACGCAGCCCCTGCGTGACGGACTTTTTCTATTTAAAACACGTTTAGTAGAAGTAGGGGTTTACAGAATGCTGAGAAATAGAAAGTACGAATAGCTCGCTAAATATTTAAGTTACGAAAAAATGTATAGAACAACAATTGTAAAGCAACAATATTTTTCTATTATTATTATTTATTAAAGTCCACTTTTTGCAACTAAGGCTAATAGGGACGGGTTATCTACAGGTTACCACCCTTTTCTAGCCAGGGCGGGGCATAAGTTGTTATTTAATGAATGACTCACTAAATAATTTCCTTTGCCCAGGCAAGTCAATCGAACTCGTCACTCTATGTTTATTTTTCGATCCGACCCATAATAACGGAAGTACTTAGAATTTTCGAATTCCCCCCTTCCTGGTCCGATTTCAGCCATTAAAGGATATGATGCGTAGTATTAAATTAAACAGTCAAATATCAAATGTGGTGTAGATCAAATAACCATTTTCGAGTGGAGACAGTAAAATCTTAATTCATGGATTCATCTCAAGACGTATTTGCCAGTATCTCACAAAGTAAATGTTCTATGTAAACAATATTTGGTATTGTTCCATTTAATAAATTGGTATAACCGCTTACTGTTTATAAGGCGTGAGTAGGAGAGGGTGTTTTCTGAAAGCTTAAAACTAAAAAAATGCAAATATCTCGGTTAATATTTAAGATAAAGAAAAGATGTATATAACAACATTTGTAGGCAATAAAATGTTCAATAAGGTTGGTTCTATACAAAATTCTGATCCGACGTGTAATAACGGAGATGGTTAGAATTTTTTAATTCTATCCCCCCCCCCTTCAGCTGGTTCGATTTCGACCATTAACGAACTTGATCTTTAGTTTATAATAAAACATTTAATGGTCGAGTTGGTAACGATCAAACGGAAATTGCGACCGCTGGTAGGGGGGGGGGGTAAAATTTCAAAATTCTAAATATCTCCGTTATTACACGTCAGATCGGAATTTTGTATAAAACCAACCTTATTGAAAATTGTATTGCCTATAAATGTTGTTATATGCATATTTTCTTTATCTTAAATATTAAACGAGATATTTGCATTTTTTTAGGTTTAAGTATATATATATATATTACAATTAATTTATACATAAATTATTTCAAAAGTATGAGATATATATATATATATATATATATATATATATATATATATATATAAAAAAGAATATTAACAATAACAACGTTAAATTAAAGTTAAAAAAAAACTATAAAGCTGAAGATTTTTTAGTCTTTAAAAATAAATAATAAATATCCTATAAATATTTTAAACATTATCAACTATAATAAGTATTCATATATATATATATATATATATATATATATATAGAGAGAGGAAAAAGGAAGACATTTTTCATAAATTGCGTCTAAGTACAACCTCCTTAGCTGATTTTCTTTAAGAGAAATGTGCTAAAACACTTACTGACCAAAAGAAAGAATCTTTAACGTAGAAACGTATGTATAATTTTCTTGGTATCCATATGATTTTAAATGTATAAATAAGATTTTTGGAGAGATCCACTTGAGCAATGATTATTGATAAGGAGATCATTTGATTATCATGAGTATCGAGGACTTACTAAGCTTTTGTGATTTATATTTTGTCAACATCATGCACCACTAATTTATGAAATAATACGTGCTAATGCACGTAATTTATGAAATAGTGTAACAGTTTTTATTATTTGCATTTATTTGTGTCAATTTTCATATTTTCCATATTCTAGGAAATACTCCAGTATTTAAGTATTTGTTATATGTTTTCTATAAAAGATTTTTAACATAATGTTAAGTTTATATCGTTATTTCCGAACTTATTCCATTTAACCTTTGGATTTTTTTATTTTTAATGAGATAAGAAAATTCTCAGTTTTTGGAATTTCATTGTCAATTTGTTGGAAGTTGTACTTTAAAATGATGTTGAGATTGGTAGCGTATCACAATAACTCGGTTATATAAATGCAAATATAGCATATTTAGAGTCACTAGTATCAGTAAGAGCACTGTCCCCTTTTTAACAGGTCTTAAACTAAAACAATTTTATTTGCCTGAGGTAAATTTGTAAAGTCTTGCCCAGGCCTTGTTAGTAAAATTTGTATTGTTCCAGAACTCTTCCCAGGATTCAGTTTTCTTTACTTTGTTCAAAATTTGTTGGTCAAATTTTCTGTACAAGAGAGGAAACTTGGAATGGTTTAGGTAGTCATAAGGTTGCCCAAGGCATCCTTGCAGGAAAATTCACCGGATTGGCTGGCCAAGAACAGTTTTGTGAATATCTTTAATTAATTATTTAATTATATAAGCCAGAATAATTTTATTAATTCTCTCATTAGGTTTTATTTTTAATTTTTTTACAGATTGTGCGCGGAAAGGATATATAATCAAATGTGGGAATTAAAAATGAACTCCGAATCTCATTTGCATTTTTTATAACATCATTTATATTTCAACCAAAAAAATACAGCAATTCCATAAGAAAAGGAGAGAGGAAATAAAAAATAGAACATTTTTCTGTGATTGTTAAAAATACAGCATATTGGTAAGAGGCTTTTTGCTTCATCACAAAAAAATACAAATTATATTCTACAAAAATTTTAGATGTGAGCAAAGGAAGAGTGGTATTTCCGAAACTGTTTTTCCTTTTCTAATATAATCCTCATTTGATTCAGTCCCATCATTCGTTATTTTTGCTAATTAAAATATTTTTATTTGTCATAATAACATAGGATAATATTTTGTAAGAGACAACCAAATAGGTTCCTTTTTACGCGTCGTATGATTACAATTTAAACGGCGCCGGTTTTGCGATCTAGTAAGCACAAGAAGGCTTTCCTCGCCCCAGGGGGGTGCCATTCGGCAGGTGCGCAGATCAAACATTTTTGCGACTTTGGCGCATGACGTCACTGGGCTGCACTTAGCTTTGTTTACATCGTGAGCATCGTTGTGTTTTTAGTTAATTGTTTTATTTTCCATTGTTATAAGTGATTTTTTTTTCAAAATGAGTGAGTGTGCTATGGCAACATGTTCCAACAACTCTAGGAGAACAGGCAAGTCTGTATCTTATCACCGGTTCCCGAAAAACCAAGAAATTAAGAAACAGTGGATAGTTCTGTGTAGACGAGGAGATTTGAAATTTAATCCTACTTTTGCTCGGGTTTGTTCAGAACATTTCAGTGATAGTGATTACCAAAGGAATTTACAAGCAGAATTGTTGGGCTATGTTCCTAATAGATTGATATTAAAAGAAGAAGCTGTGCCGCATCTTAATTTACCAGTATCGTCCGTAAGTAAACAAACACCTACTAGCTCTACTTCTGACTCAAAATGTGAAACATCTAGAGACTGTAGGAGTAAAAAACGTGAAATAACTCAACGTGCCCTGCGTCACATTAATGAGATTTCTCCCAAAAAGCTGAAAAGTGATTTTTCATGTAATACAGAAGAAGTTGATTGTGATGGATGTATTCTCTTAAAGGAAAAAATTGCTGAATATGAATCCCAATTAAAGTCCTTGCTGATCCAAGTAAAAAATTTAGAAAGTAATAACTTTAATTTAAAAAAGAGAGTTACTAAATTGCTAACAGTTAATTACCAGATAAAAATGCAAAAAGAAGAAAAAATGCAGTGGAAAAAGAAATGGAAAGGATTTGTTATCCAATATTATCCAAAGCTCAAATTCAGAGCATACACTCAAAAAATACCAGCAGCAACTGTTTTGGACAAGACAGACTTCATGCGAATGGGAGCTTTTAAAAAGGTAAGATTTAAAATGAAAGAAACAGAATAATTTTCTTGTATTGTTTCCTATAGAGCACTATAGGAGATTATTTCACATGCTCCATCATTAATGATATTACATGTTTCCTTCGCAGTTATTTATTCTATGGGACAGTGCGGTTTCAATGCATATGCTCCAACATCTGTGCCATTTTCTTCACAAGGGTGCTACTGGAACCAGGGATTCCCTGCGGCTCAAAATGTTAGCATATTTTTATTACAAGGAGGACTACATGCCAATGACAGCTTTTTTTTTTAAAAAAAAAGATAAGTTTTAAAGTCTGAGTAACAGAATTATCTTCTTGTAGTGTTTTCTATAGAGCACTATAGGAGTTTATTTCCCATGGTCTATCATTAATGATATTACATGTTTCCTCCACAGTTAGTTATTCTATGGGACAGTGCGGTTTCAATGCATATGCTCCAACATCAGTGCCATTCTCTTCACGAGGATGCTACTGGATCCAAGGATTCCAGTGACTAAATATAAGCATCTTTTTATTACAAGGAGGACTACATGCCAATGATAACCTTTAAAAATCTTGTACCTATATTGACTAGCTGATGTTTAAAATAATTTAGTCATTTTTATTCATTTTTAACTGGGTATCATTGTTTATTGCTTGGTTAATCTCAATTTTATTAACTTTTATTTGTTTGTATAATAGAAGTCATTACTGTTTTCATGTTTTGGAGATTTCATCTTATTATAGTAAAGTTTTACTTTTTGTTGTGCTAATTACCTAGAAAAATTACGATTTTTAAATGTAACCCAACATATATAAATTTTAAGGAACTATTATGTATTTATTTTTAATGGAATCTAATTTGTACATGGTTTATTTGAAATAAAATATATTCAACTAAAGTAATTTGTATCATTTACAGACATATACCATTTTAACAATTTTTTATTCGCCAAATTAATCAGAAAACTGCTTATATTGATCGTATTTCGGCTTGTCCGCCACGAATCTTGCAGCCCAGTGACGTAGAGGCTTACTGCATTCTGATTGGCTACTCGCGAATGGCGCTACCTTATCTTATACGTACCTTGCTTATACGTACCTTGCCTCGCCCTACCAGCTGGGAGCTGAACTTCTCATTCCACTCCGGGCCCTCGTAGGGGAAGTATGATCCGGCCTTCAGGGCCGTTGTTGCCCATGTATCCCGAGTCTTTGTGTTCGGTTGTACCGCGAGAACCTTCTCTTCTCTGTGGAAATCCGTTTCCTTTGACGTTACAAGCTGAAATTATCCATTTCTACTCAAGTTCTATTGGGGAGAGATCAATTCTACCCTGTTTCTCTGTTCTTAATTCCTGCAGTCCTTGTCTTAGTAACTGGCAGAGACCTTATCTCCTCCCCTCTGAGAATCCGTTTCCCCATGACGTTGGCAAGTTGAAATTTTCCAGAAGAACCTCCACTGGCTATTATCGGAGATTGGCGAGATTCCAAATTTCCTTTTGAATCTATTCTCACCTTCTTCCTTTCTCTCACCCTTCATCGCCGTTTTCCTCGGAGCAAATAGTGTATAAGCAAGACAAATTTATTATAATATTTTTATTTCGTATAAATATGTTTACTTTATCCGATTTTTGGCAGATTTCCCTTGAGGGAAATCTTCTATTGCGATTGTGCACACGACGCGATTTTTGAAAAATTTCCACAAATGTTCGTCGATACTACCTAGGATATGACGACAATGAGATCCGTTCAAAATTATATATATATATGTATATATATATATACTTGTCTGTTACTACTCTAGCAGTTGCAATATTTGTTTATTCGTTTCCAAACTCGATTATTCAAATTTAAAGTTAATGGCTGAAATGAAACCAGCGGGAGGGGGGGGGGGGTTTAGAGGGGAGGCATTTGGAAAATTAAAAATATCTCAGTTATTATTCGTCGGATCGAAAAAAGGTATAAAACTAATCTTATTGCAAATCAGAATACCTATAAGTGTTATATACCGAGACAATTCGATTTTTTAGCTTTCATCCTTGTGCCCCCCCTTCTGCTCATGTCATATTATAAATAAGCCGTTATGCCATGAATCACTTTATTCTAAGCTTAAATACCATTGTTTTCATTGATCTTTTATTGTGTGCGGTACTCGCAAATATGTTGTGTGATAACGTCATCGTGTAAAAGTTTACGTTTTTACCTCGAAAATGTTCATTGTTTCTATACCGTGCTCGATATTTTATTGTTTCATACAACTCTAAATATATTATTTCTTAATGACTGAAACCGGACCCAGAATAGGGGGGCAGGGTTTAGGGAGGGGGAATTTCAAAAATTCATAATATCTCCGTTGCTATGATTCGATTCGAAAAATGATAGTCTCGTTAACCTATCGATGGTCTACAATTGCTGTTCTATACATTTTCTCTTAACTCAATTATTAAGCGAGTTATTTGGCCTTCTTTTCCATTAGTGTGTCATTCCAGTACGTGGGAAGTCTGCTTAGTTTACGCAGCCCCTGCGTGACGGACATCTTTTGTAATATGAGGTCACCAGAGCCTAATGCTTTTATATCGTTTATTACTTTTTACTTACGCAACATTTATACACTAGTGGATTTCATTTTTTCTAATTGATTCTCTGGTTTAACGTGTTTTTCATTATTATTAATTTCGTATACCTCCTAAAGTGAGCTTGTTTTATAACGATAGCTCACACCCATACCTTCTGCGCGATATTTATTGATGTGCACGTAAAACCTATTTATGCGTGTGTGTGTGTGTGTGTGTGTGTGTGTGTGTGTGTATATATATATATATATATATATATATATATAAACTTGTGAGGCATCAATGAAAGTTATCCAGAAGATCATGAAGAGACATAAATTGGACCAGGTAGAAGTGGTTATATGAGCTGGAGGTAGAATTTCTGACGTTGTAGCTAGGGTTTGAAGCCCCTCATTGTTTGCCGCAGTTAATAGCCTCTGGCATTGCAAAAACAGTTCCTTGAAAAAGAAAAAAATATGGGAAATTCTTCCAGATGAGAATTTATATTTTTTTTATTTCGTCAAGGAAACTATTTTGAAAACATAATCCCAAGGCGATGAGAATATGTGCTTAAGATTTGTATCTCCTGCTGGGAAACTATTATGGCTTGATGGTGAATACATAATATACAAGTCCATTGGCCTTTGATTTATTCATGAAAACTGATCTCAATTAATATTATGTACACCGAGAAAATACCTGGTCTGATGGGTGTGTAATTACTTTAATATATTGTACGCATCCCACTATTGGTTACGTTGAAGTTAATAAATATTAGTGTTTCAAATACTATAGACATTTTAATTAAGTACAATAAGGAGAAATTGTTATTATATATATATACTTGTTTATATTCCTAATTACTAAAAATACTCTCGTGCTTTTGTAAGAGGGGTTTCATTGTTTTGGCTAACTTACAAATAACTTTATAAACAATTTAAATTCCATCGTATTATCGTGGATAGGTTATTGATTGTTGTTGAAAATAACAGTTAACAAGCAACTTGAGACATCCTGGAAACACATACAAAGGCCAAAGCTGTTCATTCGTCACTAGAACGCCACGTTTATTGCTTGAGACGTGGTGCCATAATATTTCAATTTCCTGCTCCCCCTTTATGAAATTTCCAACTTTGCCAAAACCTTATATGTGTACTGTGTGTAAGACATTTTATGATATATTAGCATGTTCAGAAAATTCCATGAGTAGGAGTCTGGGTGAACGTAGCTCTGAAGAGCCAAACATGCAAATGTAACTCCGTATTAATATAGTACATTTGTTGTTAATGTAGAAACACGTACGAGTTTCTTTAGCTCGAATATTAATCGATTTAATACTATTAAAGTCTTCGGGTATTGACCGTGTCTTCATTTTTGTTGCCAAATTCAATCAAATTCGATGAAGTTAAGGTGCTGGCAAAGGTGGACCGATACCAAGAAAGTCTTGTTCGAGAAGCAATAGAAATAGCAAAATGCCCAAATAACTTCAACAGAGAGGATGGATACAGACTCAGCAAACTCTGGAGGCCCGTCATTCTACAGAGACCAAAGACAATAAACAAAAAACGACGATATAGCCGGATAAGACTCACATACATACCTGAGGTGAATACACAACTCTTGAGTCTCAGAGATAGCACTGAGGAAGCTAGAAGCGTGTCTAGCGAAACGCAACAAAATTGAAGACACGGTCAATACCCGAAGACCTTAATAGTATTAATGACCAGGACCGTGGAAGTCTATAAGTACTTTATATATTAATGGAGTTGTTTGAATTTTTTTTGTGCGCTTTAAGTTTCCGGTAAACCCCCCTCTAATACTGACATGATTATCACTATACCATATCGTATCTCTTCTTTACCAAGTCCAAGGCTTTTTTTCAAAATTTCAGAATGGATTCATTAAAACAAATAAACATATTTTAGATACTCACGAGTTCGTGATACTGGCACAGAATATGAGAGATCAATAAATTCTATGTCTACAGGCTGTCTCTTGATCAGTTGCATGCAGGTGGATTTTAACTTGTCCTCCGCCATAGTTCTGAAAAAATAAACATAGTAATTAGAAAATTGTTCAAATTAACAACCGAAGAAACCGTTATTGGTCTTTTTTTTTCGTATACAGCACCGAAGTATGGATAGCAAATAAATCAAAACTGCTCGGCATCCAGCTGAATAACTAACTCTACATGGGTCAGCAAAAGTAAACGCACCGCCACATGACGTGAGCCCTATCTCACTGGAATATAAAACTGCAAGTGAAAATGAAAACCATGCCCAAGATTGCCTTCATAATTAAACTGAGGGGTCGGAAGGTGATCTCAAAAAAATACGCAAGATGAAGCCAACTTAAAAATGTCTACTACTTGCTACGCAGCCCATGCGTGACGGACTTTGTTCTATTTAAATTCGGCGCGAATAATTTTTTTTTTTTGTCTGTCTGTCCCCTCGTTTATTAACTAATCACTCAAAAACGGCTACGAAAATTTAATGAATTTTTATATTTGTGACTCAATTATCCCAAGGCACTATATAGGTGAAAATGCATATTTATCGGTATCTTCGAATGTATTTGTTTTCTTGAAAACAAATGTAAAGAACGAATTCTGTTTAGAATAAACGACTTTGTATTATAAGCTACGTTCACTCTACGTTATTACGACCCTAAAACCTTATTCAATTTTATAAATGTTGAAGTTTTGATTTCCGACTTACGGCGCCAAAGACTTAATTGGTGATCTATCTAAATGCCTTAATAGAAGTGAAAAATATTTAGCTAATGAGTTCGGGGAATGTATTGTTACGTGCGCCATAACATAGGTGATTTTACTACCTCCTCAGAACAGGGGGTTTAATTTGACATCAAAAAACATATTCGTCATTCTGAATAATGATATAGTATTCAGAATCCATTTTCCTGTCCTAAAACGTTATCTAGTTTTATGCATTTTAAATTTATGACTTCCGGTCACTATATAGAATTCTTAATGTTCCAAGAGTGTTGCCTCGATAGAAATGTGACTCGTTTTGTATATGTATCTGGGGTTACATGGAAATCAAAACTACTGTTTGTCAATATTGATTTTATCGGAAAAAATGTAACGAATGACCGTATTCCAACACAGTACCTGAATAAAATTTTATCATATTTTTTTTCTGGACGCTAATATGATATAACCGTCTAATTTTAACAGGCAATAAGATGTATTTGATAATAAATTCGTCAATATTCGTCCTATATATATATATATATATATATATATATATATATATATATATATATATATATATATATTACACGCTTCATGCTCAAAACTATAAATATGACTAATTTCATGAATAATGGATTATTTAGTGCCTCCGTTGATCCCATATTTATTTTCCGGAGGGAAACCGTTATTATATCAATTAATTTTCAGATAACATCAATTCTAAACATAAATTCGTTTGCTTATATTTTGGGCATGAAATCTTCATAATTCCACGGAAAACTGTGGATATTTAAGCACTTCTTATGTATTAAACAGACGATTTGATGTATTAAACGATGAAATCTGGCTGCCGGACATTTCAGTGTTATTTTGGCAGATTTCCGTTAAGGGAAATCAGCAATTGTATTCATTACGCCATTTTCCAAAACGTTACTCGATATTTAGCTGTTTTATGTAAAAAGAAAGTGCAAGTTTTTTGATAGCTGAAATCGGACCAGTGTGGGAGGGGATTCTAGAGTGGGCGAATTTCTAAAATTCCAAATATCTCCGTTATTATACCTCACATTGAAAAATTGTATAGAACTAATTTTATTGCAAATGTAGTGTTCTATAAATGTTGTTATGTACGTTGTTTCGCTATCTTGATTATTAACCGTGATGTTTGCATTTTTTTTTTGTTTTCGGTCTTCAGTAAACCCCCAATCCTGCTCATGTCATATCAACAATAACCTTTTATATTGTAAAACACTTTATTTGAAGCCTAAATACAAAATATTGTTCTCATTGAACCTTTACGTTTTGAGGTACATGAAAATTTTGAGGTGACGCACATGCGAAATCTGCTTAGTTAACGCAGCCCCTGCATGACGGACTTTTTTCTCCTTAAACGTTGTAACCCAAACTCGCGAAATATATTCTAGAACGAACGAAGTGTCCATTCTTAAATTAAGGGTAATCTCCTTGGTAGCGGAACCAGATAAACTTTTTAGCAGATTTCCCTTAAGGGAAATCAGCTATTGAGGTCGTACTCATGATGCGAGTTTCGAAAAATTTCTTCAAATGTCCATCGATCCTACCCAGGAGATGACGAAAATGAGGTCCGTTCAAAATTATATATATATATATATATATATATATATATATATATATATATATATATATATATACATATACATATTTGTCTGTTAACGCTCTAGCGGTCGCAATTTTTGTTTGATCGTTACCAAACTCGGAATTTAATCGTTTTATGTAAAAAGGAAGATCAAGTTCGTTAATGGCTGAAATCGGACCAGTGGGAGGGGGGGTTTAGAGGGGGGATTTTTGAAAATTCAAAATATCTCCGTTATTATGCGTTGGATCGAAACATTGTTTAGAATAAATCTTATTGCAAATTAAATTTACTATAAATATTGTTCTATACATTTATTCTGTATCTTGAATATTAACCGAGATATTTGCATTTGTATTCTGCGTGTGGTCACCAGTAGGCTATGTTCAGACTTTCCGCCGAGAGCTCTGGCGGGCGTTTCCTTAACTATTCGTCCCTCGTGAATAGGTTTAGAGGTTAGGTTAACTGTTTTTTGGGGCTAGAAACTACTGGGGTATTACGCCCTAAATAATTGTTTAGGTTTAGAGGTTTCTTACTACTACAGTTGTTATTAGGCAGATTTCTCTATTGTAAAACTTCACGTGGGAAATCTGCTTAGTTTACGCAGCCCCTGCGTGACGGACTTTTATTTATAATTTAAATCTATTAGTCTTTCTATAATTTAAATAGAACAAGTCTATTTACCACTGTTAATTGGGCCAATATTAGCCTGAAATTCTCCATGTTGACGTCAATCAATTACAGCGTGGCTGAGAGGAATGGAGTTCAGTTTTTTTTTTTTTAAATAAAATTTGATTAATGCTCAAAATGCCTGACACGAAGGTTTTGTAATTTATTATATAGGAGGAGACCGACTCCTCAATTGAGGCATGAAATAATCTTTTAATATCTTTTTTTTTAAAAAAAAAATAGCATAATGTAAAACAAATTGTCACTGTTGCCATTTACTTGACACATACGACATTGAAAGATAATGTTGCTTTATTTCTAAATAAGGAGGTCCCGCAACTCATTATATTTTATAACTCTCAAGCTACTGTATATAATTACAGTTGGAGTCGTAACCAATCGCTATTTCTAAAGTATTTATTTTATTTGTTTTTCTTGTTTTTTAATGGGAATTCAAAACTATTTCCAACAATTCTTGCAGTTGCTAGAATGGAACTGTTTTCTGGTTACTCTTTTTAATTGCACAGGTAAATTTAAATATTTCACAGAGTTAAGCATGGTTATGGAATTAACCCATTTCTCGAGATTACTACTGTAGTGACAGTGATTCCGGCACGGGGCCGGCCCTCCCCAGTGGCAGCAGTAAGCCCCCGCTGAGTAGCTGCTGGGTAGGGGAACCGTAGGAACAGTAGGTCCTTAGTCGGCTTTGCTGTTCCGGGCAGGGGATCACTCCTGCCTTAATGGGGTAAGTTCTAGCGGCTTACTCAATGTGAACTACGGGCTGGGTGGTGTCCAGAGTGGAGGCTTGCCTTCACTGCCGGTCATAGACGTAGTGGTCGTGTGTTCAAAGCACGAGGACATACAGGCCAGGTAAACTGGTACATGTGTGGAAGCTGTTCTCTCGTGTGGGAGCTGGGTAGTAGGAGACTGTCCCTTCCATAGGACTCGCTTCTGACCATCGTAGCGAATCCTCAGTCACCATGAAGTTGTTGGATTGGTGTAGGATGGATTAAGGCCTCACGGCTAGGTGCCTCCTACATTGTAGCCACACCTCGATATGGGTACTCAATGTAGTGACAGTGAAAGAATCTAGCTTGTAAAGGGTTTTTATTTAGCTAAATCTAAATATTTTCTTATTACTCTTGAGCGTAAGAGTTACGTATATTCTCGTTATTTGGTCGTGATTTTTTATTTCCCTATATCAATCACAAGAATTTCAGGTTTTTTACAGTATGTCAGTATGATCCGTTATCATCGCTTCATCCTAATTCATCCATCTAATTATTTATTATCCACAATGCCGAATTTAGTAGCTATCACCAGGTGGTATATTTCAGCCACATTGTCATGTATATGCAAATATTCGGTACCTGCCAAGATCAACCTACCTACAGTAATATGCTTAATCAACTCGTTTGTCGTAAATACAATCATTATTACAATAAAAGCGTATAATACCAAAAAGGCCCGACACGCAGGGGCTGCGTTAACTAAGCAGACACATCCGTCACGTATTTCCACTTATCTCAAAAATTAAATGTTCAATGAGAACAATATTTGGTATTTGGCTTCAAATGATGTCCTTCGTAATATATAAGCTTAATAGTAATATGACATGAGTAGGAGTGGGGGTTTACTGAAGGCTGAAAACTGAAACATTCCTATATCCCCGTTAATAATCAACATAGTGAAAATACGTACATAAAAACATTTATGGAACATGATATTTGCAATAAGGTTGATTCTATGCAACATTTTGATCCGACGCATAATAACGGACATTTCAAGGTTTTTTGAAATCCCCCCCCCTCTAATCCCCGCCACACACACACTGGTCGGATTTTAACCATTAACGAACTTGATCTTTAGTTTTACATAAAACGTTTCAATATCCAGTTTGCTAACGATCAAATAAATCCTGTTTATTTAAGAGCGTTAAAATACATATATATAAATATATATATATATATATATATATATATATATATATATATATATATATACATATATACATATACATAGTATTGAACGGGCTTCATTATTGTCATCTCCTGGGTTAGATCGATGAACGTTTGAGGACAGTTTTCAAAAATTCGTCATGAAAACGACCTCAAAAGCTAATTTCCCTTCAGGGAAATCTACTAGTATAAAATGGAGGCCAGCGAAGGCAGAATGTTAATTTTGAACCTTGTCGCTTCGGCGATGTTGCTCTAAACAAAAGCATTTGTAACTTAAAAAAAAAAACAATACAAACAAAAAAGCAAAACAGATAAGGAACACAAAACGCAAAAGGAACACAAGCCAGAAAAGGAACACAGAACACAAAAGGAACACAAAACATAAAAGGATCAAAACACAGAGAGAAAACACGAAAAACAGAGATGAAATCAAAACAGAAATGGGAAAGAAATAGGAACGCAACTCAAAACAGAACTGGAATAAAAAAATATAACACAAAAGGCGAAATTAAACACAAAAACTGAATGAAACACAAAACGGAACTAGGACTCAAAAATGGAAATGGAACTCAAAAAATAATGGAACTCAAAAAGCATGAATGGAAATCAAAAAACAAATATTGAACGCAGCAAAGATAAAAAATAAATGAGCAAGAGAACAAATAAAGACAAAATTTAAAGCTAGGTGAAAACTGTAAATCAAAACTATTGATATTGGACAATAAAGAAATCATTAATAAAATATTTAAATATTAAATAAATAAATTAATAATGAAATAAACGTATTATCAAGCTAAAAGGTGGATAGCTGCTTTTAATCAGAACATTTTATGCTCTCGAGAAATAACCTCCTTTGAAGCCAAACAAAGGCTCAGTTGTTAGAAAACTCATTCGGCGGGGGTTTTTATATGGCTCGCAAGCATATACAATATCCAACCAAGATGAAAAGGACCTTTCACTATTGAAAAAAAAAGCTTTGTGTGGATGTGTTAAGGAAAAGAGAAAGGTGGACAATAAGAAAGTATAAAACTTTATGACTAGTTTGCATAGAGACACGCTGTTCTCACAAATAACTTTTTTTAATTCATGAGTAATTTTTTAATTCAATTAATTAATCTTCGTATCATCCGTTTCTTTATTTAATTTTTTCGACAACTGTCGAAATGCCTCTTATTTCAATGAATTATATAAGTGGTGATTACAAGGATATTGATAAATATAAGTTTATGTTGGTTATGCACATCACTTTTTAGCAGTTTTCCCTTAAGGGAAATCAGCTATTGAGGTTGTACTCATGACGACATTTTCGAAATTTTTTTTCAAATGTCCATCAATCCTACCTAGTAGATGACGAAAATGAGGTCCGTTCAAAACTTTATAGGTATATATATCTATATTTTTATATATATTTATATATATATATATATATATTTGTCTGTTACACCTATATTGCTCGCAATTTTTTTTGTAACGTTACCAATATCGATATTTAGTCGTTTTATTTAAAATTATAGATCATGTTCGTTAACGGCTGAAATAGGCCCAGTGGGAGGGGGGGGGTTTAGAGGGGTTATTAATCGAGATATTTGCATTTTTATTAAATTTGGGCCGATAACGGATGACGGATGGAAAAGCTAGTTCGGCCCTTTGCCACAACTGTTCGGCTCTCGTATGGAGATTTCTCTATTTTATAACTTCACGTACGAAATCTGCTTAGTTTACGCAGCCCCTGCGTGACGGACTTTTCTATGTTGGAATGAACATCACATCCCATCGAAATATGTGTGTGTGTGGGGGGGGGGGATCCTTAGATCCCGACTTTATATTACCTGAGCCATGCACATCGAGCATGGTCAGTACTTGAATGGGTGACCGCGGTGTTAGTACACCGGTTTGACGGTCGCTGCTGAAGTGGAACGGCGAAAGTCTAGCCATCTGAGAGACCGTCAGTATGACGAAGAATATTGACTCTCCTAGACCCTGTTGACTAAAAAACTGGCTGTCGGTAATATAAACACTGCCCCCCCCCCTCGGAGGTGGGCGGTGTATATATCATATAATCGGTTATATTGAGGCCAATCAGTCTACTGAAGACATCTTACGCCAGGTCCTCCTTGGTTAACGGCGGTTGTGCTTCGAGTTGATTACTCACTATATAAAACTCGTATAGCGAATCCCTCGAGTTCAACTCGGGGCGGTTAAAGATCTTGAACGGTCTATAATACCAACAACAAAGAAAAAATGTAATATATATATATATATATATATATATATATATATATATATATATATATATATATATATATATATATATATATATATTTGTGTGTGTGTGTGTGTGTGTGTGTGTGTGTGTGTGTGTGTGTGTATGGTTTGTCATCTACTGGATAGGATCATGGACCATTTGTAGATTGTTTTTTTTTTAAATCGTATTAGAATTAGCTGATTTACCTTAAGGGAAATCTGCTGAATCGGTAACCATAATATCCGTAAGTCGCTCAAATGTGGTTTTAAAAGATGAGGTAATACAATAGTAGACTAAAAAACCATAGTTTTCTTACTCTTACGGGCTTATGTGTTTAGTTTATAGAGGCTATGAATGTATGGACCATTAATGACTCCAGAAGAATTCTGTGGAACTCCACTCTATATGTCTCTCTCCTTCTCTATACGTTATGATTACTGTAAAAATCACTACAGATAGTAACTTAACAGCAACTAGATCGGATTGGTGGGCATTTGAATACATTTTTTGATAGTCGTGACATAAGTATAATTGATGAATACAATTTGAAGGGAAATATGCCTAAATTTGGCAGATTAAAAAGTTCTAATTTGATTTTGAAACGTCAAGAGGTATTTATCTTGCCGCTCGACCTAGTGACAGCTGGGAGCAATAACCTTTGCGAGGTTACTCGTCACCCTCCTTGTCATATTGATTCCCCTACATTAATTAATTATATAACGACAGCTGTCAAACTTCCTTTTATACGGCTTACGTTCTGGTATGTATAGGATGGGCACATGAAGGAGCTACTGTTTCTCGAGTCATTCGTTATGAGTTATTTCAAAATGCATTACAGTTCGACGTGAAGATATGCGTTCATCAATATATTCGTTAGCATTCAAATGCAAAAAACGGTTTGTGTTTTGAATAACAGGTTCTTGTCAAAAATTGTTATTTACATTTATGAATTTGGAAATTTTGACTTGCGGCAAAGACTTCGTGTTTCATGAAAATACCTGAGAAGCATAGGGAAATTATTTATGTCTCTCCCTCTCTCTCTCTTTCTCTCTCTCTCTCTCTCTCTCTCTCTCTCTCTCTCTATATATATATATATATATATATATATATATATATATATTCTTAATCTGAGTTTCATACTTGCTTCTTCTTCGTATTACAGCAGAATGCCTGAACAAAATTTTATCATATGTTTTAGCAGATTTCCCTTGAGGGAAATCCGCTATGGAGGTCGTACTCTTGACACGATTTTCGATAAACTTCTTCAAATGTCCATTGATCCTACCCAGGAAAGAACGAAAATGAGGTCTGTTCAAAATATATCTATATATCTATATATATATATATATATATATATATATATATATATATGTCTGTTAACGCTCTAGCGGTCGCAATTTTTGTTTGATCGTTATCAAACTCAATATTTAAACGTTTTATGCAAAAAGACAGATCAAGTTCGTTAATGGCTGAAATCGGACCAGTTTGAGGGGGGGGGGGGGGGGGTTAGAGGGGGGATTTTCGAATATTTTAAATATCTCCATGACCATACGTCGGATCAAAATATTGTATAAAACCAATCATATTGCAAATTAAATTTACTATAAATATTGTTCTATACATTTATTCCCTATCTTGAATACTAACCGAGATATTTGCATTTTTGTTAATCGTGGGCCTATAACGGATGAATGCATTTCCCGCCAAAAGCTAGTTCGGCCATTTGCCGTAATTGTTCGGCTCTCGTATGGAGATTTCTCTATTGTATAACTTCACGTGGAAAATCTGCTTAGTTTACGCAGCCTCTGCGTGACGGATTTTTTTTGTTTGAACGTTACAAACTCCCAAGTGTAAGAGTTTTCTGTAAAAAGAAAGATCATAGATCAAAAAGATTTTTAATAACTAAAATTTGACCTAAGGGAAGAGGAGGATTTTATGGAAATAAAAAAATTCGAAATCTTGTCTTTATAATGAAATGGGTCGAATAAAGATATATAATCATTCTTATTGAAAACTACCCGTGATAGTCATTGGCGGATTGAAATAGAAGTGTTTCCCATAGAAATATAAAGGCTAGACACACAAGATCATCATCTCGTCATATTCATCATTAACACAGATGCCATGTATAATGAGCAGAAAAAAGAGTGCGGCCTTTGTTTTTTTTTACCCGAGATATGAGCAGTTACAAAAATTTCTAGACCCAAAATGAAATGTGATATTCATTTTTGTCTTTAAACAATGTATAACCGAGATATACACTATAAAATAAAGCGGGAGCCAACTATTTTATTGGGCGCTAACAATTGAAGCGAACTTAACAAAACTCGGTATGTCAATTAGCATTAATTCTTCCATGTTTATAAGCTATATTAAAATGTTTAGGTTAGAACGGGAGTGGGGGCTATAAGGGAGGCCTGAAACAAAAATTCGGGATATTTCATTGTCTATTTGTTTTTCGACAAACATGCACATAACAAAAGTTGTTTACTTTGTTATTTAGATTAACTTTATTTTTTATACATTTCTCCAGGAACAATGTGTGGAGCAAGTAATTTGCGTAGAAATATTGATATGCTCAACAATTCATTCCTATTTGAACTATCAGGTACCTCAGCTGGAAAAATTAATTCAAATCAATGTTAATATTTTGTCCTTAATTGGTGAAATCTATGCATAATGCACAGGAGACGGGAAATATGACAATTTGGAGGACAGTGAAGACTTACATAAAAAATTAATTTTATTATTAACAAATGCCAACAACGGGTATTAACCCTAAACACTGGGACTGGTAAATGTCAAAATATTGTGCAAAGTAAAGCCTTGCCAAAAAAATACCATCACCATTCAGCCTCAAATCAATTCCCGGGCGAAGCCGGGTATCTGAGCTAGTATATATATATGTATATTACTGGTGTTATTTCCGGCGTATCTCCAGCGGTGTCTGTTATGTGGTGGTCCACGATATTTCGCCGAAATTCCATCCGGCTTCTTCTGGCGGTCATATTTTTGTTGTGCTTCTGGCAGCTCTTAATGCCATCATTAAGAGCTGCCAGAAGCACAACAAAAATATGACCGCCAGAAGAAGCCGGATGGAATTTCGGCGAAATATCGTGGACCACCACATAACAGACACCGCTGGAGATACGCCGGAAATAACACCAGTAATAAGTTCCCAGCGACAAAGTTTGAAACAACGTATATATATATATATATATATATATATATATATATATATATATATATATATAGATAGATAGATAGATAGATAGATAGATAGATAGATAGATATATATATATAATTTTGAACGGACCTCATTTTCGTCATCTCCTGGGTAGGATCGATGGACATTTGAAGAAATTTTTCGAAAATCGCATCATGAGTACGACCTCCATAGCGGATTTCCCTTAAGGGAAATCTGCTAATACAACCACTAGAACGGTAACTAATGCATCCAACTGTATATTCAGTTGTGAAAATGCCTCATTTTTACCATCTCCTGGTCGATGGACATTTAGCAATATCAATAGCAAATTTCCCGAAAGGTGTCATTCAACTTTGCTATTAGCGGGCCCATTGACGGCCATAAACAAGTATTAATTTTGCAAAAACAATATTAAATATTAATTAAGGCTCTTCTTGTTAATTTTGAGGTTCATCTGCACCAAAGCCATAGCTGAGTACCTACTATATTATTCGAATAGTAAAAGTTATAACGGACATTACATAACCATTTTTAAGGAAAGACAATCAGAGATTTATCTATTATTTTCAGCTCTGTTTGTGAGTCTATTACGTTAAATATCCAGTAATTGTGGACGGTTACTCAATAGTCTTCTTGAATGATTTTTTAAAAATTTGTTATCGTATTTATACTTGTCAGCCGTAGGATATTAATTCTTAATGCAATTTAAAAGTTATTAAGGCGAAAATGCAATATGCAGTGAGTTAATTGTTGCATCAACCAAACTACTTGAAGGAGATTTTGTATTATTCATCAGTCGATACATTTTACCCAATGATTATTCTTCTTGTTTCACAATTTCTCTAGTTAATTCATTCTAACGGAATATCGGAAAACAGATTCAATGCACACAACTAGATGACAACCTCAAAGCGAAGAGAACACTTTCTCAAAACATTCTCAATCTTTGGATACAGAAAAATAAAGTACATGTCGGACTAAGACGGTTTCTAGCATTTCTAAAAGAAATGGAGACGTTCTGAAGAAGCAGTTACTTGAGTTGCGATTATAAGTTTGACACAAACCGTGTGTTTCCTGTTAAATATAAGGAATTTATCTACTCATGAAAATTATGTCTACTAGTCAATACGGACTACATAATGCCTCATCAAACAGTATGGCAAAAAAAAAAGTCCGTCACGCAGGGGCTGCGTAAACTAAGCAGATTTCCCACGGAAAGTTATACAATAGAGAAATCTCCATACGAGTGCCGAAGAGCTACGGAAATGGCCGAACTAGCTTTCGGCGGGAACGATTAGCTCGTCCGTTACACTTGAAAAATGCAAATATCTCGGTTAATATTTAAGCTAGAGAATAAATATATATATAACATTATTTATAGTAAATTTAATTTGCAATAAGATTGGTTCTATACAAGTTTTCGATCCGACGTATAGTAACGGAAATATTTCGAAATTCCTCCCCCTCTAAACCCCCTCCCACTTGTCAGATTTCAGGCGTTAAAGAACTTAATCTTTCTTTTTACATAAAAAGATTAAATACCGAGTTTGTGGACGATTAAACAAAAATTGCGACCGCTAGAGCGGTAACAGACAAATATATATATATATATATATATATATATATATATATATATAGATAGATAGATAGATAGATAGATAGATAGATAGATAGATAGATAGATAGATAGATAGATATATTTATATACAGTTTTGAACGGACCTCATTTTCGTCATCTCCTGGGTAGGATCGATGGACATTTGAGGAAATTTTTCAAAAATCGTGTCATGAGTACGACTTCAATAGCTGATTCCCCTTAAGGGAAATCTGCTAAAACAGCCAACCGGAGGAATGCCAGTGTTGTTGTATACGATACTTTTTTCCTTTAGCGCTACTAATCACTCTATTTATTCAATCCTTTTATCACTTCTAGAACTTAAATTTGACATCGTGGAGCGCTTATTAACTTCAGATTACTTCGCATTTTGCGGACAAGGAACCCAACTGAAAAGATGGACTCAACATTCTTTCGATTATAACCAGGTCAATGGGATGACAAGCAGGACGGTGCTTTATAAATCGAAGTTGTCAATCATTCTATATATACCAATAGTATCATTCTTTAGTCTAACTATTTCAGGAAAACCATGGAATTACCCGTCGACTATTCTAACATTCTTGAAGAAATTATAACTTCGAAAGTTCTTTGCTACTTATCATCGATGCATTGCAATAGGACTCCTAAAATAGGACTCCTAATCCGGTTCGGTTTTATAAAATATTTATACGCATGATAACGGAGATATTAAGATTTTTCGAAATTACCCACACTAAACCACCCTCTCCCACTGGTCGGATTTCAGCCGTTAACGAACTTGATTTTAAGTTTTACATTAAACGTTTAAATATCGAGTTTGGTTACTATCAAATACAGACAAATATATATAAGTATATATATATATATATATATATATATATGTGTGTGTGTGTGTGTGTGTGTGTGTGTGTGTGTGTGTGGGTGTGTGTGTGTGTGTGTGTGTGTGTGTGTGGGTGTGGGTTTTGAATAGACCTCATTTTCGCCATCTCCTTGATTGGATCCATGGACATGTGAGGACATTTTTAAAAATCACGTCATGAGTAAGACCTCAATAGCTGATTTCTGCCAGAAGAATGAGAAGGAGAGGTCGGCCTGGTTAAATTAAACTTCAGACACTTATAGAGTGACGTTTTAATTTTTAGGAAATTAACGTTTTCAGGGACAGGCCTCCATATTCAAAGCAACATACTCACAAAATTAAGCAAGTAATTGTAATTATATACATATATATATATATATATATATATATATATATATATATATATATATATATATAATTGTAACCTCTATCTGTACATTGATTTTTTTCGCGAAATTTCACGATAACTTTTCGTTTCACATGTCATAGACACCACGACTGCATTTTGTTTCTTTCGTGTCTGTTTGTTTGTTTGTTTGTTACCTTTTCACGCATAAACGGCTGAACCGAATTTTATGAAGCTTGGTATGTATATTACTACTAACCCAACTTAAACTTTAGTCTATGTTAATATTCTCTGAAAAGTACAGGAGTAGAGGTTATAAGGACAGGCTGAAATTAAATATAGCAATATTTCGTTTCCTAATGCATTTTCTGCAATTATGCGCATAACAAAAGATGTTTATTTTGTTATTTGGAGTAACTTTTGTTATATACACTTTTGTCGTATAGCTAAGTATAAACGAGTAATACGTTAAAACTACTGCGGAAGTCACCAATTTTATTTCGCCCAAAAAACTCAACCGAACTAAACCAAACTCGGTATATGAATTAGTACTAACGCTTTCCTTATAATAAGCCGTACTAACATTTCTAGGGACGGGCAGGAGTGGGGGTTATAAGGGAGGCCTGAAATTAAATATAGTGATATTTCGTTTCCTATTGGGGTTTCGTCAAATATGCACATAACAAAAGTTGTTTATTTTGATATTTAGAGAAACTTTAGTTATATACACTATAGTCGTATTCAGAAGTATACAGGCGTTATACACTAAAAATTATAGCGGGAGTCAACAATTTTATTTGGCATAAAAGACTCAAACGAGCTAAATAAAACATTCGGTATGTGTATTAGCACTAAAACCTTCCTTATAATAAGCCATACTAACATTTCGAGTGACGGGCAGGAGTGGGGATTATAAGGGAGGCCTGAAATTAAAAATAGTGATATTTTGTTTCCTATTGGGGTTTCGGCAAATATGCACATTACAAAATTTGTTTATTTTGTTATTTAGGACCAATAGGAAACGAAATATCGTTTTTTTTTAATTTAAGGCTTCCCTTATAACCCCCACTCCTGTTCGTCTCAGAGGATATTAATATAGCCTAATGTCTAAGTTGGGTTAGTAGTAATATACATACCAAGTTTTATAAAATTCGGTTCAGCCGTTTATGCGTGAAAAGGTAACAAACAAACAAACAAACAAATAAACAAACAAACACACACGAAAGAAACAAAATGCAGTTATGGTGTCTATGACATGTGAAACGAAAAGTTATCGTGAAAATTCGCGAAAAAAATCAATGTACAGACAGAGGTTACAATTTTATACTAAAAAAGGCTAAAATACTTAAAAATAAATATAATAACTCTTCTGGTACATATTTACATGATGTAACTAATAGCGAAAATCACTTTAACCAAATGAAATTTAACACTTTGAAATGAAACTGGTGGCGTAATGACAAATCACTATCAAGAGGCGTGATATGACCTATTTCATACACTAAACCAACAAATCAACCACGTTTACATAACAAATGAATTAAAATTACGGACAGAATTAGTATATGCAACGGAACTTATACAAATAAATAAAACGAAGACGGTTTAAAACTTTCTTGGTTCATATAAAAACTTACAAAATTAAAAAAATTGAATTAACTTATAATTAATCAACACGAAAGTTAGTAGAGTAGTACCAATGGTACTACATAGAAAACCGATCACCTCTTATCTGAGCATTATATAATGGACCGAGGACAAAACTTATCAAGAGCATTTATCACAGGATATAACTTGGACGACGGACAAAACAGCTAGTAGAATTGCACAGAATTTAATCAATACAGAATACAATTTAAAAAATATTGGTGTAGCACCCAACACCAAGAGAAAAATAGTTTATTAAAACAGGTACTCAAGGTTTGAGGATTTTTTTTGTTCTGGGGAAATCTTTTCTCAAAAATGGGATTTCGAATAATTCATTTTTTACAATAACCTCCACTCCTTCCTGAAAATGAAACACAATACAGTTAATATAACTAGCTAATTCTACCAATCGTCAAAAACGTTTCACAAGCAGGGGCTACGTTAACTAGGCAGATTGCCTACGTGCGTTACATATTTGCATTTATTTAAAAAAGTTAAAGTTCAATGAGATTAATATTTGGTATTTAAGATTCAAATAAATAGCTTCATGATATAATAGCTGATTGTTAATACGGCATGAGTAGGAACGAGAGTTTAATGGTGCCCGAAAACTGAAAAATACAAGTATCTCGTTTAATAAAGAAGATAATGGAAATTATATATTACAACATTCAGAGAAAATTAAATCTACAATTAGATTGATCCTTTTCACTTTTTCGATCTGACGTATTATAACGGAGATATTTAGAATATTTGAAATCCCCACCCGATTTCTGCCATGAACGAACTCGATCTTTCTTTTTACATAAAACGATTAAAAATTGAGTTAGGTAACGATATAACCAAAAATTCGACCGCCAGAGCGTTGACACACACCCACACACACACACACACACACACACATATATATATATATATATATATATATATATATATATATATATATATATAATATTTCCCTTTAGGGAAATCTGGTAAAACCACCCTTGTAAACGTGCTCAAAACGTCAACGGTGGTTCTAACATTTCCTTAAGCCCTTCCTCTACATAAGGGAGGGGGAGAAGGGTGTAAGATGAATTTCGTTAAAGCAACTATTAATAAAGATCTAAAATAACAGTGTCAAAATACATTCCGAACTGATTGGATTTAGGTCATCTCTAAAATGATAAAATGTCTGCTAGTAGAAGACAGCCTGTCTCTAGATTACAAGGGGTAGACAAGGAATGCACCCTGAGTGCATAGAAAGTTATATTATCGACGGAAAATGAACTAACACAATAACATACACGTCACTATAAACGTACTATTCATACTCATAACTTTCTCGATAAATAATTCCGGTGGTGATAACATAATTCTATCTGCCTCAGATAATACATTCTGTTGTATATCTAACACATTCAATCTATTTTTTTTTTTTTTTTTTCAGTAAGCTATTGAATACTTTTTGAACTTCCTTATTCAATATCATCTTTTCTTGAGTAACCTACTAAGGTTTTATTTTTATTATCACTGTGGCATAGATTTCTTTTTTTCTATTTTATACATGGTCAACATATGACCCAAATAATTTTGTAAAATATTTTAAACAAAAAGGCTTAAAGCTACGTTATGTAAGTAATATTTTTTTAGAAAGATTATCTTGGATTAATATTTAATTTTATTAATATTTATTTTATTAATATGTTTTAAATATGGTTTATTATTACACCATACTTTGTAGCATTTTGAACATGAAAGCCTTTGGGACAAGGTTCGATTCCTGCCTAGGCAAGGAGAATTTAATTAGCGATCTATTGACTATATAAAATCCCTGGTCCTCGCATGAATAAAAAAAGTGGGAATGTACAACCTGTCCCAATTAGCCTGAGTTGTATGAAGGGAGATTCTTTCTTTTTTTCTTTTTTTTATCCTGTATAAATCGTTAAATTTATCTCGAATTTCATTTAACTTCTACGTGGTTTAACTTCTGGAAATTCACCTTCAACAATGTTAATGGGAATGCTTGAATAGAAATAAAAATTCATTGGAAATATCTATAATACTAATTGATAATGAGAACATATACCATTTTATACTTTGCTAACACATACTTGAGTAGGTGTTTACTTTGAAGGCAATATATGTTTTCATTAATATCTTTTTTATAGTCGGTTTATCCAGAAAAAAAATAACGGGTTATGTTTAGAATATAATTTACAGCATTAAACTTTTATTCTGATTTATGAATTTCAACATTTTGACTCCCTGCTTATAATAGAACTTTATTAGTGAGATGTCTCAAGAAACCGAGACCTTTTTAAAACATATTTTTGAAATAATTTATGTATTTATTATAATTGACTGGAAATATCTTCGCTCGGAGTCAACCCTGGTACCGAGAGCATCCAGTACTCTACTCCTGAGAAAGATACGCCCACCGACCCGAGATTCTTTTTCTAGAAGCTAACCTCTCGAAATGTGTTCCCAAGCGCCAAGAGGGGAGAGTTGTCAGCTAAAATTAGAATACTCCTACAAAGTGTATACATTGTGTTCTACTGATTTTTAGGAGGCAATAAACCTACATGAAATAATTAGTAATCTATTTTAGATTGGAGAGGAAAAAAAAAGTGCAGAGTACTGAAATAGATATCGAGAGTACCTGGGTTTGACACCGACAGGTAGACACATTTTTTTTATGTCAATTAAAAAATAAAAACATTATTAAATATTAACTGATGGTATATTCTGTTCTAGAAAATCAATAAAATGCAGTGTTAGTGAGTACATTTTTAAGTTTTTAATTTACTACCACTAGCAGTAAGGAAGGTTTACTTCCGAGTGAGAACATATGTCCGTCAATATCTTCGTTCAAATGAATTTTTTAAATATTTTATACATTATTAAATGAATGAAGAATGGGGGTTTACTTGAAGATGAATATAAGTATTCGTTAATACCTTCTATAGTATTATTTTTATCAGTAAAATGAAGACACCAAATGGGGTTTAGAATATGTTGCTGAGTAAAAGAAAATTATTTTTTTAGTATGATGGCACAGAAGCAAAATTGAACGATATTATTTAGTATAATGCTAAAATGCAAACAATATTTATTTCAAATGACTAGTAGCAAACTATTTAAACATAAATTTCTCAATATTCATCCAATCGCCACTTCAAAATTCATGACATGAATTCATGGTATGTCAAGAGTTTCCTGATGAAAAGGCAGAGATTATTAGTGATTAAGTTAACCAATCTATATATTTCGACGGGAAGCCATATTTATTTCAACCTGCAATTTACTAGTTTGATAACTGTTTCTAAATAGTTGTTTACAATGATTGTATATTCCCCTCGTCGACTTAATATTCATGCTCATAGACGTCTGGGGATCTTGGCGCTTTTAATCAGCGTACCCAATTAAACCTCAGAATACTGCATATAATTTCAGCACAAAGCATTAATATGAGATTAGTTGTAATATGAGGAAGTAAATGGGAAAGAATAAGTATGAAGAGTAAATATTAAAAATAACGCGATACCAAGGAAGTTAATCTCTCAAGCCATTATTTATCTCAAGCTGATATTTTCATAAGGAATCTAAGAATTTTGGTTTTCGAGGAAGTCTATGTAAGTTTAACACTGTCAAACTAGTTCAGCATCTTACTGGTTCTATTCTATAAATAAATATATCTTTTTTGTTTTGTTATGCATTCAAACATACAATATTTACTTGCTAAAATCAGAGTTTTAAAGTACTTTGTGTCAAATTAATAACAAAATGAAGAAAAAAGTTTTCAAATTTCAGTATTGAAATGT
The DNA here is from genome assembly GCA_019009955.1 of Riptortus pedestris. Taxonomy (NCBI): domain Eukaryota; kingdom Metazoa; phylum Arthropoda; class Insecta; order Hemiptera; family Alydidae; genus Riptortus; species Riptortus pedestris. The sequence goes on from CM032231.1 coordinate 36,304,837, forward strand.
GAACAAGTTTATGTTATGATTTTTACAGTGCGCTCTTCTGGACCTTATATAAAGTTCTTTGGAACCATTAATCCACTCAAGTTCTTTCATCTACTGTGACATATTTCTTTTTTTTTTTTTATTAATAGTTTATACTTTTGTTTGTTAATTTACAAAATTGCAATATTAGTATGGATGGCATTTGTAGGCTACGGAGGTGTCTACTATTTTTATTTGATCAAACTTTGAATACAGAGGTCATTTTAAAAAATTAAAATAAATTATGGGATTTGTTATTATTGAACTATTATAATTCATCTATCAATTATCAAATAAATCTTTGTTCACTCATCCTCTTGGGTAGTTGATATATCCTTGAAGACTTTCTTTGTTGAAGTTCTATTACTCACACAACTGATAACTTCTTACAACAAAAACTAACACAGAAGTTGGGACAAAAAAGTTGGCGCAAAATCCCGAGACTATTCACTTTATATATCTGTATGTATGTATATATATATATATATATATATATATATATATATATATTTGTGAATAAACTATTTTGTTGTTGTAGTTAGGCTCAACTACTACGTACCGAAGCTCTTCCATTTTTATGTCAGACATGTTGACGAACAAGGCGGGCGGACGCGAGTAGACTGAGCCAACTAGGGAATTCTTATCTGTGCCAGGGGGAGGGGTGGGGGACTTGATAAGGTTTCTATAGCTACCGCATGCCCCAGGCGGTCTCTTTCTCAGTTTTTATTGTGTTCCACCTGAATGTTCTCAGTAATCTATATATATAAAACTCTCGACTTGGTCTCTAATACAATTTAAATTCCAAGGGGATTATGTTTTAGCAGATTTCAGCTATTGAGGTGGTTAGGGGAAGCTTTGAAGTCATTTTTAAAAACTCAGTCTGTACGTATAGATACCTCTATTCAAAAAGTCCGTCACGCAGGGGCTGCGTAAACTAAGCAGATTTCCCACGTAAAGTTATACAATAGAGAAATCTCCATACGAATGCCGAACAGTTACGGAAACGGCCGAACTAGCTTTTGACGGAAAGGAATAGAAGCGTCCATAGTTCTTCCGTTACACTTCATAAAAATGCAAATATCTCGGTTAATATCCAAGATAGAGAATAAATGTATATAACAATATTTATAGTAAATTTAATTTGCAATAAGATTGGTTCTATACAATTTTTCGATCCGACGAATAGTAACGGAGATCTTATATATATATATATATATATATATATATATATATATATATATATATATATATATATAGTTTTGAACGGACCTCATTTTCGGTATCTCCTTGGTAGGATCGATGAACATTTGAAGAAAAATTTCGAAAATCAAGTAAACGGAAATCTGCTAATAACATACACGCATATAAATATTGCCTGGTACCATTGCTCTAGAGACAGTGGTTCATTATTATCAAATTTCCTTTGTAAAACTATAGATCTTCTTCGGGTAGATCTTCCGTGGGAACTTGGACGAGGATGGAGGTTAGGGCAAGAATAAAAAACAAAATTGATTTAGTATCTCCTGTGTTATGCTACCCATTGAAAAATATTATGAAACTAAGTATATTAACGAATTGACATAAAATATATTTTTGTGGTTTCAGCTTCCTCCTATTCATGGTATTTTTGGACTATAGCTATTAAATCACATCTCAAGTCCAACTCTCATATTTCAATAAAAAAGGAATAGCTTACAAGATTTAAAGTGATAGTATTCGTCCAATGAACCAATCTACTTCATTTGTTTAGCAACAAAGTCTACGTGATGGAAAGAAAGAGGTAATTTAGTGCGAAAGTTTATCAAGACTTTGTGCTTCAAAGAGTAACCTTATTTATGTTAAATCCTTAACATTACTACGAGTATTACTCGCAGATACAGAATTGAAGTGCATGCCTCGTCTTAAAAATACCATAATGAATTAGTAATGATATCGGCAGTGTCATTTTTAAATGGGGTTAATTAATTCAATATTATTGCCATTACATTTACTACATTCTTAACCCATACCAAACTACATAACCAATACCCTACCAAGATTAGAAGATGGATAATAAGGAAATACTATATATTCAATAGAAGTTTCAATTCGCTTCCACTTTCCGTAATTGAATCATTGGAAACGGATATATCTTATTATGATCAATAATAGTTCTCTAACTCAACTTAATATTTAATATTGTTGTTAAAAAACTATTAATTGCCGAAAACATCTTTTTTTTTTATTTGTATACAAAATCATTAGTGATCATTCTCTACTTCCTATTCCAAAATCGACCATCAGTTTATATCCTAGATGTTATCCTAAAGTCTTTGGATCACGGATTTTCGGTGTCAGGAATGATGCAAGGAAATGATGCAGCTACTTATACCAAGATCAGGTATGGGAAAAATATCAAATCACTTTTGGTTGGCATCAAATGAAAACCAAGCAAGAGTGGAACCTATAATCGGGCGGATGATATTATGAGAAAGTAAGGTATAAGTTAAATATCAGCCGTGCAACTTCAGTTTAGGCATTGTTAGTTTGTTCGAGACTCCATGCCAGGGATGGAAGTTCTATTCAGAGAAAATCTATCTTCAATTTAAAAAAAAAAAAAAAAAACAGAAAATTTTAAGAGCGACTAATTAAGTTATAACAACGAACATTTAACTATAATATACGTGCATTCTCCTAGCTCGGTTATACTCGGTGGACACGTCAAAAAATGTGATCTCTGTTATTAATGTGTTATTTAATGTAACTTGTCACAAAGACATTACTGAAATACTGTGAAATTTTTCAATATTTTACTTGTTGAAGTTGCCACGTGTGGGTCAATAGTCGAAAGAGTGGAGGAGGGGACAAAAATAGGAACAGTGTAGATAAACTGCTAATGCCATTCTCTAATCTCTAAAACAATGATAACGAATACCTTTTATGAAGTTCGAAAAATAAGAAAACACGCTTCGGCACGAAAAACTGATAAAGATTCCATTTATAATCGATTACGTTCGGTTTAAAAAAAAATTTCATATTTATATAAAATTGTCATAGTTTAAGCGATAAACGATGACCAGAAATTTCGAAAACTGTAACAGAGTATATCCTAAAAAAATGTACCCTAAAGAGTCAAAAAAAAAAGTCCGTCACGCTGGGGCTGCGTTATGTAAGCAGAATTCCCTCGTTCGCTGTGTTTCCGTTTATCTTAAAAAGTAAAAATCCCATGAGAACAATATTTTTTAAGCTTCAAATAAAGTGCTTCATGATATAATAGCTTATTGTTAGTATGACATGAGTGATAATAGGGTTTACTCAGAGCCGAAAATGCAAATATCTCGGTTAATTATCAAGATAGTGAAAAAAGTATATAACAACATTTATAGAACATTTGATTTTCAATAAGATTTGTTCTATATACTTTTTCAATTCAACTTATAATAAGGGGAATATTTATAATGTTCGAAATTCCCCCGTCCACCCAGTCCGATTTCAGCCTATAACGAACTTGATCTTTATTTTTACACAAAACGTTTAAATATCGAGTTTGGTAGCAATCAAACGAAAACTGCGACCACTAGAGCGTTAACAGAAATATCATCTCCAAGGTAGGACCGACTGACATTTGAGGAAATCTTGCGAAAATCGCGTCATGAGTACGACACCAACAGCTGATTCCCTTGAAGGTAACTCCGCTAGCATAGAAAATAAAGGCACATTCACGAGAATATTCATCAAATATCAAGAGATGCCCAATGTTTGTGTGAAACGGCGAAAATTGAGCCATTTAGGTAAATAAAGAAAATCGAGAAAAGCTCCCCGATGACCAGATCTTGAAATACTATCATGACAGACAGATCTGAATTTCTCTGTTTATTGCGTTGCCAACAATAGGACGTTGATTTATTTAATAAGATGTCTTTCTATTAAATTCCAGCATTATTAAAGAAATTATACTATATTTATCACGGTATTAAACATTTTCGTATCTGTAAGTTTAATGGAAATATACATTCGTTAAATCAGACTGAGGGTGTCTGTGTTTTGACTTGTTTCAATCTTCTTTCTAGCGACACGATTGTGACATCCTTGTATAATATTATAATACAATAATACATTAATATACATTGGTCTCGCATAAGCAATGCATATTTATAAGACATTTCAATTAAATAAACTGGGTTAAGACATATCGGAAGGACTCAAGTGATACAATAGCGCCTCAATACAACCTTTATACAAAGGAATGAATGTCATCTCTTACACCTTTGTATAAAGCTCAAGACACGCAACAAGCACAGAAACATGTGTGATATTCTTCAAATATCAAAATATGCCCAAAATCTGTGTTAAACGGCGAAAATTGCGTCATTTAAGTAAGTAAAGAAAAACGAGAGAAGCTCACTGATGATCACATCTTGAAATACTCTGATGAAAGACAAGATTTTCAAATTGTTACTCGTTTCAAAACGTTTCATCTAAAACTGAAGATCTAATTCATTAATCAGCCATATTTTGACAAAAAAGGAGATGAAGTGTATAAAATTGGTAAAAGGTACACAGCAAAGATAGGTACCATTATTATTAGGAGCATCGATAAGTAATATGGCCGACCTGGATAAATTATTGTTGTGTATAGTTTTATATAACGCAAAGGTTATCGGAATTATTTGTAATCATTGGGCCTCAGTAAATGATCTCTCCTTCTTATGTAGTTTTAACAGATTTCCCTTGGGGGATATCAGCTATTGAAGTTGTACTCATGATGGGTTTTTCAAAAAATTTTAGTTTACATAAAACATTTACATATCGAGTTTGGTAACGATCAAACAAAAATTGCGACCGCTAGAGCGTTACCAGACATATATTACACAGTTTTGGACGGACCTCATTTTCGTCTTCTCCTGGGTACAATCGATGGACATTTGAGGAAGTTTTCGAAAATCGCGTCATGAGTACGACCTCAATAGCTGATTTCCCTCAAGGGAAAAGTGCTACCTCATTACTTTAGCAGAAAATGGACAGCAAATGGCTTTCTTGTGGTAGTGAAACGATATCCGCACAACTAAATAAAATTTAGTGGCAAATAGAAACTGGCACCACTAGCACGGGGGCATAGAGTACATTTATCCCCCCCCCCCTCCCAGTTTACTATCCTCAATTGAATTAACATAGTTCGTGAGAATCATTTGATAGGAATAATCATTCCATGCCCGTGGCCTTTAAATCATGGGAATAGGCAGATTAGACATTGGGCAATTATAAATTAAATAGACCTACACAATTAGTGATTTTTAGAATTAATTTTGACATTAATTGGTTCGTTATCATCGCAAAGAATATTTTGGATTATTATTATCTTTAATTAAAAGGCATTACATCAAATGGCTTTGTTACAATTGAAGAGCATCAATTTTTACTTTTATAAAAGTCACCTATCCAGTACCTACGTAGTTGGTGAACTTATGAGTTCACCATGATAGTTGGTGAATTTCCATGAGGAGATAAATTTTAGTTTACGTCTGTCCATGTTCAGACAGGGAACGAAAGTTGCGTTTAGAATATTTCATATAAGTTGAAAAAAAAAAAAAAAGATTAATTTTACATTATTTTAATAAAGGTTTACATTTATTTTGAATTACTGCATAGTTAATAATAATCAACGGAAGGATCATAAAGGTCAAACACCTCCACTCTTAATACTTCTTTATTACAGGCAAAGTACTTTCGGGGCAAACCGTCCCATCATCAGTGCTCTGTGACACAACATTTATACTTACAAAAACATGTAATATATATGAATAAATAAATAAATGTAAAAGTCAACAAAGGTAGTCGAATATTAAAAAAAAAAAAAAAAAAAAAAAAAAAAAAAAATTTAAAAAAACAAACAAATATATAAAACGCAACACTTATGACTAAAACGTTACAAATAAATATTAAAAGCATCAAAACAACAAAATAAAATAAAATAATTAGGAGATGGAGAAGGAACTGACCTAGAGTTGGTCCCTATTGAGCCGACATCTCCGGCGAGACTGGGAGCCTACTCGGGCCAGGGCAGCTACTGCAGAGGACGGAACATGCCTGAGCACGCCACCCTCCCCCCTAATATTAATATTCTTATCCTCCAGCATGTCCATCCTGATCCATAACTGCTCCACTATATCCATTTTCTTCCCTTTGCCAAGGTGGTCGAGCACCTCGAACTCAACGGCATTTGCTTCATGGCCTTCATTTATTATATGCTTACGTACCTCCGAAGTCTTGGTGGAAAGGTGCTCTTTTAATCTGCTTCTTAGCTTCCTTCCACTTTGCCCCACATATGAGCTTCCGCAAGTCAGGCAAGCAACCCGATACACACCAGATCTATCCAGTGGATCGACCGCATCCTTAATCCTTGGGAGCATATGTTTTAGGGAGCTTAGACTTCGATAGGCAGTACGAAGGCCAACCTTTTCCAGCATGCGTCCTATCTTCTCTGAAAATTTCCCTAGGTATGGGATGCTGAGTTGGCCCACCGGATTTCGAGTCTCTCTCTCGCCTTGTTTCAACTCATCTTGGACCATCTTTGTGAATCGGCGTTCCATGACTTTATCAACCATTCTCTCATCGTACCCATTGGCTGTTGCGATTAGTTTTATGTACTTAAACTCGCTTTGAAAATCCTCTTCTGCCAATGGGATACTCAGGAGTCGGTTTATCAAGTACGTGATGCCTGAAGTTTTATATTGAGGATGGTGGTAGGAATCAGAAGGGATCATGATGGCAGTGGCGGTAGGCTTTCTATAAATGTTGAAGGAGTGAGACGGCCCTTTCCTTGAAATAACCAAATCTAGGAAACTCAACTTCCCCTCATTCTCCATCTCCAAAGTAAACTTTAACTGCCTATGGCAACTGTTGACGTAGTCCATAAGACCCCTCATATCATTCTCCGCTCCCGAATAACTTATGATGATGTCATCAACATAACGCCCCCAGAAATTGATATGATTTCGGTATGGGTTGCGATTAGACATCAAATATTTACATTCCAAATAATCCATAAACAACTCCGCAGCAAGCGGGCTAATCGCAGATCCCATCACAAGTCCGTTTTCCAGGGCATAAAAACGTCCCTGAAATTTGAAAAAATTTTGGCCTAAACATAACTGAAGAAGTTCTAGGAACTCTTTGGCTATAACTGGGTTGAGTTTCTTTATTTTGAAAAACAAATCAAAAACCCTCACCACGTCCTTGGGGGGAATGTTAGAAAACATGTTCTGTGCGTCCAATGATGCCAAAAACCGGTTGGAGGGAAATTTGATGTTCGGATTATTAATTTTCTTAATCAAGTCGGAAGTGTTTTTCAATGAAAAACTGGGTTTAAAATCTACCAGGGTTTTAAATTTGTACACTAGTTTTTTGGCTAATTTTTCAGTGGGGGATGAAGCAAACGACACGATAGGTCTCATGGGAATATTGTCTTTATGAGTTTTTGGTAGACAATAGAGAAGCGGGGGCAGGGGGTTCATTTGAATTAGCTGGTTTATTTCATACGGTTGGAAAATATGTGATATGTTCTTAAGGGATTGCCTGACCGTATTGTTATACTGCTCTGTGGGGTCCTGATGTAACTGCTTACAACCTAAATCCTCCAAGAGGGCAGTTGATTTTTCAACATACATTTGTTTTGGCATGATTACACTTGATTTACCCTTATCTGCTTTTGTAATTATTAGGTTGTTTTCTTTTAATTTCATATTTAATCTGTTAAGTACTTTTAATTCAGAATTAGATTTTTGTTTTCCCGGAATTTGATTTGCTATAAACTTCTCTATTTCAATCCCCACTTCCCGAACCACCGGGCTGTCAACAGATATGGACTCAACAGCTGCCATAAGGCTCACAATATCCTTTTTAGAAGGAGGTTTTCTTAAACAATTCTGTAACCCTTTATTTAAAATGTTTAATTCCTCGGTCTCCAAATTGACCTTACTTAAATTAATTACTCTGGGTTGCTGAATGCAATTTACAGTACCAACATACAGGTCTTTATTTTCCAATTCCTTGCAATTTAAAGATCTAGGAGAGCTCGTATTACAATTTAAAGGGCCAGTAGTACTAGTGTCAATACAATGGGAATTGTCATTAGTAGCGTTATCAATGCTAGCAGAATTAGAGTTAATAGGATTAACGCCTCTAGGAGTATAGCGGCGCCTGGGATTAGATGTACTATTCTGCAATGATTTTAATTTCTTATTAACATTCGCTTCTTTTTCAGCTATTTTACGAGCATGCAAATTAACCACATATTTCACGTACTCATCCCAGTCACCGCTACCGACCATCGGCTCTGTAAATTGCATTCAGCAACCCAGAGTAATTAATTTAAGTAAGGTCAATTTGGAGACCGAGGAATTAAACATTTTAAATAAAGGGTTACAGAATTGTTTAAGAAAACCTCCTTCTAAAAAGGATATTGTGAGCCTTATGGCAGCTGTTGAGTCCATATCTGTTGACTGCCCGGTGGTTCGGGAAGTGGGGATTGAAATAGAGAAGTTTATAGCAAATCAAATTCCGGGAAAACAAAAATCTAATTCTGAATTAAAAGTACTTAACAGATTAAATATGAAATTAAAAGAAAACAACCTAATAATTACAAAAGCAGATAAGGGTAAATCAAGTGTAATCATGCCAAAACAAATGTATGTTGAAAAATCAACTGCCCTCTTGGAGGATTTAGGTTGTAAGCAGTTACATCAGGACCCCACAGAGCAGTATAACAATACGGTCAGGCAATCCCTTAAGAACATATCACATATTTTCCAACCGTATGAAATAAACCAGCTAATTCAAATGAACCCCCTGCCCCCGCTTCTCTATTGTCTACCAAAAACTCATAAAGACAATATTCCCATGAGACCTATCGTGTCGTTTGCTTCATCCCCCACTGAAAAATTAGCCAAAAAACTAGTGTACAAATTTAAAACCCTGGTAGATTTTAAACCCAGTTTTTCATTGAAAAACACTTCCGACTTGATTAAGAAAATTAATAATCCGAACATCAAATTTCCCTCCAACCGGTTTTTGGCATCATTGGACGCACAGAACATGTTTTCTAACATTCCCCCCAAGGACGTGGTGAGGGTTTTTGATTTGTTTTTCAAAATAAAGAAACTCAACCCAGTTATAGCCAAAGAGTTCCTAGAACTTCTTCAGTTATGTTTAGGCCAAAATTTTTTCAAATTTCAGGGACGTTTTTATGCCCTGGAAAACGGACTTGTGATGGGATCTGCGATTAGCCCGCTTGCTGCGGAGTTGTTTATGGATTATTTGGAATGTAAATATTTGATGTCTAATCGCAACCCATACCGAAATCATATCAATTTCTGGGGGCGTTATGTTGATGACATCATCATAAGTTATTCGGGAGCGGAGAATGATATGAGGGGTCTTATGGACTACGTCAACAGTTGCCATAGGCAGTTAAAGTTTACTTTGGAGATGGAGAATGAGGGGAAGTTGAGTTTCCTAGATTTGGTTATTTCAAGGAAAGGGCCGTCTCACTCCTTCAACATTTATAGAAAGCCTACCGCCACTGCCATCATGATCCCTTCTGATTCCTACCACCATCCTCAATATAAAACTTCAGGCATCACGTACTTGATAAACCGACTCCTGAGTATCCCATTGGCAGAAGAGGATTTTCAAAGCGAGTTTAAGTACATAAAACTAATCGCAACAGCCAATGGGTACGATGAGAGAATGGTTGATAAAGTCATGGAACGCCGATTCACAAAGATGGTCCAAGATGAGTTGAAACAAGGCGAGAGAGAGACTCGAAATCCGGTGGGCCAACTCAGCATCCCATACCTAGGGAAATTTTCAGAGAAGATAGGACGCATGCTGGAAAAGGTTGGCCTTCGTACTGCCTATCGAAGTCTAAGCTCCCTAAAACATATGCTCCCAAGGATTAAGGATGCGGTCGATCCACTGGATAGATCTGGTGTGTATCGGGTTGCTTGCCTGACTTGCGGAAGCTCATATGTGGGGCAAAGTGGAAGGAAGCTAAGAAGCAGATTAAAAGAGCACCTTTCCACCAAGACTTCGGAGGTACGTAAGCATATAATAAATGAAGGCCATGAAGCAAATGCCGTTGAGTTCGAGGTGCTCGACCACCTTGGCAAAGGGAAGAAAATGGATATAGTGGAGCAGTTATGGATCAGGATGGACATGCTGGAGGATAAGAATATTAATATTAGGGGGGAGGGTGGCGTGCTCAGGCATGTTCCGTCCTCTGCAGTAGCTGCCCTGGCCCGAGTAGGCTCCCAGTCTCGCCGGAGATGTCGGCTCAATAGGGACCAACTCTAGGTCAGTTCCTTCTCCATCTCCTAATTATTTTATTTTATTTTGTTGTTTTGATGCTTTTAATATTTATTTGTAACGTTTTAGTCATAAGTGTTGCGTTTTATATATTTGTTTGTTTTTTTAAATGTTTTTTTTTTTTTTTTTTTTTTTTTTTTTAATATTCGACTACCTTTGTTGACTTTTACATTTATTTATTTATAAGTATTTATTTATTGTAAGTATAAATGTTGTGTCACAGAGCACTGATGATGGGACGGTTTGCCCCGAAAGTACTTTGCCTGTAATAAAGAAGTATTAAGAGTGGAGGTGTTTGACCTTTATGATCCTTCCGTTGATGATGGACCTCCACCAGCCAGCACAAATCCAGAGTTAATAATAATATTTAGCTATACATTTAAGCAACTGTCAAGTAATGGTCAGCAAGCAGAGGTAGTACGTATTCAAACACTTCTAGCTCTCCAAATTACTCCACCAAACTACCAAACGGCTATAAAAATGATTTGGGTAACCTCTTAATTAAAAGACTTTTCAAAAAAATACCTTAATTATGTAACCTGACAACTATGTCTCATAAGTGGCCACTTGGATTGCAGTAATCAAATAATCAATATATAAGGTAACATTATCAGTTCACATGCCCTTGGTTGAGTATCTGTTATACTTAATGTAAATAGAACTTTTCAACCATCAAGTTTATATTTTTGGCTCAAACATTTTTATTTGATCTATACCATACTTGATATTTAACAGCATCATTCAAGACTAAAGATCATATTCGTTAATGGCTGAATTCGGACACGGAATAGGGGGGAGGGGTTTAGAGATATGGGGAATTTGAAAATTCAAGATATCTCCCTTTTTATTAAAGCCGAGAACACACCCTAAGCAAGTTTTAAATTTAGAACAGTATGAATTTAAAGTATCTTTAATTTATGTTAAAGTAAGTTAGATAAGCTTCTAATCTAGTTTCTTGAGCAAAAAATTACATTACATGCTTCAAGATCATTTTATAAAAAATAAAAAAATTAAAAAAAATCGCTCAGCGACAGATCACATTGTAGAACAACGTTCTGATCTCATCATTAAATAAAACATTCAAATTAGCCCTTACTTTTGACATAACTAAAGCATGAAGTTCAAGACGTGGTTATTTCAAGACTATATGAATTCTTCATTCTGAAAAGCATTTCTTTCGCAATACAGCATTTTTACTGCAGTGTATTTAACCAAGATAAGAGCGATTATTAGGGGTCAGTACATCAATACTTATCACTGCGATGGACACAATCCAAGAATGTTCAAGACTGCCTGTCCTATATGTAAATGATATTTTACTCACAGAATTAATTTTCAAAAGTATAGAACACTATTGTCTTAAGTAGGGCCTTGTTTGATCACTATGTAGACGGAACTGGAGTTGAGTTAACCTATCCCCTACATAAGAGAAAAAGAATATACATTTGACATTGTTATTTTACAGCACAGCCACTTTGTAAACGACTACTGAAATGTTTAGGTATTATTATTTACCTATATTATTGCCACTAAAAGAACATTCTATGCGTTTGTCAAACATTCTAAGCAACACAAAACAGAGTCCTGACAAACAAGTAACCCCTAAATTCTAGATACCTCAGCACTCCGCTAATTATTCAGATCCTGCGTGATTTACTTTCTCTTGGACACTTTTGTTTCGCAAATTTTCCCGTCCTGTTCAGTCCGGTAAACACTGCCAGGCACAACCTGTGGGGTCCTAAGCTACAATACGTGGGTCCTAATGTTGTCTCACCCTGGTCTACAGTGCTTCCTGGAGCCTCCATCACGGCTATTGTCGCCTATTATTTACGGTTTCCAGCTAGGCTTTTGCAATTACGAATGCCCTCCGTAAATCCTGTATTCAGGTCATTAAACCACCGGTGCCTGGGTCTAACTCTCTTCCAATTTCTTCAAATGCGCCATACAGCATCTTCATGAGAAGTCTGGGTTCAGTTAGGGAAATCAGCAATTTAGGTCGTACTCATGACGCGATTTTCGAAAAACTTCCTCAAATGTCCATCGATCCTATCCAGGAGTTGACGAAAATGAGGTCCGTTCAAAATTGTCTTTTAAAGGTCTAGAGGTCGCAAATTTTGTTGTATCGTTGCCAAATTCAATATGTAACCGTTTTATGTTTAAAAAAAGATTTTCGTTAATGGCAGAAATCTGGCCAGTGAGAGGGGGGAAGGGGTTTAGAGGGGTGAACTTCTTCAATAATTCTAAATATCTCCTTTATTATAAGTCGGATCGAAAAAAGAAATAGGACCAATATAATTGCACATTTAGTGTTCTATGAATGTTGTTATATATTTGTTTTTTCATTATCTTGATTATTAACCGAGATATTTGCATTTTTAGCAGATTTCCCTTAAGACGCGATTTTCGAAAATTTTCTTCAAATGTCCATCGATCCTACCCAGGAGATGACGTAAATGAGGTCCGTTCAAATTATATATCTATATATATATATATATATATATATATATATATATATATCTGTTAACGCTCTAGCGGTCGCAATTTTGGTTTGATCGTTACCAAACTCGATATTTAAATGTTTTATGCAAAAAGACAGATCAAGTTCGTTAATGGCTGAAATCGGACCAGTGGGAGGGGGGATTTTCGAAAATTCGAAATATCTCCGTTACCATACGTCGGATCAAAAAATTGTATAAAACCAATCTTATTCTTAATTAAATGTACAATAAATATTGTTCTATACATTTATTCTCTATCTTGAATATTAACCGAGATATTTGCATTTTTATTAAATTTGGGCCGATAATGAATGACAGTTTCCCGCCAAAAGCTAGTTCGGCCCTTTGCCGTAACAGTTCGGCTCTCGTATGGAGATTTCTCTATTGTATAACTTCACGTGGGAAATCTGCTTATTTTACGCAGCCCCAGCGCGACGGACTTTTTAATTTTTTGTGTCTTATTGACATATCATCTGCTCTTAAGTTTTAATACCAACACAATTAAATTTCGGTGTAGGAATAATTCTTTTACAGTTTTATTTGTTTCGAACAAGATAAATTAGACCGTTCTAAAATAGAAATATCAAAAGTGAAATCTGTTTAGTAGTTAAGAGCCTGCGTCATTCATTAATAGGAAGTATAAATGCGTTTCCTCTTAATGCTAGTCGTTTCAAAATATGTTTTCATTAGAAAAACATCCACGTAAATATTGTTGATTTATTTATTTTAATGTCTGAAATTATATTTTCGTAGAGGTTTAATTTAAAACACATAACAATGAAGGTGCACGATAAGCAATTACCTGTACACCATATTAAATTCAGACGAATTAAATAATCGATTAAATGTCTCGCTTAATTATTGGTATTATTTATTAACGTTCACACGTTATGTTACTACTACTGAGTGGAATGGCTTACTTAAAGGTTACTACCCTTTTCTAGGAAGTTTGTCAATAAATAAAGCCCTATTGCCCACGGCTAATGGAACTGACGACTCTAGGTTTACAAATTCAAATATACCTATGCGTTAATCCACATGGATTACCTGAACCCCCTTTAACTAAATAATTATATTTAATTATTTTAGAAGGACCTCTAAATTCATTTGGGATAAATAATAACATGCAAACGATCAGATCAATCAGATGTCTTTTAGCACATTTCCCTTAGAGGAAATCAGCTATTGAGGTTGTAATAATGGGATTATCGAAAAATTTCTTCAAATTTCCATTGATCCTACCTAGGAGATGACGAAAATTATGTCCGTACAAAAAAACACATACACACATATACCGTACATATACATCTATATATATTTGTCTGTTACAAACTCGATATTTTATGTTTTATGAAAAAATGAAGATCGAGTTCGTCAACGGCTAAAATCTGGCCAGTGAGTGTGGGGGGGGGGCGGGTTAGAAGGGAGGAATTTCGAAAAAATTTAATATTTCCGCTACTAAGCGTCGGATCAAAAAATTGTATAGAACAAATCTTACTGCAAATGTAATTTTCTATAAATATTGATATGTACGTTTTTCACTATCTCGATTATTAACCAAGATAATTGAATTTAATTAAATTTTCGGCCACCTGTAAACCCTCACTCCTACTCATGTCATATTAACAAAAGTCCGTCACGGGCTGCGTTAACTAAGCAGATTTCCCACGTGCGTCACGTTTTTGCATTTATCTCAAAAATTAAAAGTTCAATGAGAACAATATTTCGTATTTAAGCTTCAAATAAAGTGTTTCATAACATGATAGAATATTGTACATGTGAGATGAGTAGGAGTGGGGCTTTGCTGAAGACCGAAAACTAAAAAAAATGAAAATATCTCAGTTAATAATCAAGATAGTGAAAAAATGTACATGACAATATTTATAGCATATTTAATTTTCAATAAGAACGGCTCTATACAATTTTTTGATCCGATGAATAATAATGGAGATATTAAGACGTTTCTAAATTCTCCCCCTCTAAACCCCCCTCCTCCTGGTCCGATTTCAGCCGTTAACGAACTTGATCTCTCTTTTTGTATAAAATGATTATATAGCAAGTTTGGTAACGATAAGACAAAAATTGCGACCGCTAGAGCGGTAACAGAAATATATATATATATATATATATGAGAACGGACCTCATTCGTCATCTCCTGGGTAGGATCGATGGATATTTGTAGAAAAACTTCGAAAATCGCGTCATGAGTACGACCTCAATAGCAGATTTCCCTTAAGGGAAATCTGCTAAAAAGCTGTTATATTATGAAGAACTTCATTTAAAGACCAAATACCAAATATTGTTTTCATTCAACTTCTATGTATTGAGATAAATACAAATACGTGACGCACAAGGAAAATCTGTGTAGTTAACGCAGCCACGCGTCATGGACTTTTTTAATTTTTAGTTGTAAAAATTAAATTTAGCCATCAGTTTTGACGTTTTTCTTGTATAGATGATGGGGATTGTCAATTTTCTTTAACGTTGCATTTCATTTATTCCATCGTTTAACTGCTTCGAACACTTTCAAGCACCATCTCCAATTTTTGTAAATTTCTGATGGTTACCATTTGGAGCCATTTTTCCTATGTTTTGACCTTGGATTGACATTGAAGCTGAAGTGGAGGGGGTAAAAGATTAAAGATTTGGGTTTATTAATATAATAAGCATGAGAACATGATGTTTTGTAATAATTCGTGTGTATGGGAATGTATTTTTCCATTTTGTTTTAATGATCTCGGAGTACGTATTGCTTGCGACTCACCAGGGTTCCATGGTGGGGGAGGCGTGGTTAATGGTGTTATTTTGTTGTTGTTTTGTGATTGCTATCTTGGATCTTGACGTAGAAGCTCTGATGGTTCTTTAATACACCGTGAGGCTTTCAAAAGTTAATGACTTGTGGTTCCCAGTTAAAGTGAGGTTTTGGCAACATTTTCAAAGTGATTTTATTTCCTTTGCCAAAAAGCCTCGTATACTTGAAAAAAAAATTGTGAGAATTAAAAAATAAATAACTAAATTAATGACGGTTACTTCAAAGAGAAACAAGTGACTCGGAGTACCTGACGGAAAACAATGGAAATCAATAGTAACATTTGAATATTTTAAAACAGTTTTGTAAACTCAACATGAAAACCTAAACAAGCAATGTAATCCTTAATGCAAGAAATCCCCAAGCTGTTTTGATAAATGTCCAACATGTCATCCGGTGGATTAAAAAAAAAATGAGTATAGAACTAATAATAAGTACACAACCTTTTTTAATCAGCTGGTCTCTTTAAGTAATAAATTATTTTTTTGGGTTGAAATCCGAATATTATAGAGTTGAGAGGAGTAAGACTTAATGGTTTTTCCAATTTGAATTTTAAATGAGTTAAAAGAATTATCCAGCTATACTGAAATTGGTCATCAATTGTACGAAATAACTCCTCATTTATACTTTTAGAGGTTAAACAGTCACGTTTGCGATTATTTCTGTGCCATTAAAAAAACGGATATTTCTGTTAACAAATAAAAAGAAAGAAACTTTAAGATTATCTCGAAACGTAGACATGAAGCTCTGCTGTTAACGTGTCCTTGCAGATAGACAAATACCCAAATTAACTTATGTAAGTCGTAACTAACTAAAAGATAAAAAAAAAAAGTTTCTCATACTTAATTATTTTTAGAGGCTCATGTTAGCCATGTGAGTTAAAGCGTTGACATGGTAAACCTAGAGTGGCGAGTTCGATTCCCGCCGGGGCAATGGAATTTATTTAGTGACGGAATTCATAAAATTAAATCCTTAGTCCCACCCTGTCTAAAAAAGGGCGGTAACCTGTAGATAACCCGTCCAAATTAGCCTTAGTTACAAAAAGTGGACGTTAATAAATAATTTAATTTAAGGATTATTTTAAAGGTTTTTGTCTTCATTTGACCAAATTCCAGTGTTTTAGGTGTTTCAAAAAAATCTATCCTTTTTTTTAGTTTAAGGTCAGTTATTTTTTTCTTTATCGAACAACTAACGTTCGTCATGCTTTGATAAAGGAAATAAAATGTTCAGAAATATCGGCAAAACTGGTAATAAGTGTTCTGACACCTCAATTTAGCAATATCGCAACAACAAATAATTATTTCCTGGTCAATCACTTTTACCCAACATACAAAACTTCTTTTCAGTGTGCCTTCCGCCAATTTTTTATGGTCCACTGTAGCTAATGGATCTTTTCTGTATCGTAAGATATGTTTTCTCTTGCTTATATATTTTGTAAACTTCCTGAAAGTTAGCATTGATCATAATAAGCAAACATCACGCTTCAGTCTAAACATTGTGATATTTTTATGAAACAAACGATAAAAAAGGCAAACACTCGTGTGCCAGGGATTGTAGTCATTTTATTGTTATCAAAAAACAAGGTAACAGTTGGAGGTGAATAGTTGATTCCCATGTTTACGAGAGTGCTGGGAAATATCCGAAATATTAGGTAATTCAACAATCATCATTTATTATATCGAATTAGAAACGTCTGAGGAATGTAATTGCTGACTTTGTAAAAGTCGTATTTCTTTTTTCCACGCTATATGGTCTATTCTATAAAGTACGATAGAAATGGTGGTCATAAACTGTCGTCCTCCATTTGTTCTTGGCCTGACGATGATGTCACTGAACTCCAGAGAGCAATTTGAACGGTGAAAGAATTCACGTTGCACCATGTGGTTTTGAACCGAGGTCGTTTGACCAGCAGTTGCAACGGCTGCGGATTGTTGAGGCTTTCGTAACTATTCTTCAATGCACTCGGATATATGTCAACCACTAAGGAAACAGAAAGGAAAACGAAACCACTAAGCTAAATTGATTGAGTCAAGAAGTATTGGAGTTTCTTTCGGAGTACAGATCTCACCTTAAGAGTTGTCACTTATATATATGCGTGTTTAGATCCTAAGAAAATATATTTTCGTAGCATAAAAAGGGCAATAAATAGAACGTTGTGGCGTTATCAGTTGTTGTATTTAGTACTGGCATATCAATAAATAAATAAAAAAAGTCCGTCACGCAGGGGCTGCGTAAACTAAGCAGATTTCCCACGTGTAGTTATACAATAGAGAAATCTCCATACAAGAGCCGAACAATTGTGGCAAAGGGTCGAACTAGCTTTTGGCGGAAAACAGTCATCCGTTATCGGCCCAAATTTAATAAAAATGCAAATATCTCGGTTAATATTCAAGATAGAGAATAAATGTGTAGAACAATATTTATAGTAAATTTAATTTGCAATAAGATGAGTTCTATACAATGTTTTGATCCGACGTATGGTAACGGAGATATTTCGACTTTTCGAAAATCCCTC
The DNA here is from genome assembly GCA_019009955.1 of Riptortus pedestris. Lineage (NCBI taxonomy): Eukaryota > Metazoa > Arthropoda > Insecta > Hemiptera > Alydidae > Riptortus > Riptortus pedestris. The sequence continues at coordinate 36,323,021 of CM032231.1, forward strand.
CATCTAAACCCCCCCTCCCACTGGTCCGATTTCAACCATTAACGAATTTGATCTGTCTTTTTGCATAAAACGTTTAAATATCGAGTTTGGTAACGATCAAACAAAACTTTCGACCGCTAGAGCGTTAACAGACAATAATTTTGAACGGACCTCATTTTCGTCATCTCCTCCTCGATAGGATCGATGGACATTTGAAGAAAATTTTCAAAACTCGCGTCATGAGTACGACCTCAATAGCTGATTTCCCTTAAGGGATATCTGCTAAAATTCAATTGGGGATAAAAGTAAATATTTTGATATTCGTAAACAACATTTTTAAACTATCGTTTTTTATTGTCTGCTCCCCTCTTCCACTCATCGGTTTTTTAAATAGGAATAGAAAATACATGGTGATATGAGATCATAAGAGTTATACCAACACTTGGGAAATCTGCTAAGTTTACGCAGCCTCTGTGTGAAAGACTTTTTCCAAAATTTGACTCAGATTCTAAAGTGACAGATTTGTTAAAGTGACGAGCTTTTGTTCTTAGATTACTAAAATTAGAGCGATTGAGATTATTCTGGTTCATTATTTTTTTTTTTTTTATTTATTTATTTGAGCTTCGCAGCTTTGGCGATGTTGCTCTAAAATAAAACTTAAAAAACAAAACAAAACTCAAATAAAAACAAAACAATACAAAAAAATAACAAAATTAAACAAAACATTAATACGTAGAACATAGAACACAAAAGGAACACAACATAAAAGGAACATAGAACTCAAAAGGAACACAAAACATAAAAGGAACATAGAACACAAAAGGAACACAAAACATAAAAGGAACATAGAACACAAAAGGAACACAAAACATAAAAGGAACATAGAACACAAAAGGAACACAAAACATAAAAGGAAGATAGAACACAAAAGGAACACAAAACATAAAAGGAACATAGAACACAAAAGGAACACAAAACATAAAAGGAACATAGAACACAAAAGGAACACAAAACATAAAAGGAACATAGAACACAAAAGGAACACAAAACATAAAAGGAACATAGAACACAAAAGGAACACAAAACATAAAAGGAACATAGAACACAAAACATAAAAGGAACATAGAACACAAAAGGAACACAAAACATAAAAGGAACATAGAACACAAAAGGAACACAAAACATAAAAGGAACATAGAACACAAAGGAACACAAAACATAAAAGGAACATAGAGTTCAAAAGGAACACAAAACATAAAAGGAACATAGAACACAAAAGGAACACAAAACATAAAAGGAACATAGAACACAAAAGGAACATAAAACATGGAGAATCAAAAAACATAAAAGATTGGAAATCAAAAAATAAAAATGGAACACAACAAAGAACAAAATAAATGAACGAGGGAACAAATAAAGACAAAATTCAAAACTAGGTACAAAACTGAAAATCGAAACTAATGATATTGGGCAATAGGGAAATCATTAATAAAATATTTAAATATTCAATAAATAAATAAGTAAATCGATAGTTAAAATTAAATTGGTATATAAAATTATACTGGTTCATTATACATAACAGCACAATATATAGTAAATAGTTTTCAATAAAATTAATATATTATATTCACATATATTTGATTAGTTGTTTTTCTTTCCGGTCGAGAGAGTTTCTATCTTTCAGCTCTGAGTGGTTGGCTGACCTGTTTGTTTAAAGTTCGGAAGCTTTCCGTTGTAGATGTTATTAAAATGTAAATTGGCTGAAATATTTCTCACTGTCATTTATATTTGTTCACTTTCTTATTCACGGTGGTGTTAAGTGGAAACGTATGTAGATTCATCCTATTGTAGAACTTCAGGTGGGAAATCTGCTTACTTTACGCAGCCCCCGTGTGATGGACGTTTTTAAAAATTTGACACAGATTCTCAAGAACATGAACAAATTCTATTTGGAGATCAAGAGTGGAAGTAAATATCTTGAAATCGGAAATTTAAACACCGTATTAAGACTGAAAAATATATTTTAAACACAAATTTGGCATGCACATTTCTCAACGAAATTGTAACATGAATATAAGATTCTGCATCGGAGTAAATTTATTGTATATGAATCAAATTCTCATATAGCTACGATGTATCACGGGACAGTTGGCTCTTACGTTCATAAATAAATAATAATGAAATAAATTAATTAATAATTTATTAGGTTGGAGCGATGATGACAGAAAATCAGCTGTTGACCATTGATATTTCGGTACCAAATGATGGGAATTGACGAGAAGTTGAGAAAATATCAAGTTAGCTCCAGAATTGTAATATCTCTACAAATTGGAAATGGGTTACTGTCATTGTTGTTTCAACAAACGAACTTGTACTTAAAAATAAAAGTACTAAATATATAAATTTATTTGAAGAAATAATTTGGCAATTGCAAAACTTTATTTCAGTAGATACTGTCAGTATAGTAAGGAAATCCCTTAATACCCAATTAACTAACCTTTTTTACGAGTTGAAAAATCCCCCCCTCCCTGTAAAAGGTTTTCCATTTATTCAATGAAATGCTTTTAGCTATTAGCAGATTTCCCTAAAGGGAAATCAGCTATTGAGGTCTCATGACGGAATTGTCGACATTTTTCTTCAAATGTCCATCGATCCTACCTAGTAGATGATGAAAATGAGGTCCCGTTCAAAACTGTATATATATATATATATATATATATATATATATATATATATATATATATATATATATATATATATATATATATAATTGTCTATTACCGCTCTAGCGGTCGCAATTTATGTCTTATCGTTACCAAACTTGATATATAATCGTTTTATACAAATAGAAAGATCAAGTTCGTTAATTGCTGAAATCGGACCAGGGGGAGGGGGGTTTAAAGGGGGGATTTTCGAAAATTCTAAATATCTCTGTTATTATGCGTCGGATCGAAAAATTGTATAGAACAAATCTTATTGAAAATGTAATGTTCTATAAATGTTGTTATGTACATTTTTTCACGATCTTGATTATTTACTGAGATATTTGCATTTCTTAGTTTTCGGTCTTTAGTAAAGCCCCACTCCTGCTTATCTCATATTTTCAATATTCTATTATGTTATGAAGCACTTTATTTGAAGCTTAAATACCAAATATTGCTCTCATTGAACTTTTAAGTTTTGAGAAAACTGCAAATACGCGGCGCACGTGGGAAATCTGCTTAGTTAACGCAGCCCCTGCGTGACGGACTTTATTTGTCTGATACCGCTCTAGCAGTCGCAATTTTTGTTTGATTGTTACCAAACTCGATATTTAGTCGTTTTATGTAAAAAAAGAAAGATCAAGTTCGTTAACGGCTGAAATCGGACCAGTGGGAGGGGGTGTTTAGAGGGGAGGATTTTCGAAAATTCGAAATATCTCCGATACTATACGTCGGATCGAAAAATTGTAGAGAATCAATCTTATTGCAAATTAAATTTACTATAAATATTGTTATATACATTTATTCTCTATCTTGAATATTAACCGAGATATTTGCAGTTTTATTAAATCTGGGCGGCTAACAGACGAGAGTGACTTTCCCTCCAAAAGCTAGTTCGGCCGTTTCCTTGACTGCTCAGCTCTCGTGAAATTTCTCTATTGTAAACCTTCACGTGGGAAATCTGCTTAGTTTACGCAGCCCCTGCGTGACAGACTTTTTTTAAATAACTAACTAAAACAAAAACGATGACAGGCAGGCAAACACCACAATATAGCACTTGTTGACTAATCTTATTGGTTATACCTAAGACTTCTCCAATTACTGATATCGAACAACCAAAAGTCTTTCTCCTGGATCTTAAGCCCCATTCGCCCTTGCCTATCTGCTTTCCTTCACCATCCTCCTGAACCTTATACTTTCTTCTAGGACAGTCTGTTGAGTTCAACGCATACTTCAAAGTTCTACAATCGCAACGTGGTTAGCAAACCTCAGCAATTAATGAAGGGTAGGTACGTCTTACTAATTTATACCAAGCCATAGTAGAAAGTAGCTAATAAGGTTATATTCAAGAACAGAAAAACAAAACAAAAATGTGCAGCATCACTTAAAATGACGAGTTGAAATCCGAATATTATAGAGTTGAGATGAGTAAGCCTTAATGGCTTTTCCAATTTGAATTTTAAATGAGTTAAAAGAATTATCCAGCCATACTGAAATTGGTCATCAATTGTACGAAATAACTCCTTATTTATACTTTTGGAGGTTAAACAGTCACGTTTGCGATTATTTCTGTGTCATTAAAAAAAAACTGGACATTTCAGTTAAACGTTAAAAAGAATGAAACCATGAGATTATCTCAAAACTTAGACACGAAGCACTGCTGACAATGTATCCTTCCAGATAAAGCATGTACCAAAATTAACTTACGTAAGTCGCAACTAACTAAAAAAAAAAAGGAAAAAAAAGTTAAAGTTTCCCGGCCTTAATTAATGCACTGAAAAATTTATCGAGAATGATATGAAATATAAATATATAATCCAGTATAGGTAAAAAACAGATTTCTCTTAAGGGAAATCAGCTATTGAGGCGTAGTACTCATGATGCGAGTTTCGAAAAATGTCTTCAAATGTCCATCGATCCTACCCAGGAGATGATGAAAATGAGGTCCGTTCAAAATTATATATATATTGCAAAATGTTTCACTTTCATCACTCATTTCAGTTTTGTAATGTTACCATTATTCAACGATTACAGAAAAAGTATATACTATAGTATATAGTAGCTATATATAGCACATAGCCATAGTGCTTTCTAGCCCATCATAATCAGTCCAGTCAATGGTGACACACCTGAATGATAAATAAAAGTTTCTAAATGTAATAATGAGCCAAGAAATATATTTCTAGAAAACGAATACTTCTTTAAAAAATCCATTTCAAAAGATCCAGAGCAATTTTTAAAATAGCTAATTTTATGGTTAAAAACACAGAATTTACAAACACATAGGGCTAAGGACACTCCCAAATAATACTGCCATAATGCAATATACTAAATATTCTTATTAATGTTGTGCATATGGATTAAATGAATTGACTACTTATAATTGTTATTAGCTGACAGCTGTTACAAAATTATACAATGAGTTAGAGATATTTTTACAATGAGTGTATTATTTAAGTTTGTTCACTTAATGTTATAATTTAGTTATAGCGAACCTAAAATATGCGACGTATCCTATTATATTTTTAACATTCATTGTAAATAAACACATTCCATTTCTTGTTTATATGCACGGGTTTGAGTGGATTAATTCTAGTTCTGGGAAGTAGAATAATTTGAATTGTAATTTATGTACAGTATGTAGAACGTCATTTTTCCTAAAAATTTATTTTAGAGATTTATTTAGCGATTACTTCATTTACTAGCTCCAGAAAGCTATGACAGTACACTCATTCTGTATTAAAATATTATCAGAAATTTAAGCATGAAAGTTAGCAAAAGCTAAAATTGCACGCTTCTTGAACTAGAGAGAAACTGCCATATAATATTTTACTGTTTAGAATGAAAAATTACTAATGCCAGATTCTTCCTCTGTCGTTAACTTGTCATGCAAAGCGGTTAGGGCTTTTTTTTTCAAAGAAAATATCCATTTTTGTAGCTTCAGACAATCATTAACACCTACTTTTTGGCCAATTATAAAATAAAATAAATTTCAAAATGTTTCTATTTTCCTGAAACCAACTAGTCCTACTGAACTCCTCAAAACAGACTAAGCTAGTAACATTTTTCAAAATATAAAGTCAATAATGAATATTCCATATTTTTATTAACTCTAATTGTAACATCTAACAATAACAAGGATATCTTACCAAATGGATAGAGTTATCATAAACACAGGATGGGTTCTGAAAAAAAGAAGAATATGTTATAAGTCCATTTCAATAAATATCTTTAATTTTTTTCATATATAAATAAACATCTTTTGAATAAAAGGTTGGATGTAATTCTAATCAATCGCATTTATTTTAAAACTACATTTGTAGATTTCCATTTACGTTTTTCATGTTTTGTGTCAATATTATATTGAAAGTATGTTTGGTTATAAACGATTGTAGGTTGATAAGCCTATAACCAAAGACTAGAGAGAAAGGCAGTTGTGTATACTCAAAACAAAAATGTCAGTAACGCAGGGGCTGCGTTAACTAAGCAGATCTCCCATAGGTGTCACGTAATTCCATTTATCTCAAAACGTAAAAGTTCAATGAGAACAACATTTGGTATTTAGGTTTCAAATAAAATGCTTTTGGTAAATATGACATGAGTAGGAGTGGGGGGGGGGGGTTTACTGAAGGCCGATAACTAAAAAATGCAAATACCTCGGTTAATAATCAAGATAGAGACAAAATGTACATAGCATCATTTATAGATCATTACATTAGATTAGTTCTATTCTATTTTTCTATCTGAAGCATAATAATGGAGATATTAGGAATTTTTGAAATTCCCCATCTAAACTCCCCCCCCCTCCGTGGTCGGATTTTAGCCGTTAACGAACTTGATCTTCATTTTTAAATAAAACGTTTAAATATTAATTTTGGTAATGATCAGACAAAAATTACAGATATATTTATATATATATATATATATATATATATATATATATATATATATATATAGATTGATAGATAGATAGACATATATATAGATAGATGTACAATTTTGGACGGACATCATTTTCGTCATCTATGTAGGATCGATGGACATTTGAAGAAAATTTTCGAAAATTCCATCATGATTACAACTTCAATAGCTGATTTCCCCTAAGAGAAATCTGCTAATAGCTTAGTTTTCACCAATGTTTGAAGTGAGCACTTGACAACACACGCAGCTGATACTGCGTCAGCTGACCTTGATCCCCATTCGGTCATTATATGTTTTAATTCATGGCCGTATAAAGTTGAACATCTTCACCGTCCATCTTAAGAATACTAAGATAAACCTATGCCATTTTTGCAGCAAGGATGGATCAATTTAAATGTCGAAACAGTTTAAAGAACATTATAGTAATACACAAAGACATTTTAAGGAAATTATGGGAATGAGTTTAATTTAAAGTTATTCCCGGGAATCGTTTAACAATATGTGGATGTTTTGACAAATTGGTAATGGATTGAAAATAGTGGGAAATGTAAATTGCAGGAGCACAAAGGGCAGTAATAGTATCCATTGTTTATTGTTAAAATGAATGAATTCTTTTCTAAATTCATGTTTTGTTAATAAAATTAAAAACTCATAAAAGAGCATAACATATTATTGTTATATTCATGTTCAAAATATCTTTGTTATTATTCTTCGGATCGAAAAATGGTACAGAACCAACCTTATTACAAATTTAAATGTCTATCAATGTTGTCATATACATATTTTATTACACATGATAACAAAAGTGTGTTATACTAGAGATTTGGAAATAGTTTACGCACCCCCTACGTGACAGGCTGTTTTCCTGAGTGGTGCTGTGGTTAATTGTCTGCGAACGTTATAGCTCAGAGTTTTTGCAGTTGACAGAGGTAATTATGAGAAACTTTGTAAAGGGCCACATTTATCAACTTATTCGTAATACCTCTCCTGTACACTTAATAGATTTTTCTTCCTTGTTAATTTAGTGCAGTGGTTTCCAACCTTCACGCTACTACGCCTCCCCGAAAGAAAACATTTTTTGTACGCCTCCCCGAAAGAAAACATTTTTTTGTACACCTCCCCATTTTATTATTATTTTAATATACATGTACATATACATATACATTATATATGTATATAATAAATATATAAATAATACAAAATAATTTTTTTCTGTAATCGTTGAATAATGGTAACATTACTAAACTGAAATGAGTGAAGAAAGTGAAACATTTTGCAATAGAGTGAAGATAGTAATCACTTTCTTCACAAGTGAAGAAAGTGAATTGCCTTCTTAATTAGTAATAAGTATAAATTAAAAAATAATTTGAAGTTGGAAATTAAATGCTTTTAAATGTTTCTTAACATTGTAAGAATTTATTTTAACAAAATAAATTGAAATGTGAATGAATTATTGATGGAAATAATCAATATATTTTAAAATTTAAATATAATAATAATTACCTTCCTTGTTTATAACCTGCACTTGTTTATAACTGCACTACTTCACAATCATCACTAGTTGTTTTATAACTATGCTTATAACCTTTCACAACCATGCTTATAACCTACCAACAACATACCATAATCTTCACAACATCCTAATTTTGTTCATATTCTGGTTAGATCTGATCATGTATTACACGATTACAGAAAAAATTTAATATTACACTCGTGACGAAAGTAGAATTTACAACTCTCGTGAAATTACCACACTCGCTTCGCTCGTGTGGGTAAACTTTTCACTCGAGTTGTAAAATGATCTACTTTCGTCACTTGTATAATAAATAACTATTATGTTACGATATTAAGTTACATTTATTTGTACTTATTATGGTATATGTTTTTATTTAAAATTTTTGGCGCCTCCCAGGTTGGGAACCGCTGATTAAGTGCATTTCAATCTGTTACGATTAAATAATCTGTGCCCCAGTAATAACAGCAGTGATCAAGGAATATTGACAGTAACTGACTATAAATATGTCTCGTAGACGACTGGATACGATGGGCCACCACTGGCCTTCTAAAACAATTAAAGACCAATTTTTAGTCCCAGAAAGAAGTGTTAGAAAGACACTAAAATGTAACTCACACGACAAGAAAAATATAAGGATATAACTTAAAATAAAAACATATTTATTCCTCAAATCTGGTCACGTGTGCATTAAAATTAAAAAATCCATTTCTTTATAAAATAGTCAATGTCACTCATGAACTAGATTACCACTTGCCTTGCGTTTACAATCAAATATTAGTAAATTATAAGTTTAAATTACATAAAGCACAGGTATGGAGCATACTCATATGAGATTATGTTTATATCAAGTGAATATTAGATATTGCTACACATACTATTATTGTTACTGTTACTTATGTTATATTCACGATGCGAAACATTTCCTCCAATGTCCATGGATCACACCTAGGAGATAGCGAAAATGAGGTCCGTTCAAAACTTTAGACATAATTTGTATATTTGCGGTCGCAGTTTTTGTTACCTAACTCGGTATTTAGACATGCTGTGTCAAAATTTAGATCAAGTCTATTAATGGCTGAAATCAGACCAATGAGAGGGGGGAGTTTAGGAGGGGGAAATTACGAAAATCAAAATATTGTTATGCATCGGTTCTTAAATTGTATAGAACCAACCTTATTGAAAACTTATAAATTAAATTATTTATTAACGTCCACTTTTTGCAACTGAAGCTAATTGGAGGGGTTATCTTCCGGTTACCACTCTTTTCTAGCCAGTGTTGGATTTTATTAAATGACTTCCGTCACTTAATATGTTCCTTTGGCCAGGCGGGAATCGAACTCGCCACTCTAGGTGTACAACGTGGGTCAACACTTTAACTCGCATGGCTAACCTGAGCCCCTTGATAATTTAATGTATTATAAATGTTGTCATGTATGTATTTTCACTATCTTGAATATTAACTGAGGTATTTGCATTTTTTAGTTTTCAGCCTTCAGTAAACCCCCACTCCTACTCATGTTATATTAACAAGAAGCTCTTAACATCATAAACCACTTCATTCGAAGCTTCAATAGCAAATATTTTCATCATTATACTTTTACTTTGTAAGATAAATGCAAATACGTAGTATTATGGCGTTAACAATTAAGACTTTCTTGGCTCGAAAATGTTTATTTAATCAAAATGTTTATTTAATCCATGCTCAATATTTAGCCGTTTAGTTCACCTCTAATGTTCATATTCTTTAATAGCTGAATTAACACGAGAAACATGGGGAGGGCTTACAAGGGGAGGATTCGAATGTTCGAAATATAATTACTATTTTTAATATATATAAACGATCTCCCAGCAATAATCGTATCAAAAATAAATATTCAAGATCTCAACAGACATTGCTCACATTTTTCTAGAGTGATATCAATTTATAATGGGGACACTTTATATTACACTTTGGGAACCAGCCCTCATAATAAAGTTTTTACGATTGACTGTGGACAGGAGCCTAGACTGGTTTGGTCATATTGAAGATATTACTAGGTAGTAAACTAAAATCGCTTTCCTTCTTATCAACGTGTGTTAAAAATATCTTCCAATGGAAATTGTATTACTAATATTTATCTATTAAAGTCCACTTTATGCCATTATGGCTAATTGGGGTGGGTTATCTACATGTTACTAGCCAGGGAGGGACTAAGGGTTTTATTTATTTTTAACAAATGCGCTAAATACAAAGATTAAATGAAAAGTATTCAGTCCAGGAACGTGAACTTTTATGAAACAAAATAGTGCACAAAAACCGAATGTTGAACATATACACACTGCAGTTGAAAGGTAGAACTGAGAAGTACAACTGATGCAAGTAGTATAAATAGGAATTAAAAAAATTAATACAGAATTTATTTTATCACCACCATGTACCATTTTTGAATTTATGTTTTACTAATTATCTTATATATGTATACTTCTTTTTATGATTATTATTAGTACTTCAAATTTTCTGTATCCATAGGATTCAATTTTTTTAACAGTTTTAATTATCTTCACCTGTTTATTTAGGTCAAATTTAGTTGTTGAAATTTGACCCCTTTCCTGTTGACCGATTGAACTGGTCAACTATGGTGGTTAAGGTGGCTATTAGCATTAATTTGTTTCTTATAAATTACATATAACGTTTAACTAGTCAGTATGGTGTCAAGTAATTATTATTACATATTACTAAATAAAATCTATATTGATGAACGTCACATATAACAAAGTTGCATGTATCGCACATAGAAAAACTTGGTTTAAAAATACATTTGATATCTAAGCTGTAAAAAAATATTTGTCAATTTAAATCTTATTATAGTTAATATGATAAGAAAGGAGCAGGGGCTTACTGAAGGTTGAAATCTAAAATATGAAAATACCTCAGATAATAGATAGATATGCATAGAACAATATTTATAGAAAATTAAATTCAAAAAAATTAGTCCTAGACAATGTTTTGTTCCGACTCATAATAAGGGAGAGTTTTGGAACTTTCGATGCCCCCAGGGTTTTTTTTATCCTTCTCTTCCCCCGCTGTAACTTAGCGCAGCCCCATACCAGCGGTTCATACAATTTCAATTCTTTAAATTTTTAATTCCATCTAACAGGTAGTCCGTGTCCCATATAGCGAGTCCTTGTAAGCACCTCCTTGCAACCATTTGCTGCATATTTACATCGCCGACCGAAAGTTTCAAATGGGCGTCTGCAATTGGAAGCGTGTTCATTCAGAATCAAATAATTGCCTAATACATTAATTAAATCATCTTACATATTTGTTAAACATGTAACCTATCTTACTTATTTGTTATACGTAAATATGTATAATAAATAGGTAAGATAGGTTACCTATTTATTATACATATAACCTATCTTACCTATTTATTTTACATATTACCTACCTTACCTACATTTTTTATAAATTTCCTATCCTACCTATATTATACATATAACCTACCTATATTATACATATAACCTATCTACCTATTTATTATACACAGAATCTATATAAAACAACTTATATACCTATATATTATACATATAACCCTATCCTACCTATATAATTAATACATATTAACTAATCTTAACCTAGTAATTAATCACAAGTTAACTATCTTACCTATATATTGTACATCAATCTAAATACCCCCCCATCCCCACTAATTAAACCCCAACAAAACTACCTTACCTATATAGTGTACATATTTCATCTCCTTACCTATATATTATACATAAAAACCTATCTTACCTAGTTATTAAACACATCTATATAACATCTATCGTACCTATTTATTTTTCGTATAACCTCCTTACATATATATTATACATATAACCTACCTTACCTATTTATTATAAATTTTAACTATCTTACCTCTATATTATACATATTGTAACCTATCTTACCTTTATATTATACATATACCCTAACTTACCTATATATTATAAATATAACATATATATTTATCCTATCCTACCTATACATTATACATATAACCTATCTTAACTATATATTATACATATCAACTATCTTAACTATATATTATGCATATAATCTATCTTACCTATTTATTATACATATAACCTACCTTACATTTATATTTTACATATATCCTCTCCTACCTATTATTATACATATAACCTATTCTTACCTATTTATTATCCACATATCTATATATTACATATATCCTATCTTACCTATATATTATACATAAAACCTATATATAACCTAACTTACGTATATATTAGACATATAACCTTTATATATATCCTATCTTACCTATATATTATACATAAAACCTATCATTGTACATTTACCTATATATTATAAATAGAATCTATATATTATACATATAACCTATCTTACCTATTTATTAACCATATTAACATCTTACCTATATATTGTACATATTTCCTCTCCTACCTATATATTATACATATAACCTATCTTACCTATTTATTAACCATATTAACATCTTACCTATATATTGTACATATTTCCTCTCCTACCTATATATTATACATATAACCTATATATATATATATATATATATATATATATATATCATATCTGACCAATATATTATACATATAACCTACATATTTGTAATTTAATTATACACACACACACACAATTTAAAATTCTATTTATATGTTCTTCATGGCATTCAGACCTTTTTTGCGATTGCACGAACGACTTCATAACATACCTGGATCAGCTGTTTAAGTGAATCCGGAAGCCAATCAAGCAAAAAGTTTTCTATTGTCTTGCTCTGTGTCCCCGGTTTCTACCATTGAAGAACTAGAACTTAATTTTACATGAAAAACTGAAATATCGGGTTTGGAAACGATCGAATAAACATTAAGAGCATTAACGGACAAACACATACACATGTTTCCAAAACGGGCCTGATTTTATTCATTTCCTCGCTAGGATCGACGGACATTTGAAGACGTCCGTACACTTGAAGCTTCCTAGAGAGGTAATTAAAATTAACTAAATCAGATATCATGATAAGGTTCATAATAGATAGGTTCATATAGCACAAGATAAGAGCGGTGAGTTAGTGAGAGGCGTTGACAAATTGTTGGTTCCGCCCCTGTGTTGAGGCCTTGACCGAATTGTAAGGCTATTGTAGCAGCACGAAGCTGCTATTCTCAGTCAGAATGTCAGGGGTATTAGGAATCGGGGCTAGCCAGTGACACTTAGTGGTCGCTGAGTTTGTGTATAAGGATGTTCATGTAATGTCATAAGGCATTAACAACACGTTTAAAAAAAAAAGTCGGTCACACAGGGGCTGCGCTAACTAAACAGAATGCCCACGTGCCTCATGTATTTACATTTATCTCAAATCGTAATAGTTCTATGAGAGCAATATTTAGTATGTAGGCTTCATATAAAGTGCTTCATAATATGACAGCATATTGTTAATATGTCGAGCGTAGGAGTGGGGGTTTACTGATGGCTTAAAACTAAAGAATGCAAATATCTCGGTAAATAAACAAGATAATCAAAAACCCTTATGAGAACATTCATAGAACATAATTTGCAATATGATTGGTTCTATTCACGTTCTCGATCTGACGTATAATAACGGAGATATTTAGAATTTTTGAAATTTCCCCCTTCTAAATTCCCCCTCCGATTGGTTAATGGGATTTCTACCATTAACGAACTAGATTTTTCTTTTTGCACAAAACGATTAAATATCGAGTTTGGTAACAATACGACAAAAATTGCGACCGCTAGAGTGTCAACAGACATACGAGTATATATATATATATATATATATATATATATATATATAGAGAGAGAGAGAGAGAGAGAGAGAGAGAGAGAGAGAGAGAGGGAGAGGGAGAGAGAGAGAGAGAATATTGATCCGACTAGAGTTTAGACATCTGGTAGGAACGATGGAAGTCAAGGGAATTATGCTAAAAAAAGGCAAGCACCTTAGAATCTATAACAAAGCTTATCAAAAATATTCTTCATTATGGCTGATGAAGTTTTTATCACAAACACCTTAATTTTTAAGGTGGTTATATATATATATATATATATATATATATATATATAAAATGCAGTGTGGTCAACCTCCGTTAACCCGAAAAGGACCTGGAATGAGTTGTCTCCAGCAAGTAAGGCAGGCCTCATTATAACAGGGGAGTCTCTCCATTCCAGGAACTGTCTGACGTATATACCGCTAAACCCCCACTAATCCGCAAGGGAGAGAGAGAGAAACGGTTTGCCAGTTGCTACATGTGTTAGCAGATTTCCCTTGAGGGAAATCAGCTATTGAAGTCGTACTCATGACGCGATTTTCCAAACATTTCTTCAAATGTCCATCGATCCTATCCAGGAGATAACGAAAATGAGTTCCGTTCTAAACTATATATATATATATATATATATATATATATATATATATATATATATATATTTATATTTGTCTGTTAACACTCTAGCGGTCGCAATTTTTGTTTAATCGTCACCAAAATCGGTATTTAATCGTTTCATGTAAAAAGGAAGATCAAGTTCGTTAACGGCTGAAATCGGACCAGTGGGAGGGGGGGGGGTTTAGAGGGGAGGATTTTAAAAAATACGAAATATCTCCGGTATTATGCATCAGATCGAAAAATTTTATAGAACCAATCTTATTTAAAATTAAATTTACTATACAAATTGTTCTATATATTTATTCTCTACCTTGAATATTAACCGAGATAATTGCATTTGTATTCTGCGTGTGGTCACCAGTAGGCTATGTTCGGACTTTCTGCCGAGAGCTCTGGCGGCCGTTTCTATAACTATTTGTCCCTCGTGAATAGGTTTAGAGGTTAGGTTAACTGTTTTTTGGGGCTAGAAACTACTGGGTTTACTACGCTCTAAATAATATTTTAGGTTTAGAGGTTTCTTACTACTACAGTTGTTATTAGGCAGATTTCTCTATTGTAAAACTTCTCGTGGGAAATCTGCTTAGTTTACGCAGCCCCTGCGTGACGGACTTTTTGATATTCTGTGAATTCAGATCTATCTGCTAAGTGATCATTCAAATATATAACACATCGAAAAAAATACACATTTAAATTTAAAAATAAACATAACTTACAACAACCAATAGTGCCCCACTTTCCCACAGAAAACATACATTTTCCCAAGAGTTTTAAATGTGCCTAGAAAATAACAGCTCAGCAACGCTCAATGCAACACTCAACGCAAGTCAGATTCTTGTGAACAAAAACCAAACAACTAACGTTTCCAGTGAGGAACATTAAACGTACGGTATAAGTACTTATCTTTAATTTACACCTAAGTTAAAAATACTAGATAAGTACTTTTAGTAGGAATAACTACTGACGAACAACAGGAATGGAGAGGCTAAGAATCTGCGTTGAACCTGCCAAGCCGGTATCACCTGAATAACGGACTGACTATGACACTCTGGGGAATTTCGCCATTCATTAGCCTGAGCAGGTCGGGAAGAAGGCGATAATCAAACAAAAAGATACAAACAAAGAAAATAATTTTCAAGAACGTTTAATGCTGATTAAAAGTTTTACAGCTTTTAAAGCATATCCCAATTCGTTTTATTTCATATTTAATATGTAAATGATCAAATCAACCAAAGCATGATTCGGGCAAGCTGTCTGAACAAAACGACTAAAACCAATGAATGATTCTGGCAGGCTGCCTGAACAAACACTACATACAACCAATGCATGATTCTGGCAAACTGTCTGAACAAAGACTAGAAACCAAAGCATGATTCGGGCAAACTGTCTGAACAAAGACTACAGCTACTGCATGATTCGGGTAAACTGTCTGAACAAAGACTACAGCCAATGCATGATTCGGTAAAACTGTCTGAGCAAAGACTACAACCAAAGCATGATTCGGACAAGCTGCCTGAAGAAGACGACTACAGCTAATGCATGATTCGGGCAAACTGACTGTACAAAGACTATGCATGATTCTGGCAGGCTGTCTGAACATAGACTATAGCCAATGCATGATTCTGGCAGGCTGTCTGAACATAGACTACAGCCAATGCATGATTCTGACAGGCTCTCTGAACATAGACTACAGCCAATGCATGATTCTGTCAGGATGTCTGAACATAGACTACAGCCAATGCATGATTCTGGCAGGCTGTCTGAACATAGACTACAGCAATGCATGATTCTGGCAGGCTGTCTGAACATAGACTACAGCAATGCATGATTCTGGCAGGCTGTCTGAACATAGACTACAGCCAATGCATGATTCTGGCAGGCTGTCTGAACAAAGTCTATAACCTGTATGAATAAAGACTACAGTGAACCTTTTTTTAAAAAAAAAAAAATACAACTTTAAGATAATACTTGATCCAACCAAAATACTACATAACAGTTTGAGATTTCACAGGGCGTCACATGAAAGTACATTGACTCCAAACCTAATAATAATAATGGCCTAATAACTGGGAACCTACTTCAACTAGTTAATTATGCAGCTCTTGTGTAACAGATTTTTAATTAAAGTACTTACTGAGAGAAACATTACTTGCAGGCAAATGGTCAGATTTTATAGGAACACTATTTCGCCTTTTTCGTCGTTACTTCACGCTTCATGGGTGTGCAATACTTAATACTAAACCAAGTCATCAGAGGCATAGAGAAACATCCTTTCTCCAGACCGGCTTCGTCTATACTGATAAGAAGACTCATAACCTGGTACCAAATGCTACCATAAATTGATGATACATAGTTAATAATCGATGTAGCGAATATATACCTTTACAATCGATGTAAGTATTACTTTGAAAAACGTTCCCCAATTGAAGTAACTTCAATATTTCAAACTAATTTAACTATATATCAATACAATAAAAATGTTAAAACTTTTCATTTGAGAAGGAGATTGAAAAACGCACTGTTTGTTGTTAATAACTTTTTCCTATTTAAATATGTAAGTTCTTATTAGTTATTACTTTAGTTAAATTCTTTTTTAGTCAAAATCAAAAGAATGTGTCAATCTCTGATTGGATAGAATAAAGAATTGATTGACATTCAGGCGTATCTGTAGACCTGGAAGATTAATGGCTTCGTCCAAGATGAAGGACCCAAAAGTGCATTATCGGGAACTTGAATCATGGTCTTAACCTCCTTCTCCCCCTCCAGCGTCTTCTCATTCTTTCTCTCTCTCTCTCTCTCTCTCTCTCTCTCTCGCTCTCTCTCTCTCTCTCTCTCTCTCTCTCTCTCTCTCTCTCTCTCTCTCTCTCTCTCTCTTCCCCTCTCTCTCTCTCTCTCTCTCTCTCTCTCTCTCTCTCTCTCTCTCTCTCTCTCTCTCCCTCTCTCTCTCTCTCTCTCTCTCTCTCTCTCTCTCTCTCTCTCTCTCTCTCTCTCTCTCTCTCTCTCTCTCTCTCTCTCTCTCTCTCTATCTATTCTCTCTCTCTATCTCTCTCTCTCTCTCTTTCTCTCTCTCTCTCTCTTTCTCTCTCTCTCTCTATCACTCTCTCTCTCCTCTCTCCTCTCTCTCTTCTCCTCCTCTCCTCTCTCTCTCTCTCTCTCTCTCTTCTCTCTCTCTCTCTCCACACGCACACATCGCTTAAGTTATTATAAGGAAGCACAAGTAAATAGTAAGTAGTACTTTTTAGGGATTTACCTGAAGAAAATATGCTTCTCAGATGGCTTACAAGACAAGCAACATAGTCATTGCAAATATCTGATTTGGACACCACATGACTTCCTTTAAATCCCCTTAAATGAAATAAACAAAAGGATTTGTTGCACTTATAAAAAATTATTTCATTTGGAAGTGATCCATTTCAATGCATCGGATCGAAAAGTATCAAAGAACGTAATTTATAGATGTTGTAGATGATAAACAAAAAAGTTGTTACAACAATCACAAATATGAAATTTCAACATTTTAAGTCTAACAGTTTTTGAGACACGTACAGACCCCACGCCAAAACAAGTTAAAATAAGTCCAGGAAAACTTGCGGAAAACCTACGTGTAGCGGGCATCGTAAGGAATTTTGTAGCAACTGCTCCAATTAGTGATTTTTCAATCTAATTTTCATTTTTCAGTTGTCGATTGTATTAATAATAATTTAATATAAATGTCAAAATGTAAATAAATCATTGTGTTAACATTAATCTCCTTTATTGATTAAATACTCCTTTGGTGTGACTCGTCACCCCATGTTACCTTTCTAAGGTGTCAAAATATTGTTACCAGCGGAAGGTTAAAGGTTAAATATTGTTACCGGAAATGGTGGCAGGCTAGGATGTAATTAAGAGATAGTTGAATTGTACCCCACTGTTGACTGCCTATATCACTCTCTGGGGAATTTCGTCATTCATTAGCCTGAGCAGGTCGGGAAGAAGGCGATAATCAAACAAAAAGATACAAACAAAGAAAATAATTTTCAAGAACGTTTAATGCTGATTAAAAGTTTTACTGCTTTTCAAGCAGATCCGATTAATTTTATATCATACTAGCTAAGGTGCCCGCTTTGCCCGGGAAATCATTTGAGCCTGAATGATAATGGTATTTTTTGGGGGTTTTACTTTGTACAATATTTTTACATTTTCCCCTCTCAATGCTTAGGTTTTACACCCGAGTCCGACAAGCTGGGGATATGTTAATAAGAAAAGTATTTGTTAAGCACTTAATGTATAAAATTGGTTGGTAATTGGTAATATTTTTATATTACCCGTCTCCAGTGCATGTATATTTTCTTATATAAACAACTAGCTAATGTACCCGGCTTCGCTCGGGAATTCATTTGAGGTTTAATGATGATGGTATTTTTTTTGGCAAGCCTTTACTTTCCACAATATTTTAACATTTTCCGATGTATACCCGTCGTTGCCGTGGATTTGTTAATAATAAAAGTATTTGTTATGTAAGGTTTCACTGTCCACAATATTTTTATATTTCCTCCTTTTTATATTTATGTCGCATGTATTTTTTTATAATTCTTAATCATAGAAAATATTCTGTCCGCCAAACTATGTTTTAATTAAACTTCCTTTCCATTGATACGTTACAAGACCAACACTGACTGAAAACCGAAATTAATTCTAATTCACATGCCGAGTTTTGTTAAGTTCCGTTCAATCGTTAGTGCCAAATAAATTGTCGGCTACCGTTTTAGTTTTCAGTGTATATCTCGTTTATACTTGGCATACGACAAATGTGAATATAACAAAAGTTACTCTAAATAAAAAAATAAATAACATTTGCCATGTACATATTTGCCGAAAAACCAATAGAAAACTTAATAACACTATTTTTAATTTCAGGGCTCCCTTACAACCCCTATTCTTGCTCCTCCCTAGAAATGTTGGTACCAATTATTATCACGGAGGAGTTAGTGCTAACAAACATACCGAGTTTTGTTAAGTTCCATTGAATTGTTAGAGCCCAATAAAATGTCGGCTCCCGCTTTGCTTTTTAGTGTATATCTCGTTTCTGCTTTGTTATAAAACAAAAGTGAATATAACAAACGTTACTCTAAATAACAAAATAAACAGCTTTTGTTATGTGCATAATTGCCGAAAAACCAATAGGAAACGAAATATCGCTATTTTTAATTACAGGCCTCCCTTACAACCCCCACTCCTGCTCGTCTCTAGAAATAATGGTACAGCTTATTATCATGAAGGAGTTAGTGCTAATTCACATACAGAGTTTTGTTTAGTTCGGTTGAGTCTTTGGTACCAAATAAAATTGTTGATTCCCGTTAAAGTTTTTAGCGTATAACTCATTTATACTTCCGTATACGGCAAAAGTGTATATAACAAATGTGACTCTAAAAATCAAAATAAACAACATTTGCAATGTGCATATTTGCCAAAAAACCAATGGAAACGAAATATCGCTATTTTTAATTTCATGCCTCCCTTACAACCCCCACTCCTGCCCATCCCTAGAAAAGTTGATATTGCTTATCATAATTAAGGCGTCAGTGCTAATACACATACCGAGTTTTATTTAGTTCGGTTGAGTCTTTTGTACCAAATAAAATTGTTCACTTCCGCTATAGGTTTTAGTGTATACCTCGTAAATAATTCAGATTACGAAAATAGTGTATATAAAAAATGTTACTCTAAATAACGAAATAAACAACTTTTGTTATGTGCATATTTTCCAAAAAATCAATAGGAAACGAAATATCGCTATTTTTAATTTCAGGCTTCCCTTATAACCCCCACTCCTGTTCGTCTCAGAGAAATAAATAGTATCCTATGTCCGTCTCCTGGCTCTAAGCTACCTCCTCACCAATTTTCAGCCATATCGGTAAAGCCGTTCTTGAGTTATAAATAGTGTAACTAACACGACTTTCTTTTATCTCTCTCTCTCTCTCTCTCTATATATATATATATATATATATATATATATATATATATATATATATATAGATAAACATAGATTATCATATTATTATAGGTAAAAATACGGAGTTTCGTTGATTTCGATTTAGTCTTTCGAGTCCCTTAACATTGTTGACCCCTACTATATTTTTTCGTGAATGTCTCATTTATACTTCGTTATTCGGCAAAAGTGCATATTAAAAGTTACTTTAAATAACAATACAAACAACTTTTGTTTTATGCAGGTTAACCAAAAAGTGAATACATTTCGAAATATTGCGTTTTTATATTTCAAACCTCCATTATAACCCGCACTCCAGGTCCGTACCTCGAAATTTTAATATAGTTTATAATCAGGGAGGTGTTAATACCAAATCACATACTGAGTTCCGTTTAGTTTGGTTGAGTATTTTGTGCCATATAAAATTGTTGACTCCCACTATTGCTTTTAGCGTATAACTCATTCATACTTCGGTATATGACAAAAGGGTGTATTACAAAAGTTACTCTAAATAACAAAATAAACAACTTTTGTTATGTGCATATTTGCCGAAAACCCAATAGGAATCGAAATATCGCTATTTTTAATTTAGTAATATACATACCAAGTTTCATAAAATTCGGTTCAGCCGTTTACGAGTCTATAAAGGACATACATACAAACATTCATTTTATATACATATAAATTTAATATATAAATAAATCAAATCACCCAATGCATGATTCTGTCAAACTGTCTGGACAAAGACTACTGCTAATGCATGATGATCTTTGAAGACCAACTGCCAAGCATAAGTGTGTCCCTGTGGTGTCTGTCTAACTCTATAAAGGTAAGCTTCAACAGTGGCTAGGACGTAATTACGAGACAGTTGAATAGTACCCGACTGTTGAAATATAGCTACTGATCTTAGTACTAGATGAGGAAAAGAAAATCAAGGTGCCTTTTGATCTAGTAACCTTTAGTCATCTCCCTGGTGACTTGAGAGCTGTTAATGCGACACTCTCCCAACATTGACTGTGTGACCTCAAATTTGGAGTAATCATCCATATTTAAGTCACTTGGCTTCTTCGTTTACAGATACAAACCAGAATAGTCGGGATTAGGCTGACTGGTGGAGGTCCATCATCAACGGAAGGATATAAACACCTCCATTCTAAACAATACTTAACGGCAGAGTTCTTCCGGGGCGACACATCCCGTCTTCAGTGCTCTGTGACATAGCAAATACACAGGATTAATAATTTATGTTACACGTGTATTTGTAATGTCACAACACACTGAAGACAATACTACATTAAATCCTACCAACATCCTCTTCATGCATTAGTTAGGATTCCGGCCCATTATCAATAAAATATTAATAATGACTTAGGTGCATTACATTACCTTCTCCAAGAGATAAATGGATATATGTTTAAGATGCTTGATAATTTACGGTTTCTGGAAATGGAGTGTAAAATCGAATTTCCAGAAACAACCTGTCATCGTTTCAGTTTATCTACCGGCCAAAGAGACTCACATTGTTTTTAAAATTCAAGGAAAAATGACAGATTTTATATTCTAACCTTATCATCTGCTCCATATTTATAATTTCTATCAGAGACTCATTTTTAATATTCATTTAATAATATACTCCCTTTATTTTTCGATACATATCAAGGTGTTATTGATGCGATATTTCTTTAAAATTTGTCTGAAAAACATCGAGAATTCCTAGAAATCCTTCTGTAAACAATATTTTTTTAAAATTCTTGTATTTCAGTATAATTGACAATGCTCATCCCAACCTTGGCCAAGCTGTAGGCATTCAGTTTTATTTTCAACATAAATATCACCGTCCAAAAAAAGATCCAAACCTTCAAACGATCAGGTAGCAATAGTTCTTCTTGTCTTTTAACTCCCCGTTGAGCGAAATTAATTTAATTTTGCGCAGCTCGCTAACTTTCCTCACCACGCTGCAGAGGTTAGGGTCCTTGATGCCTAAAATTCCCCGAAGACCAGTATAACCTGCTTGATGGCCTTCACCATTCAACATGGGCATCGTAGAAGAACAGGCGTATTTCTTTGTAATCTCTACAATCACCAATTTTATTGAGTTATTTTTGGTTTATATTTGCGATTGATTAAGTCACCAATTTTAGTTCATTTTCCTTAAGAGAAATCGACTATTGAGGGTTTCCTACTCACGGCGCGATTTCCTGAAAACTTATTCAAGTTTCCATCAATCCTACCTTAGAGGTGACGAAAATGACGGAATATATTCCTTTAAATATTTTTCTGTTACCGCTCTGTTGTATCTACCCTGGATACTCCTCGTAAATGTTAATCAGGAAATCCTGATTTCCAGGGGAATGAGCAAGGAAAGGAAGAGAGCCAAAAACCATGCTGTGGTTTTCATTTATCCTCTGGATTAGACCATCTTAAAATAAAAGCATCGTGAGGGAAATTTTCATACACGGCAATAAAGACATGAGGGGAGGAAAATACCACTTAAGGTCAGATGTGTTAGACTGCAATTCCTCTGTAACCTGTAGCCAACGTAAGGTGGACTAATAATGGACATTATCCAGTATAAGCAAGCATACTACAATGTACCATTCAGTTTTAGGTACATTTTGAGAGTATTTATACAAGGACTGGAAGTTAACCGCTCTAAAGATCGTAATTTTTGTTGGGAGCTGAGCGGTGATGTAAAAGTAATGATCAAGTTCATTGATACCTAAAATCGGAACAACAGGGGTGGGGTGGAAGGTCGTAAAGAGATAAAATCGAAAAATCCAAATATGTCGGGCATTATGAACTGGATGGAACTAAGTTATATATCCGACATTTAGGGCCCCCGTTACCATATGTGCAAAGTGTGCAATGCATAAGGGCGCCACGCAGGGGCTGCGTAAACTAAGCATATTTCCCTCGCGAAGTATTACAATCGAGAAATCTGCCTAATAACAACGGCAGTAGTGAGGAATCTCTAAATCTATACACGAGGGACGACTAGTTACGGCAACGGCCGCCAGAGGTCTCTCATAGCCGACTCCTGCCGACCACACACAATACAAATGCAAATACCTCCGTTACTATTCAAGATACAGAAAAATGTATAGAACAATATTTATAGTAAATTTAATTTGCAATAAGATTAATTCTTTTCCATTTTTCGATGCCACGCATAATAACGGAGATATTTCGAATTTTCAAAAATCCCCCTTTAAACCCCCTCTCCCACTAGTCCTTTTTAGCTATTAACGAACTAGATCTTTCTTTTTACAGAAAACGATTAAATATGAACTTTGGTAACGATCAAACAAAAATGGCGACCGCTAGAGCGTTAACAGACAAATATATATATATATATATATATATATTATATATATATATATATACAGTTTTGAACGGACCTCATTTTCCCGGCGGGGACCCTGCCGACATTGTTGCAAACATAATCTTCTATTCTTGTTCTCATGATGTTTTCTCTAACTCTAATATTAATTCTTATAATAAATTGTTCCCGCATAAGAAAACTGCTTAGTGTTTAAACATGTGTCTTAAAAATTCTTCAACATTTTAGAAGATTTACTGCCTAGGTTGATTTGAAGTTGTTATTGTAGGCATGAGTTTAGAATGTCACTGATCCAATAATCATAACACATTAACATCAAAGTAACTAGCATAACGATTACTTGACACATTTCGAGTCATTCCATTCTCTAAACAGGAAGGACTTATTTCATAAAATCCCTGATCTACCCTTGGCTATAAAAGTGTGGCCAGCCCGTCCTTCCCCTTCCGAAATCATCAAATCGGACATTCGGATTACTTTCTCTTCAGTGGAATATTTTCTTCAACCCCATTCATGGCCGTCGAGCCAAAACAGAGGTCTCCCACGTTTTTAATTTTATAGGTCAAAGTCAGAGTACTAAATACTCAAGGAACAGGCTCATTACCTACAGACTTTTTAACAAATAACTTATACTACTCTTACCGGTGAAAAAAAAACAATTGGAAATTTTCTTATATATATTAAGGATTTTCGAAATTCCTCCCCTCTAACCCCCCCCCCACTTATCTGATTTCAGCCATTAACGAACTTGATCTTTCTTTTCACATAAAACTATTAAATATCGAGTTTGGTAACGATTAAACCAAAATTGATACCGCTAGAGCGGTAACAGACAAATATATATATATATATATATATATATATATATATATATATATATATATATATTGGGTATTGGGTTGTTACACATGAAGTGTCCGAATTTTTAAACCCTAATCTTTATAAAGGATTAAAACATTGTGTGTTGATTCCAATATTTACCATCTATAATAAACATTTGTTAATCCTCTAGCCGCAAGCTATGTTTGTTTTTGTCCCAAGTAGGCTTACATATTTTAGTTTAATATCAATAGGGAACATGGAAACACGCGATTTCCGGATAATTTTCTTTTACGAGTATAAACTTGGTCATTCCGCGGCTCAGTCAGCAAGGAATATTAATCATGCGTTTGGCGAAGGAAGTGCTAATGAAAGAACTATTCGTCGTTGGTTTTCAAAATTTTCTTCAGGAGATACTAGAAAATCAGCCCCGTGGACGACCTCACTCATCGGTGGAGGACGAAGATCTTAAAAAAGCTGTTGGCGAAGACCCTCATAAAACAGTCAGAGAACTTGCGTCAGAGCACAAGTCATATGAGGGTCTCCAGGCATTTAAAAACGATTGGAAAGGTGAAAAAGCTCGATTCTTGGGTCCCGCACGAGCTCAACGAACGTCAGCAGTTAAAACGGCAAGAGACGTGTGTTACTTTGCTTGCTCGTCAAAGAACCACCGACCACATGTTTCAATACAGACAGTGAACAAAATTAAGAAGAAACTTTGTTTAGACATTAAAAATGCATTTTCTGAATTTCTTTCAACACGTGACACAAACTTTTTCAAAAGTGGGATAGAAAACTTGGTAAGTCGTTGGCAGAAGTGTATTGAAAATGATGATAAATACTTTGAATGAATAATATTTCAGTTCGATCTCAATTTTTCATTTTTTTCCTGATTCTACAAACTGTCATTTCATATGTTACAACCCAATATATATATATATATATATATATATATATATATATATATATATATATATAATTTTGAACGGACCTCGTTTTCGTCATTTACTAGGTTGGATCGATGGACATTTGAAAAAAAGTTTCGAAAATCACGTCTTGAGTACAACCTCCCCCCTTTTCCCTTAAGAGAAATCTGCAAAAATTTTCATTAAGTCATCAGTAGAAAAAAAAAGAAAATCGCACCATGAGTACAACCTCAACAGTTGTCAGCCCTGAAGGGAAATCTGCTAAAGCACTGTTAAACATTTGTTGGAAGAGACCTAATTCCAGTCAACCTTCAGTGAAGCTGTTGAGAATACTGATTGGTCATAGATTGCTTTTCGTCGAGTTTGGTAACGATTAAATTAAAATTACACAGGCGCATATGTATATATATATTTCTTTGTCTTTTCACCTAAACCGGCAAACATATTTCTTTTAATTATAACATTCATCATGATAAAGACAATAAATATTATTTGAGCTTTATTTATGATTACTAATTATTATTAACTGGATATCAATTTCAGAATTGACATCTGTAATAATAGAGCTTGTACATTTCATTTTGAAATTTGAATTAAATAACCCACATTTTGTTTCTTTTTGAATCCTCTAATTTCGACAAGCACCGCATAAACTAACTTCCAAAGTAAGAAAGACGCCTACATACACGAATTAAATGTAAAGTGGGCATAAGATTTCCAGTGCTATAATGACTCAAACTAAAAATAAAAAAAAAACAATGTTATATTCCGAGGTGGAAGAAGCTCTTTAATGAGGACGTCACACAGAACATAGTTGGGATTATCTTTCATAGCAAAGGTTCGTTGAAAATGTTATTTGATAGTTAAGCTCGGAAAAACATGTTTCGTCCATTGCTAATGTCAGATGAATGGTACTGGGGGTTACTCAAAGCTGAAACTAAATTAATTCAAATATCTCGCTTAATATTCGATAGTCAAACAAATGTACAGAATAATTATAAAAACATAAATTTTTAACATAATTGGTTCTATACAATGTTCTTCATCAATGTTCATACATCTGACTCATAAGAACGAAGATATTTTGTATTTTCAATTTCCCCCTCCCCTATCTCTGGTTCGATTTCAGTCATTAACGAACTTGAGTTTTGCATATAACCCTTAAATATCAGGTTCTCCGTTCAAAATATATGTTATGTGAAGAAAATGTTATTTATAGAATCGTAAACGGCTGAACCGAATTTTATGAAACTTGGTATGTATATTACTACTATCCCAGCTTAGGTTTCTGGCTATATTAATATTCTCTGAGACTAACAGGAGTGGGGGTAATAAAGAAGGCCTGAAATTAAAAATAGCGATAATTCGTCTCCTATTGGTTTTTCGGTAAATATGCACATAACAAAAGTTGTTTATTTTGTTATTTAGAGTAACTTTTGTAAAATACCCTTTTGTCGTATACCAAAGTATAAATGAGTTATACGCTAAAAACAATAGTGGGAGTCAACAATTTTATTTGGCACAAAAGACTCAACCGAACTAAATAAAACTCTATAAGCTATATTAAAATTTCGAGGTACGAACAGGACTGGGAGTTATACGGGAGATCTGAAATATAAAATCGCGATATTTCGTTACCTAATCATTTTTCAGCAAACGTGCGTAGAAATCAATTGACCTCCGTATTTTTTACTATAAGCTTTATTAACATTTTTAGGAACGAACAGGAGTGGGAGTTGTTAAGGTTGGTTGTGAATGAGCCCACAAAGGTTTCTAAGTTGGTACGACCAATTTTCGACAGATGGCGCCACTGCAATGTCATAATTTTTTAAAATGAATTGAATATTTGTGTAATGTCTTTCCTTCAAATTTACTTTAGTTGGTGGCGTAGCAACGCGCGTGGTACAGCTAGTCCATTATAAAGCAGATTGTCCTTTTGCAAATTCTTTGTGAGTCATTGTAACAAATAAAATCACAAAATCTATTATAACCCGATAAACAGAATTACATTAAATACCGATTAACAATGTAGCTTCAGTTTCTGGTTATTAAGCTAATAACATAATAGACCATGAGCAGTAATAATTCAAAGATCCACTTGCTATGAGAAGTGTATTTAGAGGTCGTAGAATCTCACAATTAGGGGCAATTAATGTTGAGTTGTTCTTGAAGATTGGGTTTGAGCATCAAAAAAACTGGTTTCCATCATTTTCCTGTTTCTTATTTAATTATAATAGCAACCTCTGATTTTACTTAGAAAAAAAAAAACATATTTCATTTAGTATGCAATAAGAAGAAATAAAAAATGACTTCAAGGACGCAGGTTTATTGCTGGCGCGTGTTGTAAAGAGTATGGACCAGTGACATCGCTGTATGGTTCTCGTTCAAAATCCATCAATAAATCTTGAACAAAATGCCCGCAATGGAAACGATTCGGGTGAACCTCTTAGCACTGAGTTGTTATTTATCAAGTCCTATTAGTTATATTTTGTTTCGTTTTTAATTTTATACAGTTTTTTTTCCTCGAGCAACATCGCCACGGTTGCGAAGCTCCAAATAAATAAATAAAAAATATAGGTTATATTTAGCCAATTAATCTGGTTTGTCTTAAATATGTGGACACTATATTAGCTACCCTCGCTCAGTTATTCTGTTATGCCATGAGCGATGTTCAAATTGTTTATTGTATGACAAATTGTATGGGTTTGACAAGCATGGTTGTATTCCTCAGCAGACTGTGATAATAATGATTTGAAGGCATTTGAACATGACATTCATTTGCAGAATTACAAGACAGGTTCTGAAGAGGTCGTGTACGACCTTATAACTTGTAATTTCCCTGTCTTTCCTTTCTATCTACTGTGGATATTGACGTTCGTAGCAACCATGGTCACCATGGGTACCAAGATTGCAGGCTAGATCGATTTCTTACGTTGAGTAGCCACAGACAATCTCTTTAAATACACACACACACACACACACACACACACATATATATATATATATATATATATATATATATATATATATATATATATATATATAGAATGAATCTTATTGCAAATTAAATTTGCTATAAATATTGTTCTATACATTTATTCTGTATCTTCAATATTAACCGAGATATTTGCATTTGTATTCTACGTGTGATCGGCAGGAGTCGGCTATGTTCGGACTTTCCGCCGAGAGCTCTGGCGGCCGTTTCCGTAACTATTCGTCCCTCGTGAATAGGTTTAGAGGTTTCTTACTACTACAGTTGTTATTAGGCAGATTTCTCTATTGTATAACTTCACGTGGGAAATCTGCTTAGTTTACGCAGCCCCTGCGAAACGAACTTTATATATTTTCGGACTTTATAATTATTTTTATATATTTCGTTATTCTCTCCTTTCACTCTATGAAATTATTTGACAGACGTTATGCACAACTGAAGAGTTGTAAATAATCTGGTTCTATGATAATAAGTTCTGCTTACTGTGTCACCGAAGTAAGAAAAGTATGGTATGAAAAATCTGCTAATGACTGTTTCTGAAGACTTGAATATGTAAATAAGAGTATATACATGCAGATGGTTATTAATTGGAGTACCATATGATCGTCACCATATGATTCATTCTATCCACAGCTGGCAGTAGTTAGAAGGAACGTCATTCACACAGCTGATGCTACGAATATTGACGAGGTAACTAAGAGGCCGCACGGAGTGTCGTCAACAAGAGGAAATTATAATGGTCTGCGTCAATATATAACGTCACTGTTACACTCTAGAGAGAGAAAACGATCAATTAAGGTTAAAGAGCTGATGTAAAGAGTCCGTCAAGCAGGGTCTGCGTAAACTAAGCAGATTTCCCTCTTGAAGTTTTACAATGGATAAATGTACATACTGTTAACACTTAACACCACCGTCAATGTTAAGTGAATAAATACAAACGGTAATGAGAAATCTTTCAGTCAATTTTAATAACCTCCCAATGGAAAGCGTCTGAATTGCAAATAAACAAGTCTGCCAACCTCTCAGGGCGGAACAGATAGATAAACAATTACTCAAAAATATATCAGAATATAACATATTACTTTATTGATAACTACTTACTTATTTTCGAGACTCGCATAATGAGTACGCCCTCATTAGATGATTTCCCTTAAGGAATATCTGCTAAAATGCAAATATCTCGGTTAATATTCAAAATAGCGAAGAAATATATAAACCAATATTTATAGTACATTTAATTTGCAATAAGATTTATTATATGCACTTTTTCGATCCAACTTATAGTATCGGAGATATTTCGAATTTTCAAAATTCTCTCCCTCTAAACTCCCCCTCCCAGTGGTACGATTACAGCCGTTAACGACCCCGATCTTTCTTTATTCATAAAACGACTACATATCGAGTTTGTTAACGATCAAACAATAATTGCAACCGTTAGAGCCGTAACAGACAAATATATAGATACCCGTAGATAGGTTGATATATATATATATATATATATATATATATATATATATATATAGTTTTGAACGGACCTCATTTTCGTTATCTACTAAGTAGAATCGATGGGCATTTGAAGAAAAATTTCGAAAATTCCGTCATGAGTACGACCACAATAGCTGATTTCCCTCAAGGGAAATCTGCTAAAAGTCTGTCACGCAGGGGCTGCGTACACTGAGTAGATTTCCCTCGGGAAGTTTAGTAATAGATAATTTTACATACTACTAACACAACACAACCGTCAATAATAAGTGAATAAATACAAACGGAAGAAATGTTTCATTCAATTTCAATAACCTGCTGACAGGAAGCATGTGAAATGTAAACAAACAGATCTGCCAGATACACGGGAAAGAAAAACAATTACTGAAATATATCAGAATAAAACATATTAATTTTATTAAGAACTATTTTCTAAAGCTAGTGGTATAATTTGTAATGAATCAGAATCAGTTTTATCTCAATCATTCAAATTTTAGTAATCCAAAAACAAAAGAAGAAGGGGGGGGGTCATCAGAACATATTTGAATATATCTCACAAAGTAAAACTTCAACGAAAACAATATTTGGTATTTAGGCTTCAATTAATATCATTTACTATATAACAGAGCATTGTTTATGTAAGACTAGTAGAAGTGGGGGTTTACTGAAGGCTGAAAATTAAAAAATGCAAATATCTCGGTTAATATGCAAGATAGAGAATAAATGTATATAGCATTATTTATAGCGCATTTAATTGTCAATAAGATTGATTCTACACACTTTTTCGATCTAACTCATAGTAACGGAGATATTTCGATATTTCAAAATTCTCCCCCTCTAAACCCCCCTCCCGCTGGTCCAATTTCAGCCGTTAACGAACTTGATCTTCCTTTTTACATGAAACGACTAAATATCGAGTTTGGTAACGATTAAACAAAAATTGCGACCGCTAGAGCGGTAACAGACAAATATATAGATAGATAGATAGATTGATATATATATATATATATATATATATATATATATATATATATATATATATATATACAGTTTTGAACGGACCTCATTTTCGTCATCTCCTAGGTAGGATCAATGGACATTTGAAGAAAAAAATCGAAAATTCCGTCATGAGTACAACCTCAATAGCTGATTTCCCTTAAAGGAAATCTGCTAAAAGGAGCATAACTTTTGCTGTTACCTTGTACATTACATTTACATATCGCAACCTAGTTTACATCCTATAATGTTCATGGAGCGTTTGTATAATAATAAGTCGGAGTTGGTTTGCGTTTTAGCAAATAAACTAGCTTCATTAAAACCAGCTTATAAGGCTGCAATCATTATTGGAAGTGATGTACTTAAAATCGAAGAGATACTTAGTATGGATAGCCTCGAAAAACTACACAAGATTTACTGCTTCATCACGTCAGCATGCAATACTCTGGAATCTATAAGTGCTGATGGACCACACTCCAGTTATATTAAGACGGAAAAGGGTTTATAGAATGCTTATAGAATAGTTATCTTTTATATACTATATTTTACTATTTACACTATATTGCTTTTTTTTGTTAGCAGATTTCCCTTAACGGAAATCAGCTATTGAGGTTGTACTCATGACGGAATTTTCGAATTCTTTCTTCAAATGTCCATCGATCCTACCTAGGAGATGACGAAAATGTGGTCCGTTCAAAACTGTATATCTATTATGTATATATTAGCATATGTATATAGTCGCAATTTTTGTTTAATCGTTACCAAACTCGATATTTAGTCGTTTTATATAAAAAGAAAGATCAAGTTCGTTAACGGCTGAAATCGGACCACGGGGAGGGGGGGTTTAGAGGGGGAGAATTTTGAAAATTCGAAATATCTCCGTTACTATAAGTCGGATCAAAAATGTGTATAGATTTAATCTTATTGACAATTAAATGCACTATATATAATGTTATATACATTTATTCTCTATCTTAATTATTAACCGAGATATTTGCATTTTTCAGTTTTCAGCCCTTAGTAAACCCCCACTTCTACTAGTGTTACTTAATAAAAGATATTAATTGGAGCCTAAATTCCAAATATTGTTTTTATTGAACTTTTACTTTGTGAGATATATGCAAATACGTTCTGTTGCCCCCCCCCCTTTTTTTTTGTTTTTGGATTACTAAAGTTTGAGTGATTGAGACAAAACTGATTCTGATTCATTACAAATTACACCACTAGCTTTAGTAAATTGTTTTAAATAAAATTAATATGTTATATTTCATTAGTTGTTTGTCTTTCCTGTCTATCTATGCAGTGCTATGAGGTTTGCTTGCCTGTTTGTTTACAATTCGGCCGTGTATTGTACATCACGGTTGTGTTACATGTATGTATATTTATCTATTGTAAACCTTCACGTGGAAAATCTGCTTAGTTTACGCAGCCCTTGCGTGACGGACTTTTTTTCTTTATTGTCATATTATTGGTTGATTTGTTGTCATATTCATATCTCAAGAACTTGGATTAAAAAAAGTGTGTTTAAAAGTACAGAATTGTTATTTGTTTATTTAATTTGTACAAGATGTAAATCTTTAACAAATAAATATATATTCTATATTCATTATCCACCGAAATTACCTAAAAGATGACCAAAATGAAGTCTCTTCAAGTTCTCAATTTCAAACAGATGAAATAGCTATGCCGAAACCGAAAGTTTACTTGGTCATATTGTTTGGTTTCAGAGCAAGCAGCAGTCTTAGTTACGTAGTTTCAATTACAAACTCTTGAATATAACCAATAATTCATGTGATAGGCGTATTATCAAGAATATCTTTCGAAGTCGTTTAAATAAGACCGAATCATTGCAACTACAAATCGTATTATCTGCTGTATTGTATAATCAACTGATGAACCCCCAAACGTATATTCAATAGACATCATGGCACTTCATTCAAAGATAATAATAGAAATATACTCTTGGCAAAGGAGTTATTTTATCTAAAAATGTCTAAAACATTATTATTTAGCCGGAATATGGTAAATGCCAAATTTTAAAAATTAATGTTTCAAACAGTAGTCTTTTTAAGTATATACAACCCACTTATCGCTTAATGCGCAATAAACTTACACTGCATAATGTCGGCCTGAACACTTCACTTGCTACATTTACCAAAACGACCCTCGTTCAAGTATACCTTTCACTCTTATAGAATAGGTCACGTTACTATATGCAGACCTCCAGTATATAACAAGTACTATAGACTCCTGAATTAATAGAAGATAATAACCCATTATATATATGGTAGTGGTGTTCGATGGTACTAATCAACACGTGTTCATTATCCCAATAGACGATTTCCTACAAACTGCGTTAGTCATAGTTTACGGCCTGAAATAGAAATGGTTTCCCATGGAAATATAAAGATTGGACTAACCTATGCACAAAATCATGCTGCCATTTTTATCACATAACTCATACGTTCTGTGACATGTACAGTAGCAGTACAGTCCTTCTGTACTTATACTCGTGAAATAAAAAGTGGCAATTCGTGATTAATAGAAAAAAGAAAGCCCATCAAGCAGGCGCTGCGTAAACTAAGCAGATTTCCCACGTGAAGTTATTTACAATAATTTCACGAGAGCCGTACAGTTACAGAAACGGCCGAACTAGCATTTGCCGGAAACTCACGACTAGAACCGAAGTTAGCCAATCTCATCTCGTCAGTTATGCGCACACACAATAAAAATGTAAATATCACGGTTAATATTCAAGATAAAGAATAAATCTATATAACAATATTTATAGTACATTAAAATTGCAATAAGATTGGCCTTATACAATTTTTCGATCCAACGTATAGTAGCGGTGATATTTCGAATTTTCGAAAATCCCCCCTCCCACAGTCCCGATTTCAGCCATTAACGAACTTGATCTTTATTGTTACATAAAAAGTTTAAATATCGAGTTTGGTAACGATCAAGCAAAAATTGCGACCGCTAGAGCGTTAACAGACAAATGTGTGTGTGTGTGTGTGTGTGTGTGTGTGTGTGTGTGTGTGTGTGTGTGTGTGTGTGTGTATATATATATATATATATATATATATATATATATATATAAAACGGACCCCATTTTCGCTATCCCCTGGGTAGGATTGATGGACATTTGAAGAAAGTTTTCGAAAATCGCGTCATGAGTAAGACCCCAATAGCTGATTTCCCTGAAGGGACTGGTGCGTTTGAGCATTAGTAAACAAAATATATAATTCTGTTTAGCCATTCTATAGGATTACCAGAGTAGTATTAGGTGTGACTTATGTCTGAATTATTACAATTAACTGTGGTACCCGAGGTTGAAATAAAAATGGTTTCTAGAAATAAATCTAGAGAGTTATTAATTTGAAAAATATCCTAAGACTGCTTTCAACAAACGAGAGTAAACAATTTAATGTTACACAGTAAAAAAAGAACTATATAATCATAAGAACTATAATTATATAAAACTGTAGCTCATAAATGTAATTATAATTGTTCCAGGGGTAATCGTATGCCTGTCGAGAGGAGGTTCGTGCTGTCATTATTGCACGAGCGCTACTGACCATGACCCAAACTGCACGAGATGACTAGCAAGTGAGTTGCAGCGAAACCTTCGTCCGGTGACATGTTGCACCACCCTATTGTGATGCAGTTAGTCGTAATGCATTGTCCACGCCAAAAAAAAAGGGTACATTTTAAATTGTTGAATAATGTTTCAATGGACTGCATTCATGAATATAGGTTAAAACACTATACATTCAACCACGTCATGTATGTCAGTGAAACGTGGGGGGCTCTCACGAAAGTAAGGAGGAGTCAAAGGATGAATAAAATTGTAAAATCTCATCATAGGATAGTCGACTTTCGTCTTCTTAAAAGAAATCAAAGGCCCTGTTAAATAGGAGGCATATTACAGAAATATTTCAAAAATCTTTACAAATAATGAAGTAACATCATATGAAAATGGTCAAAATGATAATTATAAACACTGCTTAAAATATAGAAGCAAAATACAAATAAATAACACTAACTTTAGCAATCCTACCGATCAAAGAAGTTCAAACGTTCAAAATAAATATAAACACACGCACGATTATACATAAAGTGTTGGTTTTACTGACGTTATGGTTGTGTTGCTTGGTATTTACAGCGTGCTCTGGTGACAATAACTGATACGGCCCACTGTAAAGAAGGTTTGAAGTTTGGGCCCAATACCTTGGTAATCCCAAGTCGAAGAAAGGGGCCCAACATACCACATTTTGTGACGTGTTCAAGCACATGTGGAATATGTTGTGACTTAAAATTTCAGACTGAAAATCTCCTAGAATCATTTTTAGCAACAAATGTCAGCACAATACTATAACTGACTTTTACCAGTTCATACTGTTCCAACAGGTCTAGAGTATCAGTTCGAAATTAAGTCTAATTCTATATCCTGGCCACAATCTGTTGTCATCAGGACAACCAGATAAACCAGAGGTTGGTTCAATTGAAATCAGAGTATTTATGAATTAATTAATTTCTTATTAAGAGAAACATATTTCGCCCTGTATCCTGGGCATCAAGTCCAGTGCTCTGATATCTGGTTTATACAAGCAAATACGGGTCCAAAAATCTCCTATTAAGAAGCCCAGCTTCGTTCAATATAGATGTAGAGGAAGGTCGCAACAATACGAAATGACTTAGACATTCTAAGCAGATATAGATTGGAAGCTGTGACCTAACCTTTCCTCAAGGTGAAGAGAAACGTATAAACATTCACGGCGAGCAACTTATACGACTAATAGCAGAAAGCAATGCTCAGGGAGGGCCTTCTGCAGCTACCTGTTGCTTCTGTGAGTATCTGGAGAAGAAAATCCAAGTAACAATGAACAGCACAAAATGAATACTATCATCGTAATGGAGGCTGAGAATGAAGGTTGTCGCCCTAAGCGACCGAAAATATTAGCCAAACTACCATAATAGGGTGCCACGAGAAGAGCTAAAGCAATAGCTATCAGTATTCTTGGTTATGGGGCACCGATGAAAAACTAAGCACCACAGCCCCAAAATAGAGGGGAGGGATACAAGAAAATGGCGAAATTTAGTTATCTTGTAACACTACAGGAGATTCTGCATCGGGCAAAAGGGAAAAGTGGCAACCAGCCTCTGACAGAACATAACCGATATAAAAACTGCAGAACGCAGATCGAATTAGACGAATCGAACATGATATTAAAGGGGAGCCATCTGAAAAAAAGGTTAGCGAAGGGAAACACAGCAAATGCTAGCTGAACCCCACAACATGAAGACTGAGGGAGGCTGGACTAAAGCCAAGGTGACCGGAAACTATAGTACTATGGGAAACAACAGGTAGCGCTCGAAACGCAACGATAGGAGAGGGGAGAACTAATCCTGTAAATATATCGTAGGAGCACTGAGGATCGGCAAACTCATGTACACTGGAGCCATACGATCTGCACTTACATATGAAACACCTTTATTTCGTATTCTGCTTCCGCCTACTTTTCTCAACGTTACTATCCTTTCAGTAATCATACATGGTCCAACCTTCAAACTCACAAAAGCACCGGGATTACACCGACTTCTTAACTTAACCACTATCTCAATTTTCTTGAAAAGACTATATGCTACACACGACGGACTTGACAACCGATTTTTCGACAACTTTTCATGATCGATTGACGAGGACCAGAACGATGGCAAAAACCAACTAGCGCCTCGACACACCCATCTGTTTTACCTTGCCTGTCAGTTATGACTGTGACTCTGCGGATGGATCATCTTCAGTACGTCTCCTGAGGCGACCAGCACTAATTATCCTGTCTACCTTCAGATGCAATATCCATTCAAACAAAGTTAATCCACTCCTCATAATTCTTATCTTGGCCTACATCAAAGTCCGGTATGTATGTACATTTCCCATTTATTTAGGAGTGATATCAGCTTGTTGTTTTTATTTTGCATGCTTGCACGTTTTTCATTTGCTTAGTTTTGCTCTATTGCTAGGTTTTTCTTTTGGCCTCTCTTCTTAGTTCAGGTATAAAGAGGGGGGAATATCTAGTCCCTGGACTAAAGAAGTGTGATCGCTGGAGCAAATAGCTAGGAAAGAAGTCGACGAAAACACAGTAATTACATTTTTTTTATTGAGGTTGTACTCATGACGCGATTTGCGAAATTTTTCTTCAAATGCCCATCGGTCGCGGAGATGACGAAAATGAGGTCCGTTCAAAACTGTATATATGCATATATACAATACCGTATATATGTATATATGCAATTTAACGCTCTAGCGGTCGCAATTTTTGTTTGATCGTTACCAAACGATATTTAAACGTTTTATGCAAAAAGACAGATCAAGTTCATTAATGGCTGAAATCGGACTTGTGGGAGGGGGATTTTCGAAAATTCGAAATATCTCCGTTACCATACGTCGGATCAAAAAATTGTATAGGACTAATCTTATTGAAAATTAAATTTAATATAAATATTGTTCTATACATTTATTCTCTATCTTGAATATTAACCGAGATATTTGCATTTTTATTAAGTTTAACGGACGAGTGAGTTTCCCGCCAAAAGCTAGTTCGGCCGTAACTGTTGGGCTCTCGAATGGACATTTCTCTATTGTATAACTTCACGTGGGAAATCTGCTTAGTTTACGCAGCCCCTGCGTGACGGCCTTCTTTATTATGTTAATATCTATCAATTATTAGGGATGACGATGGGACGGGTTTAACTAAAAGCATTCTGCCTTTAATAAAAGGATTTTAAGAGTGGAGGTGTGTGCCCTTTTAGCATATTTCCCTTAATGGAAACCAGTTATTGAGGTTGCACTCATGACATGATTTTCAAAAATTTCCTCAAATAACCATTAATCCTACCAAGGAGATGACAAAAATGCGTGGCGGACTTTTATATGTATACCGACGATGTATTTCCTTGTAAAAATCAATTTAATTGAGCCTAATCAATGAGTGAGATACACAAAAATAAAGAAAATTCTCATTACCATTAAACTAAAAATGCAGTTACCACTTTATAAAAAGCAACTGCATACAACACATTATAGTTGGGAATATTACTCAGCTTGCTGTTCTGGCGAGCACACTGAACCTACTAGTTAAGTGTTTTATATCTTTATGTAACGGTTTTGCAATTTCCGCTTCATGCAGCTAGATCTGTAATTTGATTACTTATTCTACTTACCACTAATTGCAGCAAGAGTTGATAACCGATACTAGCCTATCGACCAGGGCCTGAGGTGGGAACGACTAAATAACATTTACAAGGAATGCGCTCACAATCTGCAACATTATTTACGGCTGAAACAAGTTATGGATAATTCAGGCTTTCTCAACTCACTATTTTTGTAATACAGTCACTGTATAGTTTGGAGAAAAAGTTTCGAATGTAATGAAAATTTACACAATTGACTTAACTTATCTGAGATGCCTACTCCAATGGTTGAACTCTTTGGTAGAGTTATCATGATCCCTCCATAATCCAACTAGTTAGTTTTTGTTGTGAAGAACAAAAGCCACAAAGAATCACGAAAAAAACGTATTAATTTTGTTCAAAATGTTTACCAATGAATTATTATTATGGGGAGGTTTATACTCAATAAAAACTGAAATAATATCCATATCGCGGAATAATCCAAACAATATAGAGTTGTGATAGTGACATATTAAGTGGAATTTAAAAATTTACGCACGAATCTGGCAGTATCAAGAAGTACCCCTTGCTGTACTTCTTTTATAATTGTTGTTGGTAGATTTAAATTTTTGGTGCCTGTTATAATTGTTTTTGGCACGAGTCCATTTGATCTTTCGAATAGCCGTAACTATGGCAGATATTAGTTTGTATATCTCTTGGAGCTCAATAGCCAATTCTTCATATTTTCTTAATTTTTCGGCATAGGATTTTTGAATATTCTCATCATTGGGTACTGCAATGTCAATTATTATTATTATTTATTAACGCCCACTTTTTGCTACTAAGGACAAATTGGGACGGGTTATCTACAGGTTGCCACCTTTTTTTAGCCAGGATGGGACCAAGGATTTGATTAATGAATTCCGTCACTAAATAAATTTCTCTGCACAGGCGGGAATCGAACTCGCCACTCTAGGTTTTTACCGATGAAGAAAACATTTATTAAAAGCAAATATTCCTATCAAAGATTCGAACGAGAATTAAGAAAAAAAGAATACCATACTTGAACAATCTTATTTTTTTACTACTTTTTTAATAATTATTTACGTCTTCCATCCAAAACTATGGGTTCCTATCAGATAATTCCAGGCTTTAATAATTAATTCAATTTATTTCTATTGATTACAGAAGCCTCTTTTTATAGTTTTGGTTCGACCAGTACAATATTTGTTAATGAGAAGGAGTTTCTAACAGAATACGTGACACAAACAGAGTAATATAACAAATAGAAAGAGGAAGGCTAATTGGGACGGGTTATCTACAGGTTACCACCCTTTTCTGGCCAGGGTGGGACTAAAGATTTTATTTAATGAGTTGGTCACAAAATAAATTCCTATTGCCCTGGTAAGAATCGAATACTCGACTTTAGATTTGCCAAGTAAGATTAAGACCAGCGCCTTAAATCTCATACCTAACTCCCCCCCCCATATAGTAAGAGGAGAAATGCCAAAATATAACCTAGAAAAATAACCAGGTGTTTGCATCTGCACATTTACAAGACAGAAAGGTGAAAAATGAGTGTAACTACATTTTTATATATACATATGAAATTGAAATTTTACCTACCAACACAAAAGTAAATCGGATAAATAAAGCTAATATAAAAAGCTATAATAAATAATCTGTTGGACTATTTACAATTACGTCTCCATATTGAAATGAAGAAAAAGAAAAGAAGTTAAATATTCCATTAAAAATGAATGTAATTGAAAATAATCGTTAACGCCATGAATACAGGATAAATTGAATTCAAAATTATGAAAAACAAACAAAAATCACTAACAATATAATAAGCACAAGGAAAACACGAAATATAGACGGAAATAAACGATTGAAGAAGGCCAAATCTTCTCTATATAAATTACTTATGCAGATTAGTTGTGGGAGTGACCTTGGTGGATTTAAGGGCCCCATGACCTTACCGCCATAACTGGAGAAGCAGTGACCTATCAGGATAGCCAACATAAATACAATGTCCTTTTCCGAGTCCTGCCATTCCTAACTTATACACATTACTTATAAGGACTCACATTATTTATTCCCTAATATCTCATCGAGGAATAAAGATACTTCCAACTAATAAATACTACAGTAAAGCCCAATATCTAAGTGGGAAACGTGCTTGTGGATTACTCCGAAACTATGCAGATTCCCTAAGAACAGAGCTGGTATTTGACCAGATCAACTCAACTCACCATCTATTTTCTATTTCTCTCTTATTAGGAAGCATATGTAGACAGGAATCAAAATACCAGCTGGATATGAATGTTCAATGACTTACAATTAGTTACTCAATGTAAAAATCACATGAGCAGGGTTGGAGGTTTACTGAGACTGAATTGTAAAAAAATGCGAATTGCTCGATTAATGTTCGAGATATAGAAAAATACACAAAAGAACATTTGAATGTTTATAAGGCATTAAATTTGCAATAAGATTGATTATATTCGATGTCTCAATCCTATTCATAAATTACAAATTTTCTGTTATCTTCCTTCGTTCTAACTTATAGTAAAGTAAAGTAACAACAAGATTGGCCGTAATACAGTATTTTGATTGTCGCATAACAATGGAGATGTTAATTTTCGGAACTCCCCGTTTAAACTTTAGCTTTAAAAAAAATAATAATAATAACATAATATATAGTCAAACTAATACCATAGAAAATCTCTTTTGTAAAATTAATATAACGGCCTAATATATAACTAAACTAATTCTGGAGACATAAATAATTGCTCCTTTAATATGTTATTCTAATTATCTATAATGAGCTAATTAGAACTGCGATTAGTATATTTAAAAGTATTCTAACATAAATTTAAAATTACTCATGGGAAAAACGTTTACCAAGATTTAAAATTCTACTTTAGCCAAATCATAGTAATCGCACTGTTCGATTTGAGCTATTAACGAACTTGATCTGTAGTTTTACATAAAACGTTAAGATATCGAGGTTGGTAACAAAAATTGGTTGTAGGATCGATGGACATTTCAAGAAATTATTAGAAAATCCTGTCAAGAATATAACCTCAATTACTGATTACCCGTAAGGGCAGTAGACTAAAGGAGGCAATTTGAGGAGTTTATTTTGAGGACAACTGTTATCTGTAAATGACATGAAATATTAATGGTTTTCCTTCGAAATATAAAGGTTAGATTAACTTAAGCACTTAGTTGTCATCAAATTATAGTTCTAAGCTTTAAGCGAGTCCATTTAACGAATTTTTTAATAGTTTTATTTTATTTATTTATACAGGAGCACCCGCATCTTGGCAAATTGGCTCAAAGTTTCACAATATAAAATGAAAACAAAATTATAGAAAAATAACAAAAACTGAAACAACAAATAAAAAATTAAATACAACAAATAATCATTAAATGCTAGTAATAAAGACAATTAATAAACATTAGACTAGTAATAAAGACAACAATTTAAAATGTTTTTAATAAAAAAATTATGTTATTCCTATATACTAGTACATTTATATTGTTTTTTTTTTTAAATTTTATTTATTTTGTTTTGTGCCACACAGCGATGTCATGTGCTTACCTAATGCTTACCTAATTTATAATAGTACAAGGGATCAAATAAATCTAGTTCCCGTCAAAATAAAATGACTGCAACATCTTAATATTTGGTCAAAAATATCATTACATGCTATTAAGGTAGTCTACTGAAATTCCTTAGTAGAGCATATGATGTGGTGGCCGAAGTCGGAAGTAAATGACTAACGTTATACTTTTCCTGATAGTTTTTTTTCTATCCTGACATAGCGAGTGATCTATCAATATAGGCCCCATTGAAGAATGTCCACGCAGAACTAGATTGTCCCCTAGAGGATGAGACCCCAGTACCATAGAACATGACGTTAGAGAACGATCAACCTTGACACGGCTCTCGAAGATGACCTTTGTTCTCTTTGGACAATGGTTCGCCTGTTTGTTTTACCCTCATTCGGTTATTGAATGCCGTATCATTCCCTTTCATAAAAGTTTCCTTGAACCCCTTAAGTGTTTTCTTGTCCTATTTACCGACATAAATAACTCTTGTTGACATTAGGCCAGGCTCAAGATCGTTTCCTTTCTTCGCCCTCTCAGTGAAATTTCAACTAACAATTATCTTTGGTATTGGATGTACAATCATTAACAGAATGACATTTTAAAGTAACTCAATGAGAAATTTTTGAGGAAGAATGTCTAGAGGCATCTGGTTAGTTACTCCTTCCTTTGGATATACATAGACATTAGGATACCATACTTGAGTTTCCTCGTTCCAACAAAAAAGTTAGACTATAGTTAATAATTATTTAAGACCGGTGCTGACCAGGCTGGGCTTGAGCAATGGCAATCCCTACATAGTATCAAGGTGTCTGAATCCTGTACAAACTGGGATTATAATTTGGCTGACTCATCAATGTCCTGAAGAACTAGCCCAGAACGCTAATGAGAAATCTAATGCATTTCTACCAGTTGTATGGTCAACCGACATTTTTAAACTGACAAAGAGGGTGATTCTCCTCTCTGACAACGAAGATGTTTCTTCTCTAGGACAAAAGGAGGGTTCTCCTGTCTAACAAACAGGATGTTTCTCCACTCTGTCAAAGTGAATGTTTCTGCTGTCTGGCAAAGTGGATGCTTCTCCTCTCTAACGTAGTGGATGTTTCTCCTGTCTGACTAAGTGGACGATTCTCCTGTCTGTCGTTGTGGATCTTTCTCCTGTCTGACGTTATGGATCTTTCTCCTGTCTGACGTTGTGGATGTTTCTCCTGTCTGACGTAGTGGATGTTTCTCCTGTCTGACGTAGTGGATGTTTCTCCTGTCTGACTAAGTGGACGATTCTCCTGTCTGACGTTGTGGATCTTTCTCCTGTCTGACGTTGTGGATGTTTCTCCTGTCTGACGTAGTGGATGTTTCTCCTGTCTGACGTAGTGGATGTTTCTCCTGTCTGACGTTGTGGATGTTTCTCCTGTCTGACGTAGTGGATGTTTCTCCTGTCTGACTAAGTGGACGATTCTCCTGTCTGACGTTGTGGACGTTTCTCCTTTCTGACGTAGTGGATGTTTCTCCTGTCTGGCAAAGTGGATGTTTCTCCTCTCTTACGTAGTGGATGTTTCTCC
The DNA here is from genome assembly GCA_019009955.1 of Riptortus pedestris. Classification (NCBI taxonomy): domain Eukaryota; kingdom Metazoa; phylum Arthropoda; class Insecta; order Hemiptera; family Alydidae; genus Riptortus; species Riptortus pedestris. The sequence goes on from CM032231.1 coordinate 36,366,432, forward strand.
TGTCTGGCAAAGTGGATGCTTCTCCACTCTGATGTAGTGGGTGCTTCTCCTGTCTGACAAAGTGGACGTTTCTACTTTCTGACGTAGTGGATGTTTCTCCTGTCTGACAAAGTGGATGTTTCTGCTGTCTGACAAAGTGGATGTTTCTCCTCTCTGACGTAGTGGATGTTTCTCCTGTCTGACGTAGTGGATGTTTCTCCTCTCTGGCAAAGTGGATGTTTCTCCTATCTGGCGAAGAGGACGTTGTACAAAACTGTTATTTTTCCATGGAAGTCGACTACTGCTGCATGATCTCGGGTATTTCAGCAACTTGATCCATTAGGCGCATAGAGGTGATTCTATGCTTCTCAATGTTATACAGATTCTCTAGTATGGCTGCAACTGACATCAGATGTCTCTAAAGATTATTCTCTAAAAATTAAAAGTAATTGATAAAGGCAATATCCCCATTAGAATTGTCTAAATATTGGAGGAACATGACGTCAATTATTTAATTCAAATCTTTGCCGAGGGTGAGCAGGTTTAGTGAGTGACCCTGATTGGATGTCCCTGTCTTCTATGGAACATAAAAAAGGTAAAACACACTTTAGTGATTTTGTTTACATAAAGCACATGATATATGAAGGAAGTGCTTAGCACAGGATGTTTTAAAATCATTTGAATTGTAAATACAATTTCAGATGATATTTGTAATACAGCCACCGTCCATAAAAAATACAACCATACTTTATGGTTCAATATTAGCACGTTGTTAGGACTTATTTACATGTTACGTCAGAAATGTGGAAAGGATAAAGAGTCATTTGTATATACTCCATGCCGCGCCCTCTGTGAACTACATGGCGTACATTGAAGACATGCGTTTTTCAAATGGCAAAAGATAACTTTTGTTTCGAATAAAAAGGAACATGTTCAAACTTGTTACAGGTTTTCCTGAAAACTCATGCATTCTGTGAACCGAATTGTCAAATAGTGTTGTGGACTAAATTAAGATTCAGATTAGTGGTCCTACAACTCAAAAAGGCTGAAGAATGGGCAAGAACAAGAGACTCCTAAGACTTGTAAGTGATTTTTTACTTCGGGTCTTCCATACTACTTGTTTGCCCATAAGAATAAGATCAAATAGCAATATCAGTTGCACAACAAGACATTAAAGATATTTTCAAGACACTACAGCCCATTTAATTCTTAAGACACTACAGTTATTTAATTTTCAAGACACTATACTTTATTTAATTGTCAGCACACTGCACTTGTTATCAAGACTCAATAATTTATTTGATTGACGAGACAATACTCCATCACCCGGATAGGATCGATGGACATTTCAAGAAATATTAGAAATACGTGTATTGAGAACAACTTCCATTACTAATTACCCTTAAGGGAAATATGCTAAAAGTGGCAATTAGTCGAGTTTATGTTTAGGATAGCTGTTATGTTTGTAAATAAGTTAAAACATTAATGGTTTCCATTAGAAATAAAAAGGTTAGATTCAAGTAAGGACTAATCCTAAATGGACAGGACGAAGGACATTCGATTTTCTTTTTTTTGTAAATCGCGTCAAAAGTACAACCTCAATAGCTGATCTCGCTTAAGGAAAATCTGGTAAAATAATTGTATTTAATGAGTGCTAAGCGTCAATAACACATTGAATTAAATTCCATCAAGATATTTCTTATTAAAACCAAGGAACGTCAATTAAGCTCGTGATAAGAGAATATCATTTAAACACATCAATAGTTCAAATAAACATTATGTTATTAATTTACTTTGTGGGGCTCAGGTTAGACATGTGAGTTATAGCGTTGGCCTTAATCTCACATTATAAACCGAGTTCGATTCTCGCCTGGGCAATAGGAATTTATTTAGTCACGGAATTCATTAAATAAAATCCTTAGTCCCACCATCGCTAGAAAAGGGTGGTAACCTGTAGATAAATCGTCCCAATTAGCCTTAGTTGCAAAAAGTGGACGTTAATAAATAACTTAATGTACTTTGTAATGAAACAAATAAATTCATTAGGAGAAGCACCTAGGGAAAATGTATTATTAGCAGTATAGAAATACAATAGAATTGAATAAGAACTAGTGGTAATGCGTTGTTATTTTAAAACGCAAATAAATCATTCCATATTCATAAGGAATAAAATCCGCTATTATCTCCAGATAAAAATAAAACATTTACAATTGTAAATAATAAGATTAATTACAGCATGAATTAATAGTCACTAACATTGAATGTCTAATAAATAGTTTTTCAAGGTTCCATTTCACTTGCATACATTAAATTGTTATTAAAATCGGAATGTAACTTAACTAATTACTGAAAAATATTTATATTTAAGAATATCAAACATGTATTGACGTACAGCGGAGGGCTTCCCGCCCAACTGCTACCTCTGTGCAGATGGGCAATGGAAAATGGCGCCCGGACAATACCTCACACGGATAACCTAGCCCGGGACATTCTTTCTGTTTTCTGGTGCCCCCCCCCCCCCGTTTACGTTCTTGCACTACTAAACTTTGACTGATTGAGATAAAAACATTTAAAACCATTAAATATTAAATTTTCAAAATTCTAAACCCCCCCCCCGGTCCTATTGTAGCCATTAACGATCTTTAGTTTGACATGAAACGCATATATATCGAGTTTGGTAACGATAAAACAATGTTTCGATCGCTAGAGCAGTAACAGTTGTGTGTATATGTATGTGTGTGTGTGTGTGTGTATATACACATATATATACAATTTTGAACTTTCGTCATTTCCTGGGTAGGATCGGTGGACATTTCAAGACATTTTTTTAAAAACGCGTTATGAGTACTTAAGGGTGATATGCTTAAAAAAAGAATTTGCTATCACAAGACATCCAGCTAAAGCTTAAATGCCAAATGTTGTTCTCATGAAACTTTTACGTTTTGAGATAAATGCAAATACGTGGCACACGTGAGAAATTTGCTTAGTTTACACAGCCCCTGCGTGACCGCCTTTTTTATATAAAACTTCATCAAAGACATTCATAATTAGGACACTGCGCCCTCCCTCCAAAAAATTAAAATAAATAGATATTTCATAGAACTGCCTATTTTAAGTAATCTTTTACTGTAAGCATATTTGTACTCACCTCTTGTTGAAAGACGTTCACCAAGCAAACACAACCTAAAAAAAAAATTCTTGATAAATAACTACAAAATATGAATATTTAGGAATATAAATGAACATTTTAATCGACAAAAAATAACAAAGAAAGTGTGGATGGCTATATCTAAAGTTTAAACAGCAACATAGTAACCTTCGGTTTACTTCGCAAGTAGCAACTCATGATGCGATTTTTTTATAAGTTTATCCAAATATTCATCGACCCTAGTACAAAAATGTAGTTACTGAAAACTTGAGAATACGTTGGTATATTTAGCAGAAGGTTTATTAAAACGATAGACCAAAATAACTATTTACGTAGTTGGTCCCTAATTAAGAAATAACTTCCCAATTTTTCTGATTTTATTTTTATGTCTGAATGACCCTTATCTTCAAAATTTCGAATAAAAACGTTGAATCCGTAACTTCCTCTCTGTCCTCCCAACGTAGCTGGCTTCACACATCCCACACTTCATCATGTACACCCCTGATCTGTCTCCTAGAGGAGTATCATCCTTGATTTTAGAGACAAAATTCAGAAGTGATGCCCTCTTTCTGTAGGCTATTCTAATGCCCTGCCTGTTTAGTTTCCTTCCAAGGATTTCCGAAAGCCGGCCCAAATATGGCAATACTCCCCAGGACTTTGTTATATGACTAATTATGTAAAATATTTTTAACAACTGATTTTTAGACTCCTAATTATGGTGTTACATTGTTTTGTAGCTCTGAGGATGGGGATTTAGTCCCCGAAAGCGCTCAGCGTTTATAACAAATAAAATTGTGAGGAGCCATAAAAATATGTATATCATATGATTACTGATAGATAATATGTATATCATGTGATTACTGGTAGACAACATGTATATCATTTGATTACTGATAGATAATATGTATATCATATGATTACTGATAGATAATATGTATATCATGTGATTACTGGTAGACAACATGTATATCATTTGATTACTAATAGATTATATGTATTTCATTTGATTGATCATAGATAATATGTATATCATTTTATTACTGATGGATAATATGTATATCATATGATTACTGATAGATAATAAGTGTCATTTGACTGATCATAGATAATATTTATATCATTTGATTACTGATAGATAATATGTATATATTATAATGTATATCATTATAAAATATTATATATATATATATATGTATATCATTCGATAACTGATGGATAATATGTATATCATGTGATTACTGGTAGACAACATGTATATCATTTTATTACTGATAGATAATATGTATATCATTCGATAACTGATGGATAATATGCATATCATGTGATTACTGATAGATAATATATATATATATATATAATAATATATATTATATAATATTATATATAATATTATATTATATATAATAATGTATATTATATATTATATAATAATATATATTTATTATAGATAATATATTATATATATATATATCTATATCATTCGATAACTGATAGATAATATGTATATCATGTGATTACTGGTAGACAACATGTATATCATTTGATTACTTATAGATAATATGTATATCATTAGATTACTAATACAATAGATAATATGTATATCATTTGATTGATGATAGATTATATAGTGAAAAAAGGATGTTATTAGGTAGTGGGATAAAAAAGAATCAAATGTAAGTGATAGGCTTATTAAGGCTTCAAGAATTGAAGGTCAATGGAGGAATAGACTGATTAATTCAAAGCAAAGATACAATGAAAACACACAAGTAAGTAGGTAGTTACTTCAGCTAGCAAGGATTATTCCGACATATTGGGAAGTAGTTGTATCTGTGAAGAAACCCCGTCTGGTCTATTTGGAGAACATATTCTTCAAAGGCCTGGGCCATTATCAGAAGAAATTCTGTAATTTTTAGCAGATTTCCCTAAAGGGAAACCAGCTATTGAGGTTGTACTCATTTCGATTTTCGAATAATTTCTTCATATTTCCATCGATCCTACCCAGAAAATGACGAAAATGAGGTCCGTTCAAAATAATATATATATGCATATATATATATATTTGTTTGTTAACGCTCTAGCGGTCGCCATTTTTGTTTGATGGTTACCAAACTCTATATTTAATCGTTTTATGTAAAAAGAAAGATCAAGTTCGTTAATGGCTGAAATCGGACCAGAGGGAGGGGGGTTTAAAGGGGGGATTTTTGAAAATTCGAACTATCTCCGTTATTATGCGTCGGATCGAAAAATTGTATAGAATCAATCTTATTGCACATTACATGTACTATAACTATTGTTATATTCATTTATTCTCTATCTTGAATATTAACCAAGATATTTGCATTTCTATTAAGTGTGTGAATTCGGCAGAAGTCCCGGCTATATTCGGGACTTTACGCCGAAGGCAAGTTCGGCCGTTCCCGTAACTCGTCGTCCCTATTGAATTGGTTTGGAGATTGGCAGCCCCTGCGTGACGGACTTTTTTATATTTTCATCCTTGATCACTTATATCCTACAACTTCTATTCATGCACAGCAAGCTAAAAATGCACGGAGTTATTTGTTTGAATTTCTAAGTCCCCATCCTAAATGAAGCTCTTAAACATTTCAGTCCCCTCTTCATTTGTATTTTTCAATAACTACTCATTTGAATTTCACAAAAATTAAATCTATAAAGTTCAACATGTCATTTAATACTAGGTATTTCTTTGCTTAAACTGTTTTCCAATGAAAAGCAAGCTTCTATTTCTACCTCTGATGTCCATGATTTATTCATATATCACAATGTGTGTTACGCAAAGCTTAAATGCCATATATTACACGCACTGGGCCTGCCCAAAAAGAGAAACCTGGAATCGCGGTATGATAGTTGAGAAGATTCACCTCAAAAACCACAGATACCCACACGTGCTTTTCTCTCTCGATGTAAACAACAAATCAAAATTGACCGAGATTGGAATGTATATAATCTTTCGTAGTTTACGTACACCCCTTAAATATTACATTTAAGCGAATTTCCTCAATATGGAATGCCCTATTACCTGAGGTCGGGCTAAGATATTATAAAGTGTTAATATAGAATTTCATACAAGTCATAAATCTGAATTGCACTTAAGGAATTTCTAAATACAGTGTGTAAAAAAATCAATTCACAGTTTTGCAGCGATTGGATATATTTAAGATACCTAGTTATAATTTGTATTGTAACGCAGGATAATCGTTATAGCTAAAACACACTTAATTACCTACTTGAATATGTAGGATTTAATGGCTGTGTAGGTAGGCTGTGGTCTACAAGGATTTCGCATGAATTATTAATTTTCTATTAGTCAATGGGCAATTATTCAAATATCCATAACTGCTTAAAGAGTAATGAATAGTGATGACTGAGATCGAAGAGAAAATCATTGTAGTAAACCTCTTATGCAATCCACTTCTTTATCGGATACTTAAATGGAGTTTGTAGATCTCGGCGAAGTTCATACGGCGTTTTATGGATTATCTTCAATATTTCACCGGTGCACAACCACCGATGACGGCCTTTACATTCACAAAATGAATACTTAACTCACCTGGTGTCAATCTACAGCTACTGGGAGAATGACGGAATGAGAAGAAGTCCGCCACGCAGGGGCTGCGTAAACTAAGCAGATTTTCCAAATGCTCGTATGATGTACAAGTGATATCTCAACCACATATTCTGACTCAAAACCAGAAAAATACAAATTAGTCGCTTAATATTTAAGTTTCGAAAAACGAAAAAGAAGATTACAAGATTGATTCTATAACATTTTGCGTTTTAACTCATAATAACGGAGATATTTTGAATTTTCGAATTCCATCCCCCACTCCTCCAACTCTCCTAATTCCTGGTACGGTTACTGTTAATAACAGATAAGATCTTTAGTGTTGACTGAAACAGTTAAATTGTCGAGTACGGTGTAGATCAAATAAGCATTTTCGAAACAAGATGGTCAAATCTTAATTGAAGACGTCATCGTACAACGAATTCGACTGTGTCTCCCATAATAAAGGTCTCATGAAAACAATATTTGGTATTAAATCTTATAATAAAGAGGTTCCTGTTATAACAGTTTATGCTCATATGAAATGAGTAGGAGTGGGGGTTTACTGAGGGCTGAAAACTAAAAATTCCAAATATCACTGTTAATACTCAAAGAAAATATTTATTTAACAACATTTATAGGCAATAAATTTAAAATAAGATTGGTTCTATACGAATTTTCAATCCGATGTATGTCCATATTCAACCTCGTAACCTCCTTCAGTAGTTCTCCAGCGACCGTAAATTTGGAATTTCCAATGGAATTCCATACTTTTTATGACGGATTCTTTTATAAAATCAAATTCTAAAACGAGTTTATGAATTCGTAAACACAGGGACAGAATTTATTGCAATACAATTATCCTTAATTTACTCTAAATTATCCTTAATTCATAATTAGTTTAATTATCCTTAAACTCTACATATTTCGCGTTCTATTCTTCTGCCCTTCATCAGGAGTACACTCATTACACTTAAAACCAAGTTCTTTCCACAGGCCGGGTTGTCTATACTCATCAGTGCAGGAATCGACATTAGGTAAGGATAATAATGTCTAAGGGTGATTATATAAAGCTTGGATTAATTTATGCACTAAGTAATCCCGTCATTTTCATCACAGGCATGTCCTGAGCCATTAATTTTTATTCGACTTCGTATAAAGAAGTAAAATAATTGCAGGCGAGTATATATGTACACACTCACACGCATATATATATATATATATATATATATATATATATATATATATATATATATACGTTCCTACAAATTTTTAAACTTGAAATGCCTTTTTTTCGAATTCATTTGCTTCAATTCAATTTACATAGATTTCAATTAATAAACTTTGCAGCATGTTTCTATTGAAATTATTGACTAAAACCTGAAAAGCCATTCATTGAAAATTATATTTTCAATATATTCATTCTTTAAAAGCAACAACTACGAGCAGTTAAAAATAAAGTAAATTATCTTATAAGACCTTCAAATAGAAGATACATTAGTGTCAGCAACTAATTAATTATAGCTATACATGGCGCCGAATTCATCATTACACTTAGCAAATGCCAAGGAAATTTCCTGGTAGACATTACAAGCTGTCGAGTAATGGAATATACTTCCGGAATTACTTTCATCGATTACCTCAATTATAAATCAATTGCAGTCTTTAGTACAAGTTGAATCTTACACAGCTTCATTTCAAAGTAGAGATTCAGCATTGGGCAGAGTGTAGGTACAATTATTTGAAACTACTTTAGGTCACATTTTTTCCCTTGACGTATTCCCTGAAGCTTTAACATTTCATTAACATTTTTCTCTAATACGCATTCAATAAGAACCCACGTAAACGATGATTAAAATTTATGTTGTATTTAAGATAAGTATAGGATTAATCGCTTGATTTGGAGCGCGTGCTTAATGAAGACCGATCGGGAAATTTTTTATGTACTAGAAAACTGATTGTAGCATACTTATTGTCCTTTAAAATGTGTCATAAAATAAACGAAAAAATAACTGTTTTAAACATTTGTTTATAAATAAACTGTCAGTTTCCATTATATTAACAATTGAAACTACTTCGGTGTGCACATATAAGTAAAAATAAGTATAGCACATATAATTTAACAGATTTAAACAAATATATTAGTTCAGCACAGGGCTCAGGTTAGTCATGTGAGTTAAAGCGTTGAACCTCACATGATAAAAATAGAGGGGCGAGTTCGATTCTCGCCTGGGCAAAGGAAATTATTTAGTGACGGGATTCATTAAATAACATCCTAAGTCCCACCCTGGCTAGAAAAGAGTGTTAACCTGTAGATCACCCGTCCTAATTAGCCTGATTTGCAAAAAGTGGACTATAATAAATAATAATAGTTCAGCACAGCTGACAAATACAAATTACAGAAAGCTGTTTTAAATTGGCTAAGAAATATCCCCAAACAACCGTTTCTTACACTACCAAATTTAGCTGTATAAAACAGTAAATGGCAAAAGAATGAAAGTTGTTTTGAAGGGGAAAAAACTCATATAACTTCCAGTCTACTGTCAAAAGCAGTAAAAGTTTTCTTTTAATGGTAAATTACTCCAATTACGAAGTGCCCAATGTAATTGCAGAGATGAAGGCTAAAGACACGAATTAGTTCTGTCAGCTGTAGAGGAGGAAGTCTCATAATGCTATACATTCAACAGGTATCAAGAAGCGTGACACTATAAGCATCTAGAAACAGCCACTGAACTCCTGTATCGCAAAGCCTAAAGTTTATTATAATTCATTATTGAGGTCGTACTTATGACACGATATTCGAAAAACTACTTCAAATGTCCATCGATCCTACCCAGGAGATGACGAAAATGAGGTCCGTTCAAAACTATATATATGTATAATTTTAAATGGACCTCACTTCCGTCCTCTCCTGGATAGGATCGATGGACATTTGAAGAATCGATAAATATAAATATTTCTCTGTTAACGCTCTAGCGGTCGTAATTTTTGTTTCAGCTTTACCAAACTCGATATTTACTGGTTTTATGCAAAAAGAAAGATCAAGTTCTATAATGGCTGAAATCAGATCAGTGTGAGGGGGGTGGGTTAAGAGGAGGAATTATCGGAAATTTGAAATATCTCCGTTACTGTACGTCGGATCGAAAACTTGTATAGAACCAATCTTATTGAAAATTAAATTTACTGTAAATATTGGTATATACATTTATTTTCTATCTTGAATATTAACCGAGATTTTTATTAAGTGTGTACGGATAACGGGCGTGATGAGATCGGCTGATGTCGGGTAAATTCTCGAGTATCCCCCGAAAGCTAGTTAGGCAGTTTCCGTAACTATTTGGCTCTCGTGAAATTGGTTTAGAGACTCGTTACAAGTATGCAGATTTCTCTATTGTAAAACTTCATTTGGGAAATCTGCTTAGTTTATGCAGGCCCTGCGTGACGGACTTTTTTGGCATAACTAGGAGTTACCAGCCAGGCTGCTCCTAAACCCCTTCTCCCGAAAATACTCAAGTTCTTCTCCGATTAAGTAAGTAAATAGTGCCTGAGTCGTACATGGATTACCAAATCATTTATGTAAAACTATTCCATTCCCAAAACTATTAAAATGATTACAATTAGGCTAATATGATTCACCAAGGAATTTTTTCAGCACCTTTATGAACGTCTGTATCCAAGAATTCGTGATTCCCACGGCCTACATTGTTCCTTGCAACATAGCCCACAAATGTATTTATACTCTAATTTAGAAACAATAAGATATATGTAGTATTAGTAATCCTCGATCAGTACGAATATAAACTTTCGGTTTTTCCTAATCAGATCTGGGGTATTGCCATATCTACCAGGAAGCAAATTCACTTCAAAGAAGTCTGCTGTAATTCTGCTCCTGCAAGCTGCTCAACTGGTTTAGATTATTCCGAGAATCAGTGCTGCGGTCGAACTAACATACTAAAGCACTGTTAAACTATCTGTGCCATTCTACTTTTAGCAGAGTTCCCTTCAGGAAAATCAGCTGTTGCGGTTGTACTCATGACTGCCTTCAAATGTCAATCGGTCCTTCTCTATAGATGTATATATTTGTCTATTAACATTCTAGCTGTCACAATTTTTTTGTATCGTTACGAAACTTGATATTTAAGCGTTTCACAGCTGAAATCGGTTTGAGAGAAGGAGGGGGGGAGGAGTTTAGAGGGTAAGAATTTCGAAAATTCAAAATACCTCCGGTATTACACCTTGGATCTAAAAATTATATGGATACAATATTATACAAAATTTAATTACCTTTAAATTTTAACGTACAGATATTTTCTCTATAATGAATAATAATCGAGATAGGCGCATTTTAGGAAATCAACTCATGGCGCAATTTTCGAAAGATTTCTTCAAAATGCCCATGGATTAGGATCAATTCATCCTTGGTAGGCCCAGGAGATGAAAATGAGTTCCGTTCAAACTTTTATATATATATATATATATATATATATATATATATATATATATACGCTCTAGGATGAACCATTTCATTTCAAATCGGAAATCGGACCAGGGGGAAGGGGGTTTAGAGGGGGAGAATTTCGAAAATTCTTAATATTTCCGTTATTATGCGTCGGATCAAAACATTGTATAGAACCAATCTTATTGCAAATTTAATGTTCTATAAATGTTGTTATATACATATTTTCACTATCTTGATTATTTACTAAGATATTTGCATTTTTTAGTTTTCGGTCTTCAGTAAGGCCCCACTCCTACTCATCTCATATTTTCAATATTGTATTATGTTTTGAAGCACTTTATTTGAAGCTTAAATACCAAATATTGTTCTAATTGAACTTTTACGTTTTGTGATAAATGCAAATACGTTGCGCACTTGGGAAATCTGCTTAGTTAACGCAGCCCCTGCGTGACGGACTTTTTAATTATAAATACAACTGCTTAATACTTTTAATAAAACCAGTCAAACTAAAAATAATAATTTATTATATTACAATATAAAATAATAAAAAAAAAAAAAACAACAGTCAGGGTTCAAATTATAATTGGAGCTCAAGTTAGCCATAATAAGCACAGTTAGTCTTCATAAACCTAGAGCATTGGGTTCGATTCCAATGTGGGCAATACGTATTTGTTTAGTAAAGAACTAGGTTAGCCATGCGAGTTAAAGCGTTGACCTTTATCTCACATGATAAACCTAGAGTGGCGAGTTCGATTCTCCTTCGCCTGGGCAAAGGAAATTGTTTAGTGACGAAATTCATTAAATAACGTCCTAAAATCCCACCCTGGCTAGAAAAGGGTGTTAACCTGTAGATAACCCGTCCCGATTAGCCTAAGTTGCAAAAAGTGGACGTTAATAAATAAATAATAGTAGTAAAGAGCTCAATAAATAAAATCCTTAGGCACACCCTAGCTACGAAAGTTTGGCGACTTGTAGATAACCTTTCCCGGTTAGCCTCAGTATCACAAAGTAATAATAATAAACACATTATTTTCAAAAATAAGAATTCACAGACTTGTAAAATATAAAACTATAACTAAAGGTCCGTACTAGGCACATGTATACCTTCAAAATCTTTACATTTAATAAATACATGAAGACCTAACCTATTTACATGTGCTGAGAGAATACTTGAAAACGAGAGGAAAGATAAACCCCTTTGTTTTTGTTTTTTTTAAGCGTGTACCTAAAAATTAAAATCTTCCAGATGTTTTATTATCTGAAACTTAATAAAACATTCGACTATAAGAATTTCTTTTTAATTTCACATGGTAAACCTTGAGTGGCGAGTTCGACGCCCACCTGGGCAAAGGAATTTATTTAGTGACTGAGTCCATTAAATAAAATCCTTAGTCCCTTAGAAAAAAGTAGTAACCTGTAGATAACACGTCCTAATTAGCCTTAGTAGCAAAAAGAGGACGTTAATAAATAATTTAATTTTGAAGGAAGTCTTTATTATTTCACTACATTGTGTATTGTTATTATTATAGCACTAATTAATTACTTGAGGCGAAAATAAAACGCGAGTATTCGCCCAAAAATGTTTAAAAATAAAACTCAATGTAATAACTCGCCAAGGATGAAGGAGTTAATGAGATCAAGATCGACTCAGCCTGGAACCGGTCAGATTAGTTGACGGAAACGGACCCAAACTCAGGGACAAACCCACGCAGCAGTGTTCCTCCACACTCGAATGAAACACTCAATTTGAAGTCAATGACTTTCAGGCAGTCGACCAAATACAAACCCTAAGGACAATTCATTTGGTGGTCATTTCAACATTACTGGTTCATCAGTGTTCTCTAACAAATTAATGTACTTTTACCACCCGTCGACGTGCGCTTTTTAAAGTTGTACGTCAGATACTACAACTCAGGGCTTTAACGCACAGGGGCTCAGGTTAGCCATGTGAGTTAAAGCGTTGACCTTTATCTCACATGGTAAACCTAGAGTGACGAGTTCGATTCTTGCCTGGGCAAAGGAAATTATTTAGTGACGAAATTCATTAAATATCATCCTAAAATCCCACCCTGGCTAGAAAAGGGCTTGTAGATAACCCATCCCAATTAGCCTTAGTTGCAAAAAGTGGTCGTTAATAAATAATAATAACAAGATACTAAAACATTTGTTGTGGCTCTACTCGACATAATTTGAATAAACAAATAAAAACGCAATACAAAAATAAACAAACAAATAATATCTTAAAGTAAATTTAATTCCTTTATTTGTAGACGAGCCGTTAATAAAATGGATATCCTCATACCATATTTCTACACCGCATCACTCCAAAAATTTAATAAATAACTAAATATATTTATTGTTACGTTTATTACAAAATCAGTAATAAACGTTATTTATTAGAGTTCTTCTGGGTTGCAAAATTAAACTAACAAGCTTTAGAGTTTTTATCACTGCACAATTTATTCAACAATGCACTACACACTCGGTAGATTATTCTTAACTACTACTACTCACAGTAAGCACTGATCTTCACTGTTCTTCTTATTGCACAGTCCAATAACTCACGATCACTGAAGTTCACAAAAACACGGCACTACACTGTTCTTTACATAAACAAGGCACAACACTGTTCTTCACATAAAACACTTTACCGCACTGCACTAAAACTCACTGTTCACTAAAGCTGCACTGAACGCACTGTTATTCACTTGAAGAGAGCTGATAACAAACTAACTCTCGGGACGAGCTGAGCCGCTTTTATAGCCGGGCGGTAAACATCAACGGGGATTGTCTAGACACGTCTAGATCCCGTATTGCTGAGAATGAGCTAGACCATCGGCCGGCTCCTTTCATCTACTTCGTACTTCTTAAATATGTGTTTAACTCTGTTTAATTTTTCATGTACGTATATATATATATGTGTGTGTGTGTGTGTGTGTGTGTGTGTGTGTGTGTGTGTGTGTGTGTGTGTATGTGTGTGTATCAAACAGTTACTATTGCATATAGGTGTCGTGACGTGACGTTAATATACATTTTAAAAAACAACTAAATACATTTAAAAATAGAAAATGCTGGCTGGGACATAAATAATTAAATTTACACGAAATAATATGTTAAAATGAGACATGGCTAAGGGCCTAATGTGCACTTATGAAGTATTTTACCAAAAATAAATTACATAGATCACATTTTGTTTAGAACTTGATTTGACATCTGATTGGGCAAGAGGTGAAAATGTTAAAATAGGAAATTAAGGCTTATATTGCTGAATGTGGTGACCAATAACTTCTTATTCCTTTAATGTCTCCGAATATTAAGCATAATATAATTTTCACTCGTCAAAAAAACTCCGAACTATTTTTTCTCCTAATTTATGTCATTATTTGCCACTTTCGTCAGAAGACAATACGCTAATAACAAACGACTTTGCTAGTAAAATTATCTTTGGATTAGTAAAATATACTTGTAGGTATAGCACACAATCCAGCACTATTATTATTTAAATGTTTTCTCTTTAGCCCCTTTAACCAATTAATAGGAGAGCGACATGCTTTTAAATTAATATCAAGCCCAATTTTTAATAATAAATGACAAAAATATATATTTTTCCCTTAAATACATAAATTTACAAAAAATAAATTTATTGCCCGTAAATACACTCTTGCGGGAATGTCTCGTAATTTTTTATTCTGTTTATGTTTTCCCTGTAGTCCATGGAGTTTCTAATTTTGTGAAGTAATTTTTTGTTCATCGTCATTTTGAAAAGCTACTATCAGATCTTAATCGACCTTTATGGGCTATGATTCTGGTTCATTATATTATTTTCAAATAATTCCTCCAGTTTTTTTTTAAAGCTCCGTTGTTAGTGGGTTTCATTATAATATATATGATTAAGTATAGCTGATATTTCCTGAAGGTTTGCGGTTTTGTGGTCAAAGCACTTAAATCGGTTACTTCACTGGTAACTGAACTCTCAATGAAACACGACTTTGGAATTACTGGCATATGTTTAGCATTTGGAAAAGCGGCATTAACATTTTTCGCAATTATATTACAAATTGAGCATAATCATGAGCATTATTACATTCAATAAGACTTTTTGTATAATCAATAGGACGTGAAGAAAATTATACATGTTATTCTTTCTAAGATCAATATTGCAATCATTTTCCTGGTAAAGATTCATTATCTGAAGAGTAATATTATGCAAATCTCTAGCTACAAAAAGTGAGTTCTGAAGAAAATTGGCTTCAAAAATGTATCATCAGTAACAGAACTAATATTTTGGCTTTAACCTTTATGGAACCTTTTACTAGATTTCCCTTGAGGGAAATCAGCTATTGAGGTAGTATTAATGACGTGATTTTCGAAACTTTTCTTCAAATCCATCGATCCTACCTAGGAGTTGACAAAAAAAAACTGCTAAAAGGGCCGTTCAAAATTATATATATATAAAAATTGATATATCTACCTATCCATCAATATAAACTGCTCAAAAATTAATAGGGATATTGGCTGTTTTGTGGTATGTATGGGGCCTAGCATATTTTTTTTTTATTATTATAAATATAATTAATATTTATTAGAAATTATTGTCTTTTTTCCCCGATCGATTTAATTAAAATTAATAGGATAAGAAAAAATAACTAATATCCCTTTTCATTTTTGAGGAGTATATTTGTCTGTTACCACTCTAGCGGTCGCAATTTTTGTCTTATCGTACTTGATATATTCGTTTTATACAACAAAAAAAAAAGGTCAAGTTTGTTAACGGCTGAAAAAGGAACAGAGGGAGGTGGGGAGTGGGGGGGGGGTTAGGGGGGGAGAATTTTGAAAATTCGTAATATCTCCGTTATTATGGGTCGGATTGAAAAAGTGTATAGAACCAATTTTATTGCAAATGCAAATACGTGACACACGTGGGTAATCTGCTTAGTTAACGCAGCGCCTGCGAGAAGAATTTTTTTAATTCACCGAGAAAGTGCCCACACCTCACAATACAATAACATCAAAATATAACCTAACAATAAGATCTAACCCTAAAACGGACACCTGGACACTTATCTAATTCAGGAGACCTTATCATGAAGGCAACAGCAGACATTACTCATCAATAATACTGATATAATGGAAGATATAAATACTATTACGATTAATCTTTTTCAATTATAATAATTATTTACATTAATAAAAACTAAAATAAAATACTTGGATCAGATCATCACTATTATCTCCAGATCGAAAATAATTATTTTAAATTTATTTGTGCAAGCTAAGCACTCCTAATCAGCACATTCCATCGTCTCTATTTCTCACTTATAAGAATCCTTTGTAAATAAGATGTTAAGCCCGACACGAAGGTGCTGTGTAAACTAAGCAGATCCCACGTTGAAACCAAAAAAAAAAAAATACAAATAACTCGGTTAATATTCGACCAAGAGAAAAAAAAGTATTGTTTATTTCAGATATTACCTAAAATAATCTTTAGTTTTCCCTGAAACAGTCAAATGCCAAAGTGGAAGCCTTCATTACCCGAGAAGGGATATTGAAACTGAATGGAAGGGAAATACTACATACATATTAATTTCAAAAACTTCAAATACACTAGACATTATTTTACCAAGATAGTAATCAAGCTGGCCTTGTTAAAATAGTGTCCAATGTAATATGAAGAGCACGAGTTTTTACTCTCTCGTCTTAAAAAATAGAAAAGAAGTATTTTGAAAAAAAGACTAACTTAAATATATTGTTATGTAATTTCTGCTTGTCTTCTACTGGTGCCTATGAATTCATTCAAAATTATTTTATTTTTTATGTTGTCCAGGATGATAAAAATCTTTTAAGAAGTGAAATAATTGATTAACTAGCAATTTAGATAGTTTTACCTCAGCTGTTCACAATCTATATAAATAAAACTCTAATGCGTTTTCTTGAATATCTTCGATAATAGAAAAAAACGTATAAAGGAATTTGTGTTTACAATGTATTTCCCAGTCATAATACGTGTCTTTTGCACTTTTCACATCTGACTTTCGGTCGTCATATATAATTTATCTCCATTCCATAAATGCCTTAGCAGAGAAGTAAAATACTTATATATATGTACTAGCTCAGATACCCGGCTTCGCCCGGGAATTCATTTGAGGCTGAATGGCGATGGTATTTTTTCGGCGAGGCATTACTTTGCACACTATTTTGACATTTACCCGTCCCAGTGTTTAGAGTTAATACCCGTCGTTTTTGTGGATTTGTTAATAATAAAATTTGTAAATTCAGGCCTCCCTTATAACCGCCACTCCTGCCCGTTCCTAGAAATGTTAGTATGGCTTATTATAAGGAAGGTATTAGTGCTAATGCACATACCGAGTGTTTTATTTAGTTCGGTTGAGTCTTTTGTGCCAAATAAAATTGTTGGCTCCCGCTATAATTTTTAGCGTATAACGCCTTTATACTTCGGTATACGACGATATTGTATATAACAAAAGTTTCTCTAAATAACAAAATAAACACCTTTTGTTATGTACATATTTGCCGAAACCCTAATAGGAAACGAAATATCACTATTTTTAATTTCAGACCTCCCTTATAACCCCCACTCCTGCCCGTCCCTAGAAATGTTAGTATAGCTTATTATAAGGAAGACGCTAGTGCTAACTCACATACCGAGTTTGGTTTAGTTCCGTTGAGTTTTTTGATCCAAATAAAATTGTTGACTTCCGCAGTAGTTTTTAACGTATAACTCATTTATGCTTAGGTATACGACAAAAGTTTATATAACAAAAGTTACTCTAAACAACAAAATAAACCATTTTTGTTATGTGCATAATTGCAGAAAAGCCAATAGGAAACGAAATATCGCTATTTTTAATTTCAGCCCTCCCTTATAACCCCTCACCTTTTCGTCTCAGAGAATATTAACATAGCCTAAAGTCTAAGTTTGGTTAGTTGTAATATACGTATTAAGTTTCATAAAATTCGGTTCAGCTGTTTATGCGTGAAAAGGTAACAAACAAACAAACAGACACGAAAGAAACAAAATGCAGTTATGGTGTCTATGGCATGTGAAACGAAAAGTTATCGTGAAATTTAGCGAAAAAAATCAATGTACAGACAGAGGTTACAATTTTATATATATATATATATATATATATATGTATTAAAGAATGAATATTGACAAAATGTACTACATATTTATATTTACAGGAACAGGAAAGAGTGGGAGGGGCGGCTTGAGTGGAAGAACTGAAATAAAATTCCAATTTTCGACCTACTATGGCAAATTCAGTAAGCCTATCTGGAGAAGGACTAGAATCAGGAATGCACAGAACTATATATATATATATATATATATATATATATATATATATATATATATATATATATATATATATATATATATATATATATAGTTCTCTTTTATCTGAGACCCAGCCATTTACAGAATTTTGGTGTGAGAACGGCAGTGTGACGTACCAGAACGAAGAAAGATAGTTGCCCTTCTACTGAACTCGCTGTTCCATTATTAGGTGTTTAGATAGGGGGTGTGATGGAACAATGGGTGCAGGTGACCTGGTAGCTGGTGATGCCGGGTGGGCTGTAATAGATAGGAGGAAACGATAGAAGGATGGAAAGGGATAGCAAGAGAGGAGATATTAAAGGAAGAAGAAAGAAACAGCTACAAACTATAAACGTCCGTCACGGAGGGGCTGCGTTAACTAAGCAGATTTCCCACGTGCGTCACGTTTTTGCATTTATCTCAAAACTTTAAAGATCAATGAGAACAATATTTGGTATTTAAGCTTCAAATAAAATTATTCATAACATAATAGAATAATGTTAATATGAGAAGAGTAGGAGTGAGGGTTTACTGAAGACCGAAAACTAAAAAATGCAAATATCTCAGTTAATAATCAAGATAGTGAAAAAATATACATAACAACAATTATAGAACGTTACATTTTCAATAAGAATGGTTCTATAGAATTTTCCGATCCGACGCATAATAACGGAGATATTAGGAATTTTCGAAATTCTCCCCCTGGTCCGATTTCAGCCGTTAACGAACTTGATCTGTCTTTTTGTATAAAACGATTATATATCAAGTTTGGTAAAGATAAAACAAAAATTGCGACCCCTAGAGCGGTAACAGACATATATATATATATATATATATATATATACACACACACACACACAGTTTAGAACAGACCTCATTTTCGTCATCTCCTGGGTAGGATCGATGTACATTTGAAGAAACATTTCGATAATCGCGTCATGAGTACGACCTCAATAGCCGATTTCTCTTAAGGGAAATCTGCTAAAATAAACCTAAAGGAGTCTCTGTGATTCGTTAAAGAGGTAAGTAGCTCTTAACTAAACTACTCCCAAATCTTATCTAAACTAGCTTAAACTACGCTGTATCTATCTATCTATCTCAACAATGCTACGAGTATCAGGGCAGCGGGTTGTTCTATTGGTTTTCAGGAACTCGAACGCACAGATATATAACGTTTTTAAAGTGATATATACCAGACTTACAACAAATTCTTCATAGTAGTTTCAAACATAATTATTCTTGAGAATGCTCCTTAGAATAATTTCCATCTCGGTAAAGCGTTACATATTGGCCTTGAATAGAGGCCAACCACTCCCTCTTGCGCACGGTCAACACTTCATAGTCCTATGTATTTGACATCAAAGAGTTGGAGTCAATGCAGTAATCATATAGTAAACCAGTCCATTTAGAAAATTCTGCCTACCCAGTTTTACGAAAATACTCCATTCCGTATGACCCCCCCCCCCTATGTTTATACACATACACTCATAAATGCAGATGTTTACCGACTATTATTGGTATATTTAAAGACAGCAAGGTCAATAAGCACATATTTAACATATTAGGCCGTATTTGTAATTTTACCTTGAGCTAGGATATTTCCATATCCTTATAATAGGCAATGACACGAGGCAGTCTTGCGGATTAATAGCAGATATTATCCTCAAGAAATAAATATAATTGTAAACTACTCTGACTCCCTCGCCATTAGACCGAGGCCTTGTTTCATGCATTCACTACCTCAATATTTACGCTCATGAATGAATGAATAAAAATCTGCTTGCACTAAATAGATAAAACATTTTACATATAAATTAAAAATTCACTGAAGAATAATCGTGGGGCTCAGGTTACCCATGTGAGTCGTTGCATTATCTGTAACGTTGTAGTGGAATTTTCAACAATAACTACATTAATATATTTTGTTCATTAGACAAAACATACATATAAAATATACGACCTATTTCAATAAAGAATAGGCATAAGCCGAAGCAAATACCATTACCAAAGCTAGGACAAGTGACCAGCCTCAATGTTACCTCAAATGTCACGTATAAAAAGTAAAAATATTTAACCTTTCGAAATTGGTTCGAAGTCGGACTTGAAACCTTTAATATTCAATAAAATATTAAGCTAAAAGAATGTATGCCAATAACACAAGCCAATTAAATACACGGTGCAGTTCTGAACAACACTTAACTTGAATAGTCCAAAGTGGTAGTCACGAGGAAGCGTATATGACACGGAACAATCATTGAAAGGTGAAAACACGAGATCTTTCGTGATAAAATAGCTTAATGACAGAAACCTATTTGCAGAAGAGTGGGTTTCTTGAAGTCTGCAGATGGAAAAATACAAACACGATTAATATTCATGTCGAAGAAATGCTCTGTGACATCTCCTCGTGCACTCATAACTGCACCAAGCCACTTCAAAAATGAGATTTTGGTAGATATTCCTCAAGGGAAATCAGCTATTGAGGTCGTACTCATGACATGATTTTCGAAAAATGTCTTTTAATGTCCATCAATCCTACCCAGGTGATGCCGAAAATGAGGTCCGTTTGTCTGTTTTCGGTCTAGCGGTCACGATTTTTGTTTAATCTTTACCAAACTCAATATTTAATCGTTTTTGTGTAAAAAAAAAGACCAAGTTCATTAATAGCTGAAATTGGACAAGTGGGAGAGGGGGTTTAGAGGAGGAATTTCGGAATATGTCCGTTACTATACATTAGATCGAAAGATTGTATAGAACCAATCTTATTGCAAATTGAATGTACTATAAATATCGCTCTATACATTTATTCTCTATCTTCAATATTAACCGCGATATTTGCATTTTTCATTTTTCAGCCTTCAGCAAACCCTCGCTTCTACTCATGTCGCATAAGCAATACTCTGTTATATAAATACCACTTTATTCTAAGCTTATATAACAAATATTGTTTTCAAGAGACATTTACTACACGAGATACAGGCTAATAGTTCATTCGATCCCCCTCCCGTCTTAACTTCTTGGACTACTAACATTTGAGTGATTGTGTTAAAAGTTATTTTGATTCATTATAAATTAGAGCACTAGATATAGTAAATAGTTTTCAATAAAATTAAAACGTTATATTCAGATATATTTCAGTAATTGTTTTTCTTTCCGTTGAAGAATATTTCTCTGTAACTGTTCAGTTCTGCGAGGTTGGCAGACCTCTTTGTTTAGAATTCAAATTCTTTCCTTTGGGAGGTAATTAAAATCGATTGAAAGATTTCTCATACGAGTATGTAGATTTATCTATTGTAAAACTTCAGGAGGGAAATATGCTTAGCTTACGCAGCCCCTGCGTGACGGGCTTGGGTGTAGTCCCTCTCCACTTCTCAATAATTCCTGAGATATGCATCAGAATCTGGGCCAAGTCAGGTACATATTCCAATGTGTGGCCTCAAAGGTGTTCTATTGAATACACATCTGGATCTCTGAGTTTATGCTAATATCTTGTTGGTATTCAATAACCACTCGAGCAGTGTGACTTATTGCCTTACATCAATAAAACATTAACATCTCTTCTTTCAACGAATAACAAAGTCGACTCTCGCTATCACGAACCTCGATATCACGAATTATTTGTAATTCCCTTGGAAAAACTTGTCTAACACGAAGAAATTACCATACGTAACACGAACTAATTTTGGGTGTGCGGTTTGCCAACAAATGTTGGAATAACATAACTGACAAAACAATAGCCAACTGTTTCAAGTCATGTGGATTTCAAGAGGGAAAAAATCCATCTGGAACAGAAGTCGGACCACAAATGGAACCTGACCCAGAACCAGAGGCGGAAGCTGAAGTGGAGCCGCCAAACGTCAACATAGTGGCGGAGAGGAACGAGGTGGCAAGGCAGCTGCCATCTGAAAATCCACTAACATTTGAAGAATTCGCCCTTGTAGACGAAGGGGTAGCGGTAATCAGCACGTTGACTGATGACGATATTTTGGATTGCTTAACCAACGATGAAGACGCTCCTTCTGACGAGGATGAAGAACCAGCAGATGTCACATCTAAAGTAGCCAAAGCTGCAGTACGTACTCTACGTATGTTTTTAGAAAAAACCAGTCATGTACCAGACAGTGTGTTTTCTTCAATTGTTTCAATCGAGAATATGATTGACAAACGTGTTGCTAACAGTCTTAAACAGAAGAAGATAACGGACTATTTCAACTACTAGTGGGATTGCAGTAATATGGTCGGTACTGTTTACTCTGTTTTATACGATATTTATTATGTTTACTGTAAGTATTTTTTATTATACTGTACCAAGTTAAATGTTTAATTTTGAAGCTGTAAGGGATACAGCAAAGTTTTTTTTATTTTAATCAACATTATGACTGATAGTGTTTTTCAGTTTTAAGCAAAGGAAGATTAAGGACTTATTCAGTAGTCATATCAGTGGAATTAATATTATATTTTCAGTTTTCTGTGTTTTACCGGGTTTTTTTAAATATGTATATATATACATATTTTAATTCATTTAAATATTCGTAAAATATTAAGATTATGTAGATTTGTAGAAGATGTATGGAATAAGTCACAGTACATTTTTTACCTCTATAACACGAATTTTCATTTAGTTCACCTCAATAACTCGAACTATGCCTAAGACGAACTATACATGATACGAACAAAAATGGCAGTCCCATGGAATTTCGTGATAGCGAGAGTCGACTATCGCAGAATAACCTTTTCTAGGTATCTCTCAGCATTTAATGTCTGATTTCTACGTATAAAGTAAAGCGAAAATAATCGATTTTAAGGCTTGACGTGGAAATAATCGATTTAAAGTTAGCGGTACTAACAGAACTGCTTCGGGAATCCCAGTGCTAACGACCTCCAAGAGAGCCAAGCTCGTTTCGCGGATCTAAAGGCAGTACTTCTGAAAACAAGTATTTTGTAACTCTTCCACGGCAGTGTTTGTTGGAAGTGAAGAATGTTTACTAGGAGAGAGAGAAAAAACGTCCAATTCTTCACAATTTTGTTTATTTCAGCGGTTATTTTGTAACTGCTAGTAAGTAGATGTAATGAGATAAACTTCTATAGATAAATAAGTACACTTGTACGAAATGTTTTTATAATATATTAAATAATGCATCCAATTGCATAACAAAAAATATTACCTTTAATTGATTTAAATGATTCTGTTAATTAATTTATATTATTTATAGAAAAGGAATTGTTCCTGTAGAGATGGTATATAGGCCATGAAAGTTTTTTTATAGCTACTGCCATAAAAAACTTATAGATTAATATAATTATCAAATATTTTAATAAAGAGCAAGTCCATTAGACGTAATAGTGACTATACTTCTTCTGTAATCGAGTTTTTACTCTTCCGTCATTTTTTAGTAATCGGCATTTTTCTACTGTTCATAATTTTTTATTTTATTTCATTTTTTTTTATTTTCAACTGAATTGTATTATCCTTCTTCATTTGATAGTCTTGACGTGACCGCCGCGCAGAACGAATCACTTCATAATACAGCTCCCAAAAAGGCATAATAAAAAAGGGGAAACATGTAGAACGAGAGATAAATAAAAAGAACAGGTTTTTTGTCTATTGCCTTCCGCCATTTCCTTTCAGCGAACACTGGATTGATGTCAAACCTCAACGATACCAAATGAAATGGTTAGTTGAAACAAAACACAGAAAAATGGGTAAATAGTTATTTATTATACAAGTGACGAAAGTAGATCATTTTACAACTCGAGTGAAACGTTTACTCGCTTCGCTCGTGTGGTAATTTCACGAGAGTTGTAAATTCTACTTCCGTCACGAGTGTAATATTAAATTTTTTCTGTAATCGTGTAATACATGATCAGATCTAACCAGAATATGAACAAAATTAGGATGTTGTGAAGATTATGGTATGTTGTTGGTAGGTTATAAGCATGGTTGTGAAAGGTTATAAGCATAGTTATAAAACAACTAGTGATGATTGTGAAGTAGTGCAGTTATAAACAAGTGCAGGTTATAAACAAGGAAGGTAATTATTATTATATTTAAATTTTAAAATATATTGATTATTTCCACCAATAATTCATTCACATTTCAAATTATTTTGTCAAAATAAATTCTTACAATGTTAAGAAACATTTAAAAGCATTTAATTTCCAACTTCAAATTATTTTTTAATTTATACTTATTACTAATTAAGAAGGCAATTCACTTTCTTCACTTGTGAAGAAAGTGATTACTTTCTTCACTCTATTGCAAAATGTTTCACTTTATTCACTCATTTCAGTTTAGTAATGTTACCATTATTCAACGATTACAGAAAAATGTTATTTTCCCAAGGATCACAGTTCATTTAGTATGAATTCGTTAGAACGAAAAAAGACAATAATTGGTTTTATCTTATAATTTTGAAATTGTATGAACAACTTTGGCCAATATTTTTATATATAATAATGCTGTACATTATAACATTCTCATTATCTCGGTTATACCCGCCGTCCAAATCTAGGAAAAATAGGACGAAAAACTAATAAATACATAAGATTTTGCTGAAACATTCATTCTCTAAAATGAAATATAAACCTTTTTTTCAAAAAATAAATTTATTATTTTTATAGTAAATAACTTATTTAATTGTTGGCGCAATCGCAAAGCAATTTAAAATAATTATAGTAGTTAACGTCAGTAATAAAATCTGAATAATTATTACTTGCATTAGAACATAACTTATTTTTAAATTATTTCAAGAACTCCCTATTTCGTATCAATCTGAGAAATGTTAAAAAAAATTAGAGCTTCAGATAAGTTAAAAAGATTCATCAGCCACTTAATATTATAATACTTAGAGAGTTTTAGCAAATTTCCCTTAAGGGAAATCAGCTATTGAGGTTGTACTCATGACGCAATTTTCGAATTTTTTCTTCAAATGTCCATCGATCCTACCTAGGAGATGATGAAAATGAGGTCCGTTCAGAACTGTATATATATATATATATATATATATATATATATATATATATATATATATATATATATATATATTTGTCTGTTACCGCTCTAGCGGTCGCAATTTTTGTTTAGTCGTTACCAAACGATATTTAGTCGTTTTATGTAAAAATAAATATTAAGTTTGTTAATGGCTAAAATCGTACCAGTGGGAGGGGGTTTAAAGGAGGTGGATTTTGAAAATTCAAAATATCTCTGTTACTATAAGGAAAAAAAAATTGTATAGATCCAATCTTATTGAAAATTAAATTTACAATAAATATTGTTATATACATTTATTCTCTATCTTGAATATTAACCGAAATATTTGCATTTTTATTAAATCTGGGCGGCTAATGGACGGTGACTTTCCCGCCAAAAGCTAGTTCATTCATTAACTGCTCGGCTCTCGTGAAATTTCTCTATTATAAAACTTCACGTGGGAAATCTGCTTAGTTTACGCAGCCCCTGCGTGACGGACTTTTTAGTTTTTGTTATTCTTTATTATCTGTTATAAATATGATTAAATCATTTAATTTATGGGCGAAGTAGTTAATATACTTTTGTTGTCTACATTAAAAAAAATTATTACATCGCCAAAAACTTAAAGAAATAATTTACTGTCCATTTCTAAGATTTCAAGGTTGGTATGTATATTGTATTAAGTTACATTGTCTCTTATCGACGGATATTAATAATAAATTCACCTATTCTATTTTAAAACAGCACAACTATACTTATAGAGTTAATCATTTGTGATTTTACAGCTAACGGTGGTTAATTTCTCTTTTGGTGGTAAGAGATGTTAAATTAATTTTGGGTAATTATTCTCAATCATGTATTTTATCAAAAGAAAATAGGAACAGTAAAATTAACAAATTTTGGTAAAGATGAAAACGAAATATTAGAAATATTATTTACACTTTAAACAAACAATAGCTACTAGACGTCTCTCTGATGACACAGGTTGTAAAGAAGAAAGTTTCTAACTGAACAGCAAAGAAACTGTACCTTGAGACGTGAAGAACGTACTGATCCACAACTTAGTATTCCTCCATGTGTACTGGTTCCCAACAGTTCGACCAAATTACGTTAAATCCTTATTCCGAATTTTAAACTAGCAGAATGAATAGTAACCTCGTTCAGAGAAGGTTTTAGCAGATTTCCCTTAAGGGAAATCAGCTATTGAGGTTGTACTCATGACGGAATTTTCGAAATTTTTCTTCAAATGTCCATCGATCCTACCTAGTAGATGACGAAAATGAGGTCCGTTCAAAACTGTATATATATATTTATATTTGTCTGTTACCGCTCTAGCGGTCGCAATTTTTGTTTGATCGTTACCAAACTCGATATTTAGTCGTTTTATGTAAAAGGAAAGATCAAGTTCGTTAACGGCTGAAATCGAATTAGTGGGAGGGGGGGGGGGT
The DNA here is from genome assembly GCA_019009955.1 of Riptortus pedestris. Taxonomy (NCBI): domain Eukaryota; kingdom Metazoa; phylum Arthropoda; class Insecta; order Hemiptera; family Alydidae; genus Riptortus; species Riptortus pedestris. Next base: position 36,393,331 of record CM032231.1, read on the forward strand.
TTAGAGGGGAGGAGTTTCGAAAATTCGAAATATCTCCTTTACTATACATCGGATCAAAAAATTGTACAGAATCAATCTTATTGCAAATTACATTTACTATAAATATTGTTATATACATTTATTCTCTATCTTGAATATTAACCGAGATATTTGAATTTTTATTAAATTTGGGCGACTAACGGACGAGTGACTTTCCTGCCAAAAGCTAGTTCGGCCGTTTCCTTAAGTGCTCGGCACTCGTGAAATTTCTCTATTGTAAACATCACGTGGGAAATCTGCTTAGTTTACGCAGCCCCTGCATGACTGACTTTTGATATTTACCGCTTCATGATTACAACCTCAATACCTGATTGCCTTTACGATAAATCAGAATTCACAGAATTCTCACGCGCTAGTATATGCCGCACTTATGATCTGAGTTCACCTTCTACTCCCGCCAAAAGAAGCATATCTGAGTACGAATTTACTACAAGCTGGATATGTGATATTTAGTAACTCAATGCAAAAATCAAACGAGTAGAAGTGGGGGTTTACTGAAGACAATATACTTGAAAATTGAAATATCTCGTTCAATATTTGAGTCACATAACAACATCAATATGAAATAAAGTTTGCAACTAGACAAGTTATACAATCATTCGGTAAGACTCATGATAACTGAGACTCTACGAATTTTTGATACTCTCATCCGATTGGAGCCTTTATCAAACTTGATGTTTAGTTTTACATAAAAATCTTCAAGTTTGGTAATGATCAAATAATAATAACGGTAACAGCCATTTATATATTTAATTTTGAACGGAGTTCATTTTTGTCATCTAGTTGTAGGATCGATGAAAAATTGAAGAGATTTTTCGATTATATCGTCTTGACTAGAAAGACTATAGCCGATTTCTCTTAAAGCACATCTAATCTCCTAAAAACTTTTGCAATCTATATTAAACAACCTTTTTTGGTATTTGAAAAAATTATTATTTTCGTTAACTTCACTTTATTTGCTAATAAAGGAATAAAATATATTTCATTTCACGGATAAAATAGTATGTCATTTGTTAGTGGGAAACATTAAATGATATGACGCCATTTTATAAGGTGAACAAGAAACAAGTAAAAAAGTCCGTCCGGGCTGCGTAAACTAAGCAGATTTCCCTCGTGAAGTTTAGTAATAGATAAATCTAAATACTGGTAACACAACACCACCGTGAATAAATACAAACGGAAATAAGAAATGGTTCATCCAATTTCAATAACCTGCCGACAGGAAGCGTTAGGTTAGAAATGTAAACAAACGGGTCTGCCCGCTTCACACCGGAAAGAAAAACTATTACAGAAATATATCAGATTATAACATATTAATTTTATTGAGAACTATTTACTATATCGAGTAATGTAATTAATAATGAGTCAGAATAATTGTTATCCTTATCAATCAAATTTTAGTAGTTGAAAACCTTAAGACGGGGGGGGCCCGGGATCTCCAGGACATATTTGCATGTATCTCGTATAATAAAGGTCTCTTGAATGCAATTTTTGGTATTTAAACTTCGAATAATGTTGTTTATTATGTAGCAGAGTATTGTTTACGTAACATGAGTAGTGGCGGTTTGCTGGTGGGTGAAAACTGAAAAATGCCAATATCTGGGTTAATATTCAAGATAGTGGATTAATGTATAAAACAATATTTATAGTAAATTTAATTTGTAATACGATTAATTCTGTACAATTTTTCGATCCGCCAAACAGGAACGGAGATATTTTGAATTTTCGAAAATCCTCCCCTCTAAACCCCCCCTCCCCCTGGACCGAATTCAGCCGTTAACGAACTTGATCTTTCTTTTTATATAAAACGGCTAAATATCGTGTTTGGTAACGATTATACAATAATTGCGACCGCTAGAGCGGTAACAGACAAATATATATATATATATATATATATATATATATATATATATATATATATATATATATATATATACAGGGTGTCCCCAAACCAAACGGCCAAACTTCAGGGATCGATAGAGGATCGAAAAACTAAGAAAAAAAGTCCTCTGGCATAAGCCTCGTATCCGCTTCGTTTTTGAGAAAATCACAAAAAACTGAAAATAGTTGTCCAAAAAGTGTATTTTTTTTAAATAATGTATTTAAATTACAAAAAACTAATGGCTTTTTGAGTAAGCTTAATTTTTTAATTTACGAGGAGTAAATTTAGAAAACATGAATATTCTCACGCTTTCCTTATCAATAAAACGTCTAGGTTGAGTGTTTAAACTTAAAAAGAAAGGATTAAAATGTTTACTATCATTTTAATCCTTTTTTGGGGGAATCCAGCCTCGCATTCTCACATTAGTGGTGTTGCTAGTACTGTTCAGTGAAGTCAACAAATATGGCTAGATTTACCAACGCTGAATACGCGGACATAGTCTACGTCTCCGGATTCTGCGATGGTAATGCACGTCAGGCAGTTCGGGAATATCGCAGACGGTTTCCTGACCGAGAAACCCCACACAGAGGTGTTTTTACCAGCATTTTCAGAAGGCTTCGAGAGACTGGGTCCTTCTCATGTAATCATCGTGGAAACCGTATGCAGGCTCCGATAGAAGCCGACCTGAGGCGGAGGGAGAGGATACTGAGGCACTTCAATACCAACCCTGGCACAAGCGTCCGGGGAGCTGCTTCAGTTCTAAGCATAGCAAAGACAACCATTTGGCGCACATTAAGCGCTGACCGCAGGCATGCTTACCATGTACAAAAGGTACAAAATTTAATACCAGCTGATTATCCCCGCCGATTAAATTTTTGTAATTGGTACAAAGAACAATTGCAAAACGATGTAAACTTAAGTTCGAAAGTAATCTGGATGGACGAAGGGACTTTTACAAGTGCATATTCAATTAAAGAAATACCACCTTTGGGCACATGAAAATCCCTGCGCTGATAGAGAATTTCACTACCAGCATGAGTTTTCTGTAAACGTGTGGGTCGGTCTGTGTTATAATCGCATAATAGGTCCCGTATTTTTACCTGCTCGACTTCACGCTGAAAGTTATCATCTATTCCTGGAGAATGACTTACGGGCAGTTTTGGAAGATATCCCTTTGGAAACAAGGCTTGAGAGCTGGTTTCAACTCGATGGTTGTCCTGCACATTACGGAAGGGCCGTACGAGACTGGTTGGACATCAACTACCCAGGTCGCTGGATAGGACGAGGTGGGCCGGTCTCCGAACCTCACGCCTCTAGATTTCTTCGTGTGGGGATACGTGAAAGAAAATGTCTACCGAGAGCCCGTCCGCACAAGGGATGACCTCATCGAGCGCATCAGAATGGTTTGCAACCAGCTCACCGCAGAACAATGTTTAGATGCAGTGCGATCTGTGAGTACGCGATGTGATGCGTGTATTGCAGCGAGAGGCCAGCACTTCGAACAACATTTACGTTGACGCTTTAGAAATTAACGATGTAATTTTAGAGAAGGTAAAACCTTCAAAATTTTCAGGGTTTTTTTTCTCACTAAGGTAGACCCATATAAAAACTGAAACATTTATGTTTTCCAAGTAAGAATATTTAATTATTTTATTAATTTTCTAAATTTTTAATCTTTTTTTATGTTTTAATCTTCAGTTATTGTTCATAATGTTATGTACTTTAAATAGGTAATTTTTTTTATAATATGTATATTTGAATAAAGAAGTATTTATTATTATCTTAATAAAAAATATTTTTTTTTTCAATTACCTTTCTGTTAGTATAAGATTAGAATACAATAATTGTATTGGAATAACATTTATGGCTAAAATTCATTCAAGGAATAAAATCCGCTCTTCCATTGGCCTTAACTAGTTTTAGCACAACTATTTTTAGTTTTTTGTGATTTTCTCGAAAACTAAGCGAAAACGAGGCATATGCCAGTGGACTTTTTGTTTTAGTTTTTCGATCCTCTATCGATCCATAAAGTTTGGCCGTTTGGTTTGGGGACACCCTGTATATATATATATATATATATATATATATATATATATATATATATATATATATATATACATATATACAGTTTTGAGCGGACCTCATTTTCGGCATCTCCTGGGTAGGATCGATGGACATTTGAAGAAAAATTTCGAAAATCGCGTCATAGCTTATTTCCCTCAAGGGAAATCTGCTAAAAAAAGGGGAAGAAAAAATGAAATAATTGTTATTGATTACCAGCATTTCGAAGTTCTTATTTTGCAATAGGTGTGCCCATTTTGTATTCATACCATTAGTTTTTTTCTGAACCATTACTTCTCACTGCCCTCTAATTATGTTAATAAGGCAGTAGACAATAGCACAGCGTAAAAAAATGCGTTTCGCGTAATTATTGTTTATCAATCAATTAGGTATCTGAGAGGAACGATAGTTTAGCAGCCAATGGCCAATATGAGACTAATCACCAGAAACATACAGTAATATTTCATAAACAAAGAAGAAGTTGATGGAGAGCTCAGAGTAAGATCACGCCGTTCGAAGAACAACATGGAATCACAGTCATAGTTATGGTTTTAGCTTGTTATTTTCATTCAGCCATTATCAGAATATGGCCCGATAGAGTAAATAGATTGAAACGTCTATTTATGATGGTGCATTTAATGTTCTAAGACAAGTCAATGTAAGAAGGCTGATGGATGTGTGGGAATAAGTACTTCCTCGGAAGAGAGATAATAGAAGATGTACTACCACATAAATAAAGAAAAAGTTACAAAATAATAACTGATGTTTATTTCAGTGAAAGGAAATGTAATCAAATCTTTCGAGATTTGAGTTCGGTCGTCCTGGCTACCTCGGCTGATTCCATAAACTCAGAATCCAAGACCTCCTTCCCAAAACCCGAGGCTCATGCCAGTGCTTTTGAAGTCCGTTAAAATTCGAGAGGTTGGATCTTCCCTTGTACAAATTAATTAAGTAACGTGTTTTCCCATCGTTACCAACAATAAAATAAAGTTACAAACTACCTGATGAAGTTGTGCAGCTATGTATGTTTATATATATACGGCACTCAATTGTTAGAAACTGCAAAAAAATGTGAAACTATTGGAAAGCTGAATATATTGTGGAAGTGAGTTAATATCGGTCAATGTGGTACAAAAATAACAGCTGAATTAAACAATTAAGAAATACATAAAATAGTCGCTTCAATATTCAATATTGTCCTCAAAAGCTCTCATGATTGAGAATCGACTGTCAAAGGCATATTTAATTTATTTTAAAAATAAAAACAAAAAAAAAACCGAATACATGCAAATGCGTCCATTCTATTATTTAAATTTTGTATTTTGCCTGTTAAGCATTCTATTCATTTAATCACTTTTTGTGTATTGTGTCATTCTCAAAAAGTATCAATTTCTAATTATAATCCAGGGCGTGTACATGACCTAACTACATCCATCCTTCTTGACTCACTTCGAACGTTACCTTATCAACAGCATCTAGGAGCTTCCATCCTACAGTTTGCAAAGCTTCCGTATTCACTCCATTCACCTGATAGCTCAAATTTTTTTTTTTTTTTTTTTTTTTTTTTAATGGCTCCTAGTGCTAGCTGCGCTACTGCCACTATAGGTCATTGTGTTGTTGGGATAGGATAGGACTAGGATTGGGTATTTTGAATTATTTATTTATTTGTTCTTTTCCTCCATTCATCTATGAATGTTTTGAATGCATGAAAATTTTCCGCTGTGCTGACCAAATCGCTCGGTTCAGGGGAGTAGCTGCATACTGCTCTCATTAGGTTCAGCCTGTTGTGGTCATAGAGCGTACATTCTTTAATTATGTGCAACGATGATTCGTTACCTTCCCCACAGTCACACCTCGGGCTGCGCTTCTTTTTATATTTATGAAGGTACTCTGCAAAATCACCGTGCCCGGTCAGGAATTGGCTTATAAAGTGGTTGGTGTGCATCCATTCCCTTTCTATCCTGAATGTGACTGTAGGAAAGAAGGCCTTAGTCGTGGATCCTTTGGTGGTGTCCCTCCATCGCTTCTCCCACTCGCTAGTGATGTACTTGTTTGCTGCTTCCTTTAGTCTCTTTCGAAAGTAGGGTTCATTTCTGTCCATGGCCAATGCTTCTAGGAGCTCTGGCGGTGTAGACGTTGGGGGCTGCCATCCTCGTATTACGCATCTTTCTGCCACCTTGGCCCTTATTACGAGGTCAATCGGAGCGGTGCCTGCTATAATTTGGACTGCTTCGTATGAAGTCGTCCTATAAGCCTTACAAATTCTTAACAGGACTTGACTTTGACCCCTGAGGAGCAGTGCGTAGTGGTTCCTCTTGAGCATTGGCCCCCAGGCAGCGACGGCATACAGGACTGTGCTGAGATAGCATACGCTGTATATCGTAGCTGTTGGCTTATACTCCAGTCCCCATGTGGCCCTCGACATACTCTGTAGTATGTTTATGATCTTCGTTACCTTGCCTTGGAGCGCATCAACATGTGGCTCTGGATTGAAATGTTGTCTCATGCTGACTCCAAGATACGTTACGCTCTCGGGGAATTTCACAAGGGGCTGTCCTAATCGAATCCTGGGAGGGTGTCGTTCATCGAAGTGGCCTCTCATCACTAAGGCACACGTTTTCTCGGCCGCTATATTTTGCTTCGCCTCCTTCAGCCAGTCGGTGATGATGTTGATCGCCTCCGTCGCTTTCCTAACAACCCCGCCTCTTGAGCTACTTCGTACCACGTACGCCACATCATCGACGTAGGCCGTGGCACTGATGCCCGATGCTGCTAGAGTGCGCATGAGATCATCTATCAGGGCTAGCCAGCATAGTGGTCCCAGAACTGCTCCTTGTGGACTGCCCTTCGTGATATTTACTGCGGCCCCTGGTCCATTCCCATCACGGATGTATGCCTTCCTGTCTTCGAGGAAGCTGCTTATTAACGCGTAAATGTTGCTCGGCAACTCCATCTCCTGAAGGGACGCCAGAATCCGCGGCCACCACGCATTATCGTAAGCTCCTGCTATGTCTAGGAATACGGCTATGGCGTATTTAGGGTTACCTTCGTCGCAGTCTTCTTTCAGGCGCCTTATGGCCATTTCCGACGATCGCCCTGGGATGCCTCCGTATTGCCTGGCACTTAGCAAAAGACATTTTTAGGAATTAAGGATCTTTAGGTAATTATCGAGGTCTTCATGACATGGTAATGTCTAAATTCTCTATAGCCTTGTAGACAAGGGCGTGGTCTTCGAATTTCCATCCTCTTCCCCGGCACCACTTAGCATCGCCAGACATTTGAGTAGCTCTATGAATATGGAAGTACTAAGTTATCATTGGTCTACCAGTTACCTCAGAAGCACTGAATAAGACTAGCGAAACTTTGGTAGAGAATGCCATGATACAGCCAATATCAAAACACCTCCATAATAATAATAATGGCATATACCGTAGATGCATACGAGAAGATTTAGCTCTAAGTAAGTTATAAAAAATATATTGGTCCCCTGAAGAAGGCAGGTTTTTGAGTTTTTACTATCCAAACCTTGTAAATAATAACTACTAAGAAAAATGTGTGTGTGTGTGTGTGTTTGTGTGTACATATTTATTTATGTGTGTGGTGAATGTAGTATTTAAATGCACGACAGAGAGTTTTGGTTGCAACCAGTCCAGCATTGTATTTCGCCCTTAAGTAAACTTTTTGTACCTGCAGAAGTCATGCAATGACTGATTTAAAACCTTCTTCAGATGTTGTGCATCAGTGCATTTTTTTTTTTTTTTTCTTTTTTATGAATACAACTAAACTCATCACAACAGTGCTTGCTTCGACTAACGATCATAGTTCACGTCTATTAAGATAATAATTGCGTTCCAAGGATACGTGTTTATTGTATCTCCTTCATTATTCAACCATTAACCTTACAACTCAAGGGGAATGATCTTTAAGGCAACTAACACGAAGCCATCAACATATCGATGTGCGCGTCAAAACAGCATCAATTATCACTATTATAATGTTAGCACGATAATTCAAATTCAAATCGCAAACATTTTGAATTTAATTTAAAAATAAATAAGTGAACATTCGCTGTCAAAGAAAAATGTTTTATTATGAAACGCCCACTTTGCGCTACTAAAGCTAATTGGGACGGGTTATCTATAGGTTACCACCCATTTGTAGAATTTAATGTACTGATTAATTCGTCACTAAATAAATTCCTATTGCCTAGATGAGAAAGCACTCACTACTCCAACACTCTTTCAAAGAAAAGAAAGTCCGTCACACAGGAGCTGCGTTAACTAAGCAGATTTCCCACGTGAGTCACGTAATTGCATTTATGTCAACAAAAAAAAATTTATTGAGGACAATATTTGGCGTTATGTTCCAAATAAAGTGATTCATAATATAACAGCTCATTGTTAATATGCCACAGTATGAAAACTGAAAAATGCGAACATACTGAAAATACGTACATAACAACATTTATAGAAGATTACATTTGCAATAAGATTACATATACAATATTTCGATCCGACGCATAATAACGGTGATATAAAGATTTTTCAAATTCCCCCCCCTTCCTACGAGTTAACGATCAAATAAAAATTGCGACACACACACACATATTTAAAATTTATTTTCTTCTCGAAGTAACCTTACGAGAAGGTATTTTATTATCTATATGTACCGTACAATACTTTTACACTTGTTAAAATAATTACAATATTTTTAAAAACTATTGCAAAATAAAATAATAACAAATAAGAAAAAAAATAGAATAAACATGTAAATTAAAGAAAATTAATTAAACAAAATGTAACTCACAAAAATATACCATCTTCTAAAATACACCACTTCCCTGAATTGGGCAACATTACTTTGAATTGACATTTATTAGTTAATTAAAAGTAATGTCCAACTTACAGGAAAAAATATAGGAGCCAAAAACATTGTAACATTCAGGACAGACTCCAAAGGTATTCTCACAATTGATTATTAACTATGCAAAATAAATAAATCGAAATGTTTGTTTTTTTATTGTTTATTATTATTTACGTCCACTTTATACTACTATGGCTAATCGGGACGGGTTATCTACAGGTTACCACCCTCAAAATGTGTGTGCACTATCTAATTATGGCGTTACATTATCTGTGAGAGTACAAGCAAATTATATACAGCAGATTATTTCTACTGGGGAGAAGAATAAGGTAACCGGCCTTCCATTCTTTTTAGCAGATTCCTCGAATTCAGTATAGAATCAAAAAATTATATAGAATCATTGCAATTGTAATGTAATTGTAATGCAGGGTGAAGTTAAACACTATATAAGGGGCAATGAATCTGAGGCAGGCTCAGGAAGATATGTCTGGATGACCTTAGGGAGGGCTTTTAGAGTCTGGGGTCTGTAATTGGAGGGGTTTCGCTCCAATGAGCAAGTTATGGTTTAAGGCTGTTGGAAGGCACTCAAGTTTTTGCAGGGGTTTTCGATCCAAATAGCTAATTAATTCGTTTTTATTCTCAGCCAAAACTAAAATGTAAATTTCGAGGGTGAAATTACTTATTTTGTCATTCACCTAGTAAGTAGAAAAGAATGGTTTTGTTAAGAATGGGGGGGGGGGTTATACGTAGTTAAAAAAGTGGAGGATATAAATTAAAGAAATTATGATTGCCAGTACCTATAACCTCCAATGCGTTAATGATTTATCCCATTAGTTTTTTTGTTTGTTTTTTTGAGACATTATAACAGTATAATTATGTTAATTTGTAGATAATAGTTAAGTAAATAGGAAGTATGACTTTGTCTACTCGTTTAATGATAGTTTAGGCTAGCTTCGTATTGTTAAGGTGGTTTCTAAGAATAAGAATAATTAATCAGCTGATCGTCTTCCACGGAAACTTATGGCCTACCTTAACATCAACGACTAATGAAGCTTGTCAACAATCTTTATAATCACCATACCTTATAACCATCATGAGTAATGCATAATTTCCGGTTTCTTATTGATTATATTGCATTCGAATAAGTTAAGTTCGAAGGTCTTCTTCGTATTCATCATTCGTCTCTACTTGGCCAGTTATAAATCAATTAAAAAAGTTAAAACTTGATTATTCCACAAATTCAAAGGCGGAATGTAATCTCCAAGCTGTAGGAGGCCATATTTTCAGGATCTTATTTACATTTGTCTCAATGTTCGGAAAAATGTCCACCGGAACTCAATGAAAGTCTTGATCTTCTCTATTAATTGATTCGTAAAGACTTTGCTTTGTGCTATTTTCAAGCTTTAACTTTTTTAAATAGTTTATGGCAGGTTGAGAAGAGATGAATAATGAATATGGTAGAGACTCAAAGGCGAGGAAGAAATGTACTTGGACAAAAATGTGAGAAAATAATGCGACCATAGGAAACAAGATCGCCAAGACCTGGGTGTTACATTACAAAACCGATCATTCAGTTAGGATCAGTCAATAAATTGCTACCAGTCAGTACATAGAAGAAGAAGTTGGAATTATATCAGTCATTATTTTATTATTACCAAGGACATTAAGTTCCAACTGCGCTTGCAATTACTCTATACTTGGTTAATTTCATTCATTAACTCAGTGCTGAGTTTGAAAGTAAAATGAACGTTGATAGCCGTGTTTAGTAATGGTAATAACTAAATGGTCTTTTGAGCTTATCCCATCATTTTGTGGCCTAACCCAACGAGTCAAACGGTGTTAGCTCTCGATAATAAATAGGCTTCCATTTGAGCATAGAAAGCTTGTATAACTAATACTCTTTCCAGTTGCCTTCCAGACCACGTTTATTTGGTCACGCTGTGATACTTCACTGGAACAGACCAAGACCACCTAAGAAAGAACATTTATGTAGATAGGAACCTTGTTCAGTCCAATGATAGTTATCTAGGTCTGGTATTATAGCCCTGCTCATTTCAACTATACCTTCCTTCTTAATACAATTACTGTTACTTCCATCAAAGCCGTACTTCAACAATGCTACCTTTACGTTCCTCAGTCTCCCAGCTAAACACGAGAGAAATGTAACAGCGCAAAGAGCAAGTATGTCTTGATCTTCCAATCAAGCAGGACTTGGATCGGCAAGGACATCCCTCCATCTGGACAGACAGAATGGTAATAAAGTGTAAGTGGCTCGTGGAAAATTAACTCGGAACCGATTTGCCTCGAATCATCAAACCAAATTTCGCCTTTAATCTATACCGACATTATAGGACTTTACTCACCTCATATTTGATGATTCAAATTTGCTCAGGTTTGTTATCCAATTCTATTTTTCACGGAAATTAAATTCCCACTGACAACTTATTTTCGGAGCACCTTGAAGTGGTATTTTACTCATACTGGCTATAGCCTACCATTAGTCTATGCAGGTTGCTAATCACTGGGGTCTAGAGTGGATTCTCACTACTAATCCTAATGAACTGAGTACCATGCAGACGGTGATGGGAAACCACTGTAGCTCCCTCCCCCTTATTCATTTCCAAACAATACCAGTTTTCGTGGGCATAGGAGCAATAACCAGATCTAGCTTTCAGCAGATTTCCCCTAAGGGAAATCAGCTATTGAGGTCGTACTCATGACTTTCGGATCGAAAAATTGTATAGAACCATTCCTATTGCAAATTTAATGTTCTATAACTGTTTTTATGTAATTTGTTTCACTATCTTGATTATTAACTGAGATATTTCCATTTTTTAGTTTTCGGTCTTCAGTAAACCCCCACTCCTATTCTTCTCATATTAACATTATTCTATTATGTTATGAAGCAGTTTATTTAAAGCTTAAATGCCAAATATTGTTCTCATTTAACTTTTAATTTTTGAGATAAATGCAGAAACGTGACGCAAGAGGGAAATCTGCTTAGTTAACGCAGCCCCTGCGTGACAGACTGTTTTTATATAATTAACATTTTTTTCCATTATCTATTGGCCCTGAATGCGAGCTAACGAATATTTATATGTGTCCTTATGTGCACATTTATAAGAAGAAGGGAGGTTATTCAAATACATTAAATTGGCCATTACTCTCTTGCCATGAGATAATTATTATGAATACCCATCATTTAGTAGAGATTATGATTAATTGCCTTTATAATTTATTAATTATCGCATTGAGTGGCGCGTTCGATTCTTGCCGGGACAATAGGAATTTATTTATTGACGAACTCTTTAAATAAAATCCTTAGTCCCATCCTGGCTAGAAAAGGGTGGAAACCTGTAGATAACCTGACCCAATTAGCCTTTGTACCACAAAGTGAACGTTAATAAATAGCAATAACAACGATTCATTAATGTCATTTGATTCCATAGAAACGGTAACTTTTTACCGACGAAAATTTGATTCGAATTGAAATTATCGATTGTGGAATTCTGTCACAAACCAGAAATGTCACAGCAACCCGGAAAATGTCAGCCGTAGGAGTTGTTTAATTGGAACAAGTTCGAATGATCAAGTAATCCTTGAGGTTACATAAGCTTCAGTAGAATTTACTTCATATAACTTGGTTTTACGTAGACTTTAAAGCATTCAGTAGATAAACAGGGTTGGGACAGCTACCTTATTGCCTGTTCTCCAGCGGCATTCTCTTAGTTTTTGGTTATTTTCCTTTTAGCATATTTCGCTTACGAGAAACAGCCATTAAGGTCGTACTCATGGCGCGACTTTCGAGGAGTTTCCTCAAATGTCCATCTATCCTACCCAGGATATGACGATAATGAGATCCATTCAAAATTATATGTACATAAGTTCTTAAATCACGAAACACTTTATTCCAAGCTTATAAACCAAATACTGTTTTAAAAGGACCTTTATTATGCGAGATACATGCAAATCCGTTGTGTGTTGGAGTCGTCAAGTAAGATTTTGTGTTCAATTCAAAAATGGTCACAAGTATGCTATGAGCCCAGCACATGAGAAATTTTCTTAGTTTACTCAGCCCCTGCGGGACGGACTATTTAACTTCCATGAGATATTACAAACTAGTAATTCCACGATCAATACATTAAATGATATATTTATAATTAGTATTATAAGTGAGAAAATTATTTTTGGAGAAAGAAAATAACACTAATAGACCCAAAACCACTCGAAATGGATTTCCGTCACTGGAATATTTATTTATTTATTTGTATGTGGAGCAACTGTGACGATTTGGCTCTTCTTAAACATGGGGAAAAGACAAAAACTTGAAAAAAAAAACAAGTAAACAAAATGACAAAAAATAGAACACACAAAATAATATAAAGAACAAAACTAAGGAAACAGAACACAACACACTAAAAGAGAAAAGAAACATGAACACTACACATAGAAACAACAACTATTAATAAAAACGGGCATAAATCATTCAAATTTAAACACTTCTCACACACATGCACACAGGAATAGCATATAGATGACGTCGGAAAGCTACATTATTTCATACTTAAATGTGTCACTATAATAAAGACTTGATGTGAAGAACGTGTAAATGACTTTTAAGCCGGGTAAACGATATATTGGTATTTATTGACTTTGTCGACTTCTCGTTCCGACAAAGAGAAAGGAATTAACAAAAACCAAGATTTATTTTTTGTATATTTCCATTAATTCAACCGGCCTTTGCGCTCTGAATAAATTAAAATAGTAATAATATTTGTGTACACTTGAGGTCGTTGAATTTGTTACCGGCACATAAAGTCTAATTTAGCTATAGATGTTAAGGTCTTCAGGTACTGTCCCTGACCCAATTTACGTGCAGTTCCGCTGATTCTGCTTCCAGCTTCCTCAAGACTTTCTCTCAGATCCTGATTGGAATGGGAAAACTGTTCGCAATTAATACGAGGAAAAAAATCAAAACAATGTCCTTCGATAATATAGTAGCGAATTACTCTTCAGAAAGACGCTAGTAAGTATGCTGTTAATGTAGTCACAAGGTAAAAGCTACATTCAACAAGATAACATTCCCTCCAGATGAGAATTTATTTAAATTTGTATATACCTTGCCTGCCTAAGTAATTTCCATAATCCAGAACAAATGATATCTTCAAAATTTCATATCTCCTGGCACTCACAGAAGGTTTCAGCATTAACGATCATTGAATGACTTTAAGCATTTTTTTTTCTACACTATTTCCCAATTCTATATGAATGTCAATCTGATTATAAGGATTTTTTTTTGGCCTTAGACATTTTTAGACTCGCTATTATTTCTTCTCTAGATTACAATGACAGTTGAAGTTCGGTAATAGAAAACAATTCACAATAAGCAAGTTCATATTTTATAATTTAATCTTTCATTAATTCTGCACAGACTTCATTCTAAAAGGAAATGAATGAAGGTATAAAAATGCAATGAAAATATATCAAAATTAATTAAAAGATTTATTAAATATTATTAAAATCCATAAAATATTTTAATCTGACTGAAAATCAGCATGTTCATTTAATAATTAAATAAATTATTTATTAACGTCCACTTTTTTCAACTAAGGCTAATTGAGACGGGTTATCTATAGGTGTCCACCCTTTTCTAGCCAGGGTGGGACAAAAGATTTTATTTAATGAATTCGATCACTAAATAAATTCCATTGCCAAGGTGCCAAAGAATATTACAAGTTGATAAACTTGTCAAAGTGTTGTCCACCAATTAATATTGTCTTTTTTACAGTTATCTTATTATATATTGGACATACTCCATTGTGTTAGCGGATTTGTGAATGATAAGTTCATTCACCAAAAAAAAATCAATTAAGGTCAAGGATAGTTGGAAGGGGGGAGGAGGAAGGGATACAAAATTGAATTTTCCCAAACCGGATATATGGCTTTATGGAGCCTATAGTTTTTATTATAAAAACATCTACGAAATGTCTAAACCAAACGAAAAGGAATCGAGAAATTTTCGAGAGTTACTAATTTTATGAACAGTAAAAATTCTGAGATGAGCTCAGATAATCTAAAGCTTTAAGAAGCAGTTTTGGAAATTTTGTCTTTCTTCGTGGTTTACAAATACAAATAAGAAAATTATTTCAATTAAACCAAATTTTGAATTATACTTTATGACAACGCAGCCACAGAGTTACGATTTTCTAAAATAACCTTCTCTACATACCACAATCAGGAGATACCCATACAGCCAGCAATGATCATATTTATTAAAACTCCTCTGAGTGTTTGAATGGGGTTTCAAGCTCATAAATTTAAAATGTCACTAATTTTATTATTAATATAATCTACTTTAAGTTACATAGATGTAAGAGAATTTCCTTAAAAGTTTTAGAATATGTGTGCATTAGAAATTTGTCGCAGGATATACGAGTATGTGTTCTGCGACTAGGTTATCAGGACAAAATAATGAATATTTTGTCCGAAAAATATTTCTGGACAACTATTTTATTCAATTACAAAAGGATGTTAGTGGTAGCAGATCTCAAAACAAGCTCGTCAACTTCACAAAAAAGAAAATTTTGTTCATCAATTGAGGGATTCAAAGCCAGAGAGAGCAATTAGTCAGGCTTTCGTTATTATTTAAATATTTGTAATTTAATTAAATTATAGTTTTATCATTTTGTATCTTATTCGTATTTAAGTGATATGTTTTTATTTTCTACTTGTTTTCTAAAAACATATTTTTGGATTTACAAATACTGTTATGTATTATTTTAAAACCCATAAATACATATCTAGGCATATGCGCATATAAGTGCAAAACACTTATCTTCCTATAACAACTGATACCAACGGTTACACTATTGTAATAAAAATTTAAATGAATATTGTATTTATAATCAATTAGAACTAAAAAAATCGTTGTTTAAAAATAAAGAAAAAGAGGAGTCATAATACATAAAGATACAACAATCGTTGAAGGACTTTTTCGCCACTATTGTTGTCCATTGCTAGCTATTCCCGTCCGGGCTTCGTCAATTGCGCATACCCCACCTCCGCAAACCCTTTTGCAGGCAATTAAACTATTGTTTGTCCAAACCAACCTCATTTCTACTTCCCGTTGGTCCATTCAGCATTTTCGTGGCCAATCTGACCATTTTTTTCAACATAACCCAAATACCGCTGATAGCAAAGACGGTCAGGTTCGCTTATATATTATATATTAATTCCATTAATGCAATCTGTGCTGCTCCTTGACGTCCCTAAATATTTGTCTCATTGCTCTTCTTTGTAATGCCAGTAAAGTGAGCTAGTCCACTTTTACATTACCTTTGAAGGGGGTTGGAATACTACTAGGGAATGCCTCTCACAGAAAATAGCTAATCATACATTTATATCTCTGGGGAGAACCAGGTATCCCCAGTTCACAACAATAAGGAAAATAAGGAGGTTCAGGCAAAACAGGTTTGATGACATGTGGGTGGATTTTAGGAAGCCAGGAATTAATTCAGGAACAAACACAATCTCCAGGCCTAGAGAAGACACAGTCTTGGGGAGAAAAAACATAAAATATTTATTTAGGAAATGGAGAGCAAAAGAAGAAGAAGATACAGCATCTGATGATTTAAGCTCGGGAACTCATTCCGGTTGTTGAGCACGGAGCATTTCCAGTGGTGTCGGTATTATAATTACCCACGATATATTGTATCACTCATATATACCATTCACTACTTTTATCGTCAAATCCTTTTGTTATCAGCTATTTCTATAAACTGAAATTACGTACTAAATACTACACTGAAGAATGTAAAGATGAAAATGTTTGGAATTGTAGAAAATAAGTGCTTTTTATTAAAAAATAAATAAAAGTGTTCTTTATTTGACAAAATATTGGAAAGATATACTTATGTCTAGTAAGTCTAGGATTTCTATCAAAAGGGAAAATGCATAAAAAAACTTATAAAAATCTTAAATATGAAATTTGAACCATCTAGGGCTGCTCGTTCCTTACATAGTTATGATAGAGATACGTACAGGCTTCACACTGAAATAGACTAAATACAGTCAGGGAAATTTCGTTTAAGTCTCAACAACGAATATTTATGCGATTACAATATTTCTGTCCTTTCGGACAAGGAGTAAAAAATGAAAGCAGCTTTATTTATTTATTATTTCCATTTATTTATTATTTTAATAATGTTTTCCAAAAATCGTATTTTCAAATTTTACTTTATGTGTTACTTACAAATTCTAGTAGCAGAATTTTTTTTAACTCTACCTCTTTCAAAAATCGATTCGAAACATTTATTAGGTCCCGCATTAATGACAAAGTTTGGACTGACAAAGAAGATGATTTCATTAAGTGCATAAAATAATCAGGATAAATGGGAAAGGGGCAGACACAAAACTAAAGAACATGAACCACAGTGAATCAAGTAACCAAGGCATCTGAAGCAGCTGATAGAGAAGGGAAATTCTCCACATAACAGAATGAACCACTGATATATCAATTAAACAACTGAGAATTGACGTACTGAACACTATATTTACATACTGGAAGTATAAATGCTAGCAATTGAAAATTATTGACGCAAGCACAGCTACACTTCAGGAAGCATTAAATACATAACTTACTGAGTCATCGACGATATTACATTTACATTAAAATTTTATATTATTATCCATGAAAAATAAACTGTTAGCAAAATTCACAAAATGTTTAAATAATGACTAAAGGATTATTCATATTATTCAATGCTCTGGTTAATTCCATCCGTATGTTTCTATGGGAGGTTATTAGCAGGTTTATGTTAGCAGATTAGAAGATATATATTCGATTAGAAAATTCAAAATATCTTCGCTATAATGAGTCGAATCATAAAATGTTATAGAACAAATCTTGTTAAACTTTTTATTTCGTACAATCGTTGTTCTATTCCCCGTTTTGATAACTCAAGTATTGAACGAGTCATTCGTTGTTTCTTGTTTTCTGACTTAAGCAACCCCCCCATTCTACTCATCGGTTTGTTGCATATAAATATAGAATATGTGGTGAGATGAGATCACAAGTGTGTTATACCAGCACTAGGGAAATTTTCTTAGTTTATGCAGCCGTGCGTGACGAACCTTTTTTAATTTTTTTATTTCTATCTCTTCAATGGCACACAGCAGAGCTAGTCTAATATAACTGTATAATCTAAAATCATATATGGTTCATTTCGTATTAGAATTTTAATAAATTGAAATCTTAAAGTTAACGTTAAGTTTAAAGTTTAACAAAATATATTTTTAAACGTAATAATAATGCAGCAACATTGCAACTGAACCTGAAGTATTTAAAGATAACTGTATTTATGATTAATGCAGGCTGTGCAAAAACCATACAACCTAACCCAACACAATGCTGTGGTAGTCAAATATCGTCTGTTACAGAATATTGGCAACGATTTAAAAAGCATGACTGATATAAAACTCTAACCAGATGCTATTAGTTATGTATGATTGGTGGAGAAGAAGGAGGACTAATATGATAGTCCTCAACCACTTGTTAAAAAGGATCATCATCAACAAACCAGATCTTATCACAGCTGATACTCAGAAAAAAAATCAACTGAAACTGTCGTCATCGCTTCTCCAGGTTATGGAAAAACCCGTAAATCCTTGCCCAAGAATTTCAGGAAATATTATAGGTTTATAATATTAAGGTTTAGCTATAGAATGAAAAGGTCCTTTAAAATCTGCAATCAGCGACTCTACTTCTACATCTACCCTTAGTATTATCTCAAATAGCGGACTCATAAAAAATTAACAATAAAAGGAACGAAACATTTTGGACGAATTAGTAAAAATATCTCAAGTGGCCAATTACTGGATACAGGTTAAAATTTTAAAAAAATAATCTATTCCCGGCACATTTCATAAAACTAATTAAATATATGGGCTGAATTACACCCGGGATATTAAAATTAAAATAAAATAAGTTAGTGATAGATCATCTGATGATATTCGTAGACAAACTAAAATTGATATATTTTTTTTATTCCAAAGTAGTTACGAAGTCAAGTAGGTACCTAGAAGTGAAAGTATATTGAATAAATATAACATAACAACAGATACGACTCCTACATTCGCCAAGTGGCTGTAGCCAAGTGCTTCTATGCCCTGTAGGAAGCTCTCATATTTTAATTATCTCCAGCCGGGTGCATGCAGAAATGTTACTAACCTGTGGGAGATTTGAGAAGGCTAAAGGTCTAATTTCGGAGACTCCTAGTTTTTGGCCACGCTGAATGATATAAGGTGGTAGGTAGCAAGAGCCTTAAAAGGGTTGTAGTACCTAATGTCTTTCTGTAGTTACTTAATTTTTCCACAGGTATATAATAAAACAATAAAATGATTAAGAGCCATGACATTCATGGCAAAAATCATGTACACCACCCTAATAATGTAAATAAAAATAGAACGAATTAGGAAGTATAAAGACGCAGAGATGAAAAACAATAGTTAACCAATAAGAGGAATTATGAATTAGTGAAGGGCGGGGTTTTTTTTTTTTTTTAAATGTGACAATGCATGGTTGCAAAAAATTCATCCGCATCTTATAAATCAATCTATTTTAACTTATTATTAAAGAAACTCTTCATTTATAGACACTCTTGGTCATCCAAAACACCTGAGCAGTGCAGCCAACATCAACTATATGTAAAACAATTCATTTTACAACTCAAATGTACGTGTTTTTTTTAATTCATTCAGCAATTGCAGGAATATTCAGTTGAATATGCTAAAATAAATTGGACGCTATGAAATATGTATTGTTTTTATTGATATTTATTAACGTCCACTTTGTGCTACTAAGGCAAATAGGTACGGATTATCTAAAGGTTACGACATTTTTCTAGCAAGGGTGGGACTAAGGAATTTATTTAATGAATTCCGCCACTAAATAAATTCCTATTGTCCAAATGAGAATCGAAATCACGATTTTAAGTTTGGCAAGTGACATTATATAATGCAATTATTTGGGATGCCGGGAAAATTTGGAACATTTATTATGGTTAACTAAGATGGTTCTTTTATATCCTGCTTTAGCATTTTTATTCTTATTGGACTCTAGATTCATCTGTTAGAAAATAGGTAAATCATTCTTATAGACCAAAATTTTCAGAAGATATCTCCTGAGTTTATTTCGGATTGACATTCATTCCCTAGTCAAAAATCACAATGGTTTCAATTGTTATATTAGCTATTGTTAATTGATAGATTAACGAAATAGCAAAATTCCACCATAAAATATTAATTATGTTATATTATTACAAAAAAAAAAGGTTGTTATGGTAGAATTTGTTCATATCTTTAATGCAACATTATGAATTCCACTACCACTGCATCCACATCAATGACTTGATGATATTTCTTTAAAAGAAAATTATCAAATTAACAGCAAATCGCCTAAATAACCTACGGCTACATAAACCCAACGTACGAGTACTTATAGACCCTTCTTGTGTATGTTCTTAACTTAATAAGACACTTGAACAATCTTCCATAATGACACCATCTGTTGTATAAATACAACGGCCTTAAGGGAATCGTTTCCGTTAATCCTCTTTTTTTTTCTTTTTTTTTATTATGAAGATAAAGTTTCTCGTTAGTGGAAGTTTATCTCCTTTGATGGTTTGAATTATTTTTTTTTAATCAGCAAGTGACCTGCATTCTATATTGTGTAACTTGTATATTCAACCACTCTAACAAGATACCGGAACGACCGGGTTGCCTGTAAGCCCTTTTGCAATTTACATCCCATCTTATTTCTCATCTCGCATTATTTATCAGAAACAACTAATACTACTTAAACCAAAAATAACTTGTATTTACAGTAGCGACAGGATCATTAAAGAAATATAAATCATCTCTCAGCATAGATGCTATCAATACTAAATTAAAACTATGCGACTTCAATATTTGTGCTGTAGCTGTAGCTTCAGAATGGCAGAGTTCAATTAACTGATTGTCCTTAAGGGAAATCTGCTAAAAATTCTGAGTGATTGATATGGGGTTTAACCTTAATTTACTTATTATTCGTAGTGTTCCGCTTGTAGTGATGTACAATTTAAATGAATCCATGAAACTTTATAATTTTAATTTTTTTAGATGTTCTGCTGTAGGTACATTTTAGCAGATTTCCCTTAAGGGCAAGCAGCTATTGAGGTTGTACTTACTCATGACGCGATTTTCGAAAAATACCTACAATGTCCATCGACCCTACCTAGTAGATGACGAAAATGAGGTCCGTCGAAACTTTGATATATATAAAATATATGTATAACACTCTAGAGGTCGGCATTATTGTTTGATCGTTATCAAACTTGATATTTAAACGTTTTATGTGAAATTAAAGAGCAAGTTCGAAAATAGCTGAGATCCGAGCAATGGGAGGGGCAGGTTAGAGGGGGGAATTTCGAAAATTCTTAATATCTCCATTATTACGCGTCGGGTCAAAATATTTTATAGAACCAGTCTTATTGCAAATATAATGTTCTATAAATGTTTTTATGTACGTCTTTCATTATCTTGATTATTAATCGAGATATTTGCATTTTATAGTTTTCGGCCTTCAGTAACCCCCCTCTCCACCCCTACTCATGTCATATTACCAATAAGATGTTATATATTATGAAGCACATTATTTGAAGCACAAATATCTAATATTGTTTCATAGAAAGTTTACTTTTTGAGATAAATGCAAATACGTTGCACACGTGGGAAAAGTGCTTAGTTTACGCAGTCCCTGCTTGACGGAGTTTTTTTTAATTTGCTGTGATATGCTAATTCAGAAATCTGCTGTTCTCCATCGCTATAAATGAGCTTATAAGTCTATTGTCAAGTAAATATGTGAGTATGGTTGGTATATACTAGCAACCATTAGTCAGTCATTAATGTTTTTTATAAGTTCAACATTAAGCGTTTCACGCATTGGTATTTCCAATTTAGCCCTAAAGTGTCCTTGTGTCAATCCTTAAATGACATTAAATTAATATGTCCTAATTAAATATTCTTCTAAATATAAAATATACTATAATATACGAAGAGACGTTAAGCACTTTCACTAAGTAAAGAACACATGTTACAAGGTAATAATTGTTACAAAATTTACTCCCCGCTTATTTTTTTTATAGATTTTTGGCGTGAAAACGAAATACAAAAAGTCCGTCACGCAGGGGCTGCGTAAACTAAGCAGATTTCCCACGTGATGTTTTACAACAGAGAAATTTCACGAGAGCCGAGCAGTTAAGGAAACGGCCGAACTAGCTTTTGGCGGGAAAGTCACTCGTCCGTTAGCCTCCCAGATTTAATATAAATGCAAATAACTCGGTTAATATTCAAGATAGAGAATAAATGTATATAACAATATTTATAGTAAATTTAATTTGCAATAACATTGATTCTGTACATTTTTCGATCCGACGTATAGTAACGGAGAATTTTCGAAAATCCTCCCCTCCCACTGGTCCGATTTCAGCCGTTAACGAACTTGATCTTTCTTTTTACATAAAACGACTAAATATCGAGTTTGATAACGATAAGACAAAAATTGCGACCGCTAGAGCGGTAACAGACAAATATATAGTTATATATATATATATATATATATATATATATATATATATATATATGTGTGTGTGTGTGTGTGTGTGTGTGTGTGTATACAGTTTTGAACGGACCTCATTTTCGTCATCTCCTGGGTAGGATCGATGGACATTTGAGGACATTTATATTTGAAGAAAAATTTCGAAAATCGCGTCATGATTACAACCTCAATAGCAAATTTCCCTCAAGGGAAATCTGCTAAAACGTATTACAATTTAAATAATTTGCAACTGTACTCACTGGAGTGCAGCTAATGTAATCCTAGTGATGCGTGACGGGACCGCCTGATAGCGCGACGAGCCAATCACAAAGAGATAAGAGTAGGAGGACTTATTGAAGGAGACGCGCGCGAACGACTGAGATAAAGCAGAGACTAGCCACCCTCCCACCCTCGCAGCCAGTCACTGACTCACTTATAAATAAACCTCGGTGCCTCCCCTCCATCCTCGCCTCACGGGCCACCCTACTGCCTCCACATCTGCCAAGCAAAACTGGGCCAAGTCCACACTTTACTCATGTATGAAAAACTTGTTTTAAGTTAAAGGAAAAAGTTTAATTTAATTCAAGCAGGGGAGTCGTATACTAAGCATATTCTACACCAGTTGCAATGTCACACAACAATGACCTGTCAATTTCGAAGTAAATATTCGATGACTAGAAGAGGGGGGGGGGGTAACAAAAGGCTGAACATTAAAAGACGCAAATATTTTGGTTAATATTCAAGATAAATAAATAAAAACAACATTATAATAACAATTATAGAAAATTAAATTTGGAGTAAGATTAATTTTATACACTTTTCCAAACCGAGTCATTATAAAGGAGTTATTTCGAAATTCCCATCCTCCTCCCACTTGTCCGATTTCAGCCGTTAAAGAACTTGATCTTCAACTTCAAAAAGTGGTTTCTGTTTTTTTAAATGAAACTATGCAGGTGGGGAAAATGTATTCCTTTTACAAATAATTACTACGTAATTAGTTTAAAATAAATAAATTATAAGAACGTCTTTCGAAGTCAACATTTTTTGTATTCATTCAAGAATACATTTACTATTTGTTTTTTTTTTAAATTTCAGAATCCATAACATTCCCCATAGACATGTTTTAAAGATAATTTCGTTGACTACAAATTTTATGTCTCAGTATTTTTCAATAAAATGTGTCGTTTCTGAAATAAAGATTTGTGCATTTTACGGGTAAAGGATGCATCACATCGAAAAAATCACCCATATAAACTCGTTTTAAAATTTGATTTTCAACAAGAAGCCGCCATAAAAATCAGGGCACTCCATTGAAAATTCCAAAGTTATGGTCGCTGAAGAAGTACTGAGAAGGTGGAGAGGCTGAATATGGATTAAAAGGATTCTTCAGGGGTCAAAATCACGGTACACCAAGTTTCGGCCTTGTATTAAAATAGTTAGAGATTTTAAGGGGGGTGGCAAGGGAACGCGAATATTTGAATGCCGCGTCATGAGAAAACCTCAACAGCCAATAGCTGATTTCCATTAAGAGGAACCTGTAAAAGTGGTCGAAGTTGATATTTTAATTATTTATGAAAAACGTATTTTAACTTAAAGTAAAACATTTAATTTAATGAAAAATAACAAATGCAAAGCGAATCAAGGGCACTAAATACAGATGTGTTCATTCATATATTTAACCCCACTCTGGAGAAAGAAACCACAGCATCGGACATGAAATTATACAGAAGTTTATATTATAAAATATGAATGATTTTAATAGGAAGCATTATGCCCAAAAAAAAATGCAAAATATTTCAGGAAGTTCCGTTTTCCTCTGTACTGTGTATGTGAATTTACCACGAAAATTATGTGAATATGCTAGTATGTTTGAAATGTCTCCAAAAATATTTTTCAAACCAACTTAAATTTACCGTAATTTTTAAAATATTAAAAAAATGTTTAGTTGAGAATGAAATAAAATGCATTCTTATTAATAAATTTCTTTATGTTTCATGACTGTCATAAGGAAAAGATATGTATTTTATGTCCTCACAAAACAAAATAGTTGACAATATTTAAACAAATTTAACTTAGCACAAAAAAAACACAATAATAATGATGAAAAAGTACTCATTGAAAATCTAAACTGTTTGGTTTATGTATACTGCAATTTCAGCATATTTATGGACATTGAATACAAAATACGAGACCAATCAGAAATTAATTAAAATCCTATCCCAGAAATTTAATGAGTAATTTAAAAAGGAAGGTAGCAGAATAAATAATTTAGATTCAAATATTCTCCTACATGCATCAATGTTAGGACAAATGAAAAAGAGTAATTAAAATATTAAATATGATAAGTATTAAAATATAATTATAGAAAAAGAACCAGCCTGTGTTAAAAACCTACATTAAATAAATTCGCTATAGGATGAATTTGTATAAAGAAATTAAAAATTGAGACACCGACTAGCTACCGTTTTACCAAAAAACATAGAAGACCGTAGTTTCCACCAGGAGTAAAATGTAAGTCCCCAGCAGATGACAGCCCTTAGATGTTATCTGATAAGGACATGCTTATCAAATTGACAAGATTGACATAGGAAAGAACTTTCTGAAAAATCAAAACCACACTGAGAGTATTTGAAAGCTTTTAGTTCTCCATGTGTCTAAGATATGAAGATCCATTATCACAGGTGCTGTTTAATCTCGCTCTTGGAACTCAGAGGGAAAACAACTAATCCTGAGTTAAACCTAGAACAGTCGTGTCACTCTAGGCAACATCAAGTGCGCACGGGTTCTCAATAATAAGTCCGTCGCGCAGGGGATGCGTTAACTAAGCAGATTTCCCACGTGCGCCACCTCAAAATTTGCATTTACCCCAAAAAATAAAAGTTCAATGAGAACAATACTTATTATTTAGGCTTGAAATAATGTGCCGCATAATATAATAGCTTATTGTTAATATGACATGAGTAGAAGTGGGGGTTTGCTGAAGGCTGAAAACTGAAAACTGCAAATATTTCGGTTAATATTCAAGATACAGAATAAATGTATATAACAATATTCATAGTATATTTAATCTGCAATAAGAATGGATCTATACAATTTTTCGATCCGACTTATAGTAACGGAGATATGACGCATTTTCGAAAATTTCAAAACACCCCCCTCCCTCTGGTCCGATTTCAGCAATTTACGAACTAGATCTTTCTTTTTACATAAAACGATTAAATATCGAGTTTGGTAACGATCAAACAAAAGTTGCGACCGCTAGAGGGTTAGTAGACATATATATATATATATATATATATATATATATATATATATATACTAGCTCAGATACCCGGCTTCGCCCGGGAATTCATCTGAGGCTGAATGGTGATAGTATTTTTTAGCAGGCTTTACATTGCACAATATTTTGACATTTACCCGTCCCAGTTTTTAGGATTGATACCCATCTTTGCCGTGGATTTGCTAATAATAGAATTATTTGTTCGATAAGGCTTCACAGTCTTCGATGTTTTTTTATATTTCCCGTCTCTTATACATGTAAATATGGTGAATTTTTATTTCAGGCCTCCCTTTTAACCCCCCTCCTGTTCGAAACTAAACATTTTAATACATATAACTTATAATCATGAAAGAATTAATGCTAAGTTCGGTTCAGCCGTTAGTGCCCGCTAAAGTTTTAACGTATAATTCATTTATACTTAGGTATACGACAAAAGTGTATATAACAAAAGTTACTCCAAATAATAAAATAAACAACTTTTGTTATGTTTATATTTGCGGAAAAACCAATAGGAAACGAAATATCGCTATTTTTAATTTCAGGCTTTCCTTATAACCCCCACTCCTGCCCGTCCATAGAAATGTTGGTATGGCTTATTATAATGAAGGCCTCACTGCTAATACACATACCGAGTTTTATTTAGTTCGGTTGAGTCTTTTTTGGCAAATAATATTGTTGACTCCCGCTATAATTTTTAGCGTATAACGCATTTAAACTTCGGTATAAGACAAAAGTGTATATAACAAAGGTTCCTCTAAATAACAAAATAAACAACTTTTGTTTGTGCATATGTACCGAAAAACCAATAGAAAACGAAATATCGCTATTTTTAATTTCTTGCTTCCCCTATAACCCCCACTCCTGTTCGTCTCAGAGAAAATTAATATAACCTAAAGTCTAAGTTGGGTTAGTAGTAATATACATACCAAGTTTCATAAAATTCGGTTCAGCCGTTTATGCGTGAAAAGGTAACAAACAAACAAACAAACATACACGAAAGAAACAAAATGCAGATATGGTGTCTATGACATGTGAAAGGAAAAGTTATCGTGAAATTTCGCGAAAAAAATCAATGTACAGACAGAGGTTACAATTATATATATATATATATATATATATATATATATATATATATATATATATATATATATATATACATTTGAAGAAATTTTCCTTATATAATAGCTAATCTGCTAAACGGGTAAACTGCATGAGATAGTCTAATAGCCAAAGCAGAGAGAAAGAGGATTATTTATTTATATATATAATACCATATATATTAGAATCACAGCAATAGTAATTTAACACCTGGGAGCTGCTTCTTTCCAATATCTATTACATCTTTCTCCCTTACAAAAATAGCATTAAAAACAACTCTTGAATTTGAAGCTGTGCATGACATGTTCAGTAATTCGATACCTCAATGTGGGAACCAGATATGTATGAGTTGTGGTCCACTGGTCCGACTGAAACATATTCCTTCGCGTTGAGCAAAATGGATACAACAGGAATACAACAAAGATGGCGACATCACTTTTCTCCTTGTCTATAAAGCCACCCATATCGTGGATAGAGACTATTATCGGACTTGACCTTCAGTTTTACATGAACTGGATAAATATCGAATTTGCTAAACATCAAATAAGAATTGAAGGCTAAAGCATTTCCATTAACAAGAGCGCGTGTTCAACTCGTGCATAATCATTCCTGATGCGACAGACTCACCAGAGTAACACAGTAATATCACGGAAATGGTTCTATAAATGTTCTAAGTCTCAGTAATTTAGGCTGTACTAATATTACAGTGATTTTAGTTACCACTGATGCACTCTATATAAACTTATAATATATTTATTTATTTATTATGTAGAGCTTCGCAGCTATGGCAACTTAAACATGTTGTAAAAACAAAACAAAAACAAGTAAACAAAGTAAACAAAATAACAAAACATGGAACACGAAATAATATAACGAACAAAACTAAAGGAACGGAACACAAAAGAATATGAGGACATGGCAATATGTGGGCTACCCTCGGTCAGTAGTTCGTTTAAGTCATGTGGTATGTTTAAGTAAGCTCGTAATGTGCATTCTGTTAGTAGGTGTTTTATAGTTAGTCCAGCGTTGCAATGAGTACAAGTAGGCTTGTCTTTTCTGTTCATTATATAAGTATGTGTCAGGTATGTATGTCCAATGCGAAGTCTTGTGAGGACGTCTTGGTCTCTTCTTGATTCTACGTACTGTCTCTATTATAAATAAATGCTACGTTTTTCAAAGTTTTTTTAGCCTTCACTGGACATGGAGTATCTTAAAGGCTATATTTTAATACGAACCATTTTAATGACACTCTCATTTTTTTATGTCACAGTTACGAATCAGAACACAATTAAATATAACTAATATATAATTTAATTTTAATGAATTTCGTAAAGCGAATTTCTCGGGTTACCATACATTTATTACTTAAAAGTCGGACTCATATTGTGTGCAAATGTCCTGGCGGTCAAATATTTACCACAACTGCTTTAGCATAATAGTGTATTTCATAACCACTTATGCAAAAAATATAAATTTTCCTTTAACCTGAAGAAGAGCCTGGAGAGGCTGTGGCTTCATTAGCCTGGGCAGTCAGTAACCTTGTACAACGATGGCATAAGCTGTACAATGTCTGGAATTTTTCATAATTAAATTAAAAGCCCTCCCATCTTCTAAAATGGTCTTATAAAAAACTATGTATTCAAAAATGTGGTGGAATTCGCGAAAAAGCTTAGGTGTTTTATCTCTATAAGTTCTTGACAACCGAAATAAAATCAGGTGATGAAGATTAAACTAAGAGGTTATGTTAGCTAAGAGATCTCTCAAATTCAGCAGAGACGCGCTGCAGTTAAAATCTCACAATCTATTCTATATTACTTCCGTAATCTTCCAGGTACGTTTTCAGCCGTAACAAACATCATCTTTAGTTTTACTATTCGGTTTAAGGTAACTCTCAAACAAAAAAAATAATTCCCGACATCTGACATACTAACACACATTTATTTAATATATATTTATATATTTCCACGGTCCTTATATTCGATTTCTTTGAGTTAGAGGGAGGGGGACTTTTGAAGACAGTTTTGAAATATCGTGACATAAGTACATCCTTGTTTAAAACATCTGCTAAAAATTTATGAAACTGAAATATATTTTTGGCATGTTGCAAACCCAAACATCTAACATACCACGATTCAACGCCATATTAAATTTAAAATTTTCTTTGCAGAGTTCAATTAATATGTAACTCATTGGCAAAATATTTCTACACACCTATGTCATGGAGGTATTTATTTCAAATTTCGAATTTAAATCAACTTGTATAAAAGGATATAGATTTAAAAATTTCATAGAAAATTAAACCGCACCTCAATAGCCCAAGGATAATAGCCAGGGATATTCATGACTTTCGGTCTTCCTATGGCTTCGCTTATACATATCTTCGCTTATACATATCTTTGCTTATACACCTTTGAAATGTAATTCGATATGTTGGGGGATTTTATCAATAGAAAATAATTGTTATTAACTTGGAATTAAAATCATTATTATTCATTTTTTAGTTCGTTGACTCCTAAATAATGTTGGCAGTCATTATCTGTCATTAATATTTGCCGTTTATTTAGTATCGATTAGTGCTCGGAATTGATTGAAGCACCAATCAAAACTATTGTTCACTTAAATTATTCAACATTCACTCAACAAATAAACAAACAAATTTTTGTTTTATATTATGCCTGAAAATAATATAATCATTAAAAGATACGACGTTTAGGTCATGTCTTAGATTAACATATCATCAATTACCATTTTAGTCTAATGAAATCATTTTCTTAAATACAATGGGTCCTTATGATTAGAAAATCTTTTGTCCCTCATATTTTAAAATATTTCCTCTCTTTACAACATTTATAATACCCATTGACGTTAATTAGTTGTATTCTGATTCCTACTGTTTGACAATTCAGGGCAATAGTTCTTCCTGGATACATGCTAACTCGAACAGCACTGCTTGAGGTGCTGTCAAAGACGTGAAAGAGTTCTGCAATCTATGAACTTTTAGTAGATTTCTCTTAAGGCTATTGAAGTCGTACTCATGACGCGATTTTTGAAAAATTTCCTCAAATGTCCATCGATCCTACCCAGGAGAAGACGAAAATGAGGTCCGTTCAAAACTATATATATATATATATATATATATATATATATATATATATATATATATATATGTCTGTTAATGCTCTAGTGGTCGCAATTATTGTTTGATCTTACCAAATTTGATATTTAAACGTTTTATGTGAAATTAAAGATCAAGTTCGATAATGGCTGAGATGCGAACAATGGGAGGAGGAATTTCGGAAGTTCTTAATATCTCAGTTAATATGCGTCGGGTCGAAAAATTGTATAGAAACCATCTTACTACTAAAGTACTGTTCAATAAATGTTGTTATGTATATTTTTTTCACTGTCTTGATTATTAACAGTGATATTTGCATTTTTTAGTTTTCGGCATTCAGTAATAAACCACTCCTACTCATGGCATATTAAAAATAAGCTGTTATATTATGAGGCGCTTTATTAGAAGCCTAAATACGAAATGTTGGTCTCATTGAACTTTGAGATTTTAGTAAAATGAAAATACGTTCTCATTAAACCTTTTAGTTTTGAGATAAATGCAAATACGTGGCGAACGGGGGAAACCTGCTTAGTTAACGCAGCCCCAGCTTTTTTTTTTTTTTTTTTTTTTTTTTTTTTTAGCCTACCCATAGTTTGATGCAAAATAACCTTTAATGCCACAAAATGGGCGTTATTAAATACAAATTGTATTAGGTGAATCAATTCTGGATCCAATACATCATTACTCCCTTGAAATGAATGGTGATTACCTACAGACATCCTGGCGTACCGAGTAACCTAATCGAATATTCGTCCATTTAAATGCATACTCTTTTTACTAATATATATATATATATATATATATATATATATATACATCTTATATGTAAAAGCAATCTTTATTGTGGCAATTTAATTTCCAAGTATTCGAGAAAACCTGAGTGAACTAGGTGTTCATTCAGACGCAAAAATTGTCATTAAAGAAGTTTCCGATAGTATTTTTGTGGCACCAAAAAGGGAAGCAAGTATATATATATATATATATATATATATATATATATATATATATATATATATATATATACTAGCTCAGATACCCGGCTTCGCTCGGGAATTGATTTGACAAATAGACAATGAAATATCACGAATTTTTATTTCAGGCCTCCCTTATAACCCCCACTCCCGTTCTAACGTAAAAATTTTAATATAGCTTATAATCATGGAAGAATTAATGCTAATTGACATACCGAGTTTTGTTAAGTTCGATTCAATCGTTAGCGCCCAATAAAATAGTTGACTCCCGCTTTAGTTTATAGTGTATATCTCGTTTATACTTTGTTAAAAGACAAAAATGAATATAACAAAAGTTACTCTAAATAACAAAATAAATCACTTTTGTTATGTTCATATTTGCCGAAAAACGAATAGAAAACGAAATACCGCTATTTTTAATTTCAGGCCTCCCTTACAACCCCCACTCCTGCCCGTCCCTAGAAATGTTGGTATGTCTTATTATAATGAAAGCGTTAGTGCTAATGCATATACCGAGTTTTATTTATTTCGGTTGGGTCTTTTGTCCCAAAT
Organism: Riptortus pedestris; assembly: GCA_019009955.1. NCBI lineage: Eukaryota > Metazoa > Arthropoda > Insecta > Hemiptera > Alydidae > Riptortus > Riptortus pedestris. The sequence continues at coordinate 36,424,825 of CM032231.1, forward strand.
AAAATTGTTCACTTCCGCTATAGGTTTTAGCGTATATCTCGTTTATAATTCGGTATACGAAAAAAGTGTATATAACAAAAGTTACTCTAAATAACAAAATAAACAACTTTTGTTATGTTCATATTTGCCGAAAAAACAATAGGAAACCTAATATCACTATTTTTAATTTCTGGCTTCCCTTATAACTCCTGTTCGTCTCAGAGGAAATTAATATAGCCTAAAGTCTAAGTTGGGTTAGTAGTAATATACATACCAAGTTTTATAAAATTCGGTTCAGCCGTTTATGCGTGAAAAGGTAACAAACAAACAAACATACACGAAAGAAACAAAATGCAGTTATGGTGTCTATTGCATGTGAAACGAAAAGTTATCGTGAAATTTCGAAAAAAAAAATCAATGTACAGACAGAGGTTACAATTTTATATATATATAGATATACGTACTTACACATTATACACACACACAATATTTATTATGCAGGGGGGCACCTGCAGCCACTCAGATATTATTAAATATGCTAATACACGTGCTCTCTCTTCTTTCTACATAATCATTCTTGTCACATAAATCAACCAATTAATTCGCAGATAGATGTGTGTTTAAACTAGTTAGGTTCACATCTAGACCCATTCTGCCCAAAATTATTTAAGGGAGAGAGTATATATATTTGCAATAATTAATTCACAAAACAACAAACAAGGGTAAGTTAGAGTTGTGAGTCAACTTTGTTTCATTTCTATAGATAATTATTTTTTATATCCATAAGTGTAAAATCCTTAGTCCCACCCAGGCTAGACATGGGTGGTAACCCGTAGATAACCCGTCCCAATTAGCCTGAGTTGCAAAAAGTGGACGTTAATAAATAATAATTATTAAAATTATTTTTTAGATTTGATATGGATCATCTGCCTATTCATTAGATAAACCTCCGGCTCGAAATTCATGTGAGTTAGTTTTTCATCACCACTAACAATTCTCATCTAACTGATTTGATCGAAGAAGAAATTTAATGTTTCGTTTTGAAATATGCGTTTTCAATAAATAGAGTAGCTTATGGCTACTCTATTTATTTATAGTAGGGCTTAGTTATAACTTTCTCGAGTAATAATAATTTTTATCGTACAGTGGGAAGCTTCGCTTTTTGGAGGGAGAAAAGAATCAAAAAAATATAACTTTTTTCTAAAGTAGAATATTATAACAAGGAAATACGAACGCAAAACAAAAAGCTACTAATGAGTTTTCTGACAAGATGATACTTTTAGAAGACTAGCTCAGATACCCGGCTTCGCCCGGGGAATTGATTTGAGACTAAATGGTGATGGTATTTTTGTGGCAAGGGTTTACTTTGTACAATATTTTGAGATTTACCCGCCCCAGTGTTTAGGGTTAAGCCCGTTGTTGGCATTTGTTAATAATAAAATTATTTTTTTTATGTAAGTCTTCACTGTCCTACAAATTGTCATATTTCAAGTCTCCTGTGCATTATGCATAGATTTCAATTAAGGGCAAAATATTAACATAGATTTGAATTAATTTTTCCAGGTGAGGTACCTCTTAGTTCAAATTGGAATGAATTGTTGAGCATATCAATATTTCTACGTAAATTACTTGCTCCACTCACTGTTCCTGGAGAAACATATAAAACAAAAGTTAATCTAAAGAACAAAGTAAAGAACTTTTGTCATGTGCATGTTTGTCGAAAAACAAATAGACAAGGGAATATCGCGAATTTTGATTTCAGGCCTCCCTTATAACCCCAACTCCCGTTCTAACCTAAACATTTTAATACAGCTTATAATCATGGAAGAATTAATGCTAATTGACATACCGGGAAATCAGCTATTGAGGTCGTACTCATGACGCGAGTTCCGAAAACTTTCTTCAAATGTGCATGGATCCTACCCAGGAGATTACGAAAATGAGGTCCGTTCAAAACTGTGCATATATATAATATATATATATATATATATATATATATATAATATATATTTGTCTGTTAACACTTAGCGTTAGTGTTAATACATATACCGAGTTTTATTTATTTCGGTTGGGTCTTTGTCCCAAATAAAATTGTTCACTTCCGCTATAAGTCTAACGCGTGTATCTCGTTTATAATTCGGTATACGTTATTATAATTATGCATAGATTAGAATTATTAAGGAGAAAATATTGACATACATTTGAATTAATTTTTTCAGGTGAGGTACCTGGTAGTTCATATTGAAAAGAAGTGAGTCTTTTGTGCCAAATAAAATTGTTGACTCCCGCTAACATTTTTAGCGTATAACGCCTTTATACTTCGGTATACGATGATAGTGTATATAATTTTTTTTTCTCTAAATAACAAAATAAACAACTTTTGTTATGTACATATTTGCCGAAAGCGAAATAGGATACGAAATACCACTATTATTAATTTCAGGCCTTCCTTATAACCCCTACTCCTGCCCGTCCCTAGAAATGTTAGTATGGCTTATTATAAGGAAGGCATTAGTGCTAATTCACATACCGAGTTTGGTTTAGTTCGGTTGAGTCTTTTGTGCCAAATAAAATTGTGGACTCCCTCTATAGTTTTTAGCGTATTACTCGTTTACAATACGTTATACGAAAAAAGTTTATATAACAAAAGTTACTCTAAATACAAAATAAACAACTTTTGTTATGTTCATATTTGCTAAATAAGCAATAGGAAACGAAATATCGCTATTTTTAATTTCAGGGCTCCCATATAACCCCCACTCCTGCCCGTCCCTAGAAATGTTGGTATGGCTTGTTATAATGAAAGCGTTAGTGCTAATACATATACCGAGTTTTATTTAATTCGGTTGGCTCTTTTGTCCCAAATAAAATTGTTCACTTCCGCTATAGGTTTTAGCGTATATCTCGTTTATAATTCGGTATACGAAAAAAATTTATATAAAAAATGTTAATCTAAATAACAAAATAAACAACTTTTGTTATGCACATATTTGCCGAAAAAACCAATAGGAAACGAAATATCGCTATTTTTAATTTCTGGCTTCCCTTATAGCCCCCACTCCTGTTCGTCTCAGAGGATATTAATATAGCCTAAAGTCTAAGTTGGGTTAGTAGTAATATACATACCAAGTTTCATAAAATTCGGTTCAGCCGTTTATGCGTGAAAAGGTAACAAACAAACAAACAAATAAACAAACAAACAAACAAACAAACAGACACCAAAGAAACAAAATGCAGTTATGGTGTCTATGACATGTGAAACGAAAAGTTATCGTGAAATTTCGCGAAAAAAATCAATGTACAGACAGAGGTTACAATTTTATATATATATATAGATATATATATATATATGTATGTATGTATGTATATATAAATTTGAACGGACCTCATTTTCGTCATCTCCTGGGTAGGATCGATGGACATTTGAGGAAATTTATCAAAACTCGCATCATGAGTACGACCTCAATAGCTGATTTCCCTTAAGGGAAATCTGCTAAAAATACGATGAGTGGAAGGGAGGTTTTTTAGGAATACTAAAAACTTGAAGGTACGAATAACTTACAAATAATAAGAATTGTAGAGATCACTGGTTCAATAAGATTTGCCCCATAATATTTTTCGTTCCGACTCATAATAATGGAGATATTTGAAATTCCCCCTTCTAACCCCCTATCCCCTCCGCAATAAAGTGCTCAATGCGGTTTGTTCTATACACTCGCCCTATAACATTCAAATAGTATAGAAATGACAAGGTAAGACTTGGTCTAGGACAAATCGAAGAGAATGTATTTGTAAAGCTAAAGGATATGTTATCTTTGAGAGACTTAGCGTGGAGCACTGTTTTCAACATACTAGTCACGTGAAACCGTTACAGGTAATAACTCTTTCCGGACCTGTCTCATTAATTCCCAAGTTTCTATGTTGTATCTTGTCTTCCGGCACGATTACCACTCAAAAGAATTGAATTATGTCGTTGCAAATGCTAATTTAATGTAGGAATTATAACCAGATAAAAAACAACAATTATTTTCACCCGTCATCGGTGATTAATCTATATTAAATACATATTTGAGACAATAATATCCTAAACATTTTAATACTTTCCTTCAACATTAATTGTTCTTAAACTACGTGTTGTCTTACAATACACTTAGATCTATTCTACACTCATTTCAACGTGTTAATGTAAGTCAAATTCCTACTCAGGGCTTGCTGCAATATATAATTATAAAACGTCCGTCACGCAGGGGCTGCATAAACTAAGCAGATTTCCCACATGAAGTTTTACAATAGAGAAATCTGCCTAATAACAACAGTAGTAGTAAGGAATCTCTAGACCTATTCACGAGGGACGAACAGTTACGGAAACGGCCGCCCTAGCTCTCGGCGGAAAGTCCCGAACATAGCCGACTCCTGCCGACCACACACACAACACAAATGCATATATCTCGGTTAATATTCAAGATATAGAATAAATGTATAGAACAATATTTATAGTAAATTTAATTTGCAATAAGATTGATTCTATATAATCTTTCGATTTGACACATAATACCGGAGATATTTCGAATTTTCAAAAATCCCCCCTCTAAACCCCCCTCCCACTGGTCATTAACGAACTCGATCTTTCTTTTTACATAAAAAGATTAAATATGAAGTTTGGTAACGATCAAACAAAAATTGCGACCGCTGGAGCGTTGACAGACAAATATATATATATATAAGTTTGAACGGTCATGATTTTCGTCATCTCCTGGGTAGGATCGATGGACATTTGGGGATATTTTTCAAAACACGCGTCATGAGTACGACCTCAACAGCTGATTTCCCTTAAGGGAAATCTGCTACAACACATTTTAATTTATAAAGAATTGATTTCTTAAGCTATTAAGTTTAATAGAAGAGTTGTTGGTGTTGTAGGTATGTCAAATGTGTTAATGACATACAGTAATGGTCCTAGTCCACTGCTCTGGGGAGCTCCTGAATCCACAGGATAGTAGTCTGAGTACTCATTTCCTTGATGGACTCGAAAAATCTGTTGGAAGATTTCATATATATATAGATATATTATTACAGGAAAGTCTACAAAGTGAATGGCGAATTATTAGGTGCTAAAAAGAAGACAATAAGCAACGAAACATGTAAGACATATTTTTTTTGTGAAGTTCAAAGTTTTTTTGTATTTTTTTTAAACTGGCTTGTCCTGTTTAGCTAAACTTGGTGAACTAGTAAACCACTGAATAGTCTTCATACATAGCTCAGTACGATAGATCTCCAATATTCGACGATAACAAGACACTTGTGCTTACCTAAATCTTAAATGACCATGAATATGATATGAAGAACGAGGTATAATAGCAGGATTTGGGAATGTTGACCGCTTTTCGTTCCAGTGGGTACGCACGAAACGTTGTCATCAGCTCAGTGGTTCAGGAAAGCCTACAATTTCTGAGGAGTTGTTAATAGTATCTAGACTAGGCTTATGCCAAACACAACGTCCTCTAGAAGGACGTGTAGTTACTGTGTTTCTATATAATAGGCATCTAACAGAATTATTACGCAATAAAAGAAAACCTTTAGCGCCAATCTAGGACCCAGAAGGAATCTGGCAGTCCACATTGAAACAAAACAAATTTTTTATTTCCCTCAAACATATTCCTTCAGTATATATTTCACTTTTAGTAAAACAAAAAGCATGAGTCAAGCAGTGCACACAAAAAGCCACTCAAGCAAGTAGGTTTGACAATACTATCACATACACTGGCTTACAACCTGCTCATGAAAACTGCATAGTCAACAAAGCACTAGCGTGATTGTTGAATATATAGAGGTAAGACCAAGGTACATTTCAAGAATGTTTTTGAAATTCAGGCCAAGAGCCTGAATCTTTCCTTTCATGCGCCATTATGGAACATTTAAATTCAAATGTTATTATGTTTAATAGCACATTGATCTAGAAAAACATTCCGAACTGCCATGAATTCACCCAACAATTTGGGAATCTGGAAGTATAAAAAAAGTCCGTCACGCAGGGGCTGCGTAAACTAAGCAGATTTCCCATGTGAAGTTTTACAATAGAGAAATCTGCATACTGGTAACACAACACCACCATAAGTAAATACAAACGGTAATGAGAAATCTTTCAGTTAGTTTTAATAAACTCCCAACTGAAACGGCTTCTGAATTGTAAGAATAATTTATATTTTAATAACTCAAATTTTAGTAGTCGAAGAACTAAAGAAGGGGAGGTGGCGGATGAACAGGACGTATTTGCATAAATCTCACAAAGTAACGAAGGTAAGGTAAGGTTAGAAACGACAGGTAAGGTACGGAAACGGCCGAACTAATCCGAACGATACCCGACCACGTCCCCCAGACCATAAAAATGCAAATATTTTGGTTAATCTTCAAGATAGAGAACAAATGTATATAACAATATTTATATTAAATTTAATTAGATTGATTACATGCAATTTTTCGATCCGAAGTATAGAAACGGAGATATTTTGAATTTTCAAAAATTCCTCCCCTCTAAACCCCCCCCTCCCACTGGTCCGATTTCAGCCAATAACGAACTTGTTCTGTCTTTTTACATAAAACGACTAAATATCGAGTTTAGTAACGATTAAACAATAATTGCGACCTCTAGAGCGGTAACAGACAAATATATATATATATATATATATATATATATATATATATATATATATATATACTAGCTAAGGTACCCGGCGATGCCCGGGAAATCATTGCTGACTGACTAATGATTGTATTTTTATAGCAAGACTTCAATGTGTACAATTGCACTTCCCTCCACGATGTATTGTTTTTTCAAAACAGCCAATCCTATAGTGTAACTTAATAGATTAAAAATTTTAGTTTTGAAGAATATATGAAAATGGGTTCCTAATTTATCCCTCACGACTTTTTGACTCACGGTTTTTGAATAATTCAAACCATAATCATGGGTAGCATTTATCACAATTAAATGTCATCTATAATGAACATATGTCCTGCCAAAAATCAAACCAAGCACATATAGTTTTAGCATAGTTTTATACATAAGATTATATTCGTATTAGTAAGCCTCAGTGGAAATCACTTCCCGTCGTGGCAGCATTCCAGAGGAAATAACTAAACTCAATTACCTCCCGTCCATTTCCGCTCTCGCAGGAGCGTTATCATCGTTGTTTTCCTTAGAATATTGATTCAGAATATTATTTTAATAATTTATCTCCCTGATGGAACTAAATAATAGATCCCTAAACATAATTTCATTTATGTTCAAAAAGCTAGATGAGGGGAAGAGAGCCCCCCTGCAACCTAGTAATACTTTAAACATTCATATCGAGTATATATTAAATACCAGAAATGCTCTTATAGTTTATATTCTATTAGAAATAAATAAAAAAGTTATAGGGAAAATAAATAAATAAATGAGGAGGCGACGGAGATTTATAAGCTCACTAATCCGAATCATACTTGCAACTATCATATAAGACTAAAACATAACATCTTTTGTCATAATATCCATTTATTAAAAACACTTAAATAAGCACTAATAAAATTAATGACTCCCGCAATGGATTTTAGCATATATGCCGTGTTAACTTCATTTACGGCAAAAGTGAATACAACAAAAGATACTTTAAATAACAAAAGTAAACAACTTTTGCTATGTGCACGTTAGCCAAAAAAAAATAGAAAATGAAAATTGTGAATTTTTATCTCAGGCCTGTCTTATAACCCCCACTCCCGTTTGAACCTAAACATTTTAATATAGCTTATAATCACGGAAGATGTATGCTAATTCGCATACCAAGTTTTGTTAAATTCGGTTCAATCGTTTGAGCTCAACAAAATTGTTGGCTCCCGCTTTAGATTTTAACGCGTATCTCGTTTGTGTTATACAGCAAAAGTGAATATAACCAAAGTTACTTTAAATAACAAAATAAACAACTTTTGTTAATTGCATATTTGCAGAAAAACCAGTAGAAAAAGAAATATTGCTATTTTTAATTTCAGGCCTCCCTTATAGCCCCCACTCCTGCCCGTCCCTAGAAATATTGGTATGGCTTATGATAATTAAGGCGTCAGAGATAATACACATATCGAGTTTTATTTAGTTCGGTGGACTCTTTTGTGCCAAATAATATTCTTGACACCCGCTATAATTTTTAGCGTATAACGCCTTTATAATTCGGTATTCGACGATAGTGTATATAACAAAAGATTCTCTAAATAACAAAATAAACAACTTTTTTTATGAGCATATTTGCCGAAATACCAATAGGAAACGGAATATCACTATTTTTAATTTCAGGCGTCCCTTATAACCCCCACTCCTGCCCGTCCCTAGAAATGTTTGTATGGCTTATTATAAGGAAGGCGTTAGTGCTAATACACATACCGAGTTTTATTTAGTTCGGTTGAGTCTGTGTGCCAAATAAAATTGTTGACTCCCGCTATAATTTTTAGCGTATAACGCCTTTATAGTTCGGTATACGAAAAAAGTGTATATAACAAAAGTTATTCTAAATAACAAAATAAACAACTTTTGTTATATGCATATTTGCCAAAAAACCAATAGGAAACGAAATATCGCTATTTTTGATTTCAGGCCTCCCTTATAACCCCCACTCCTGTTCGTCTCAGAGGATATTAATATAGCCTAAAGTCTAAGTTGGGTTAGTAGTAATACACATACCAAGTTTCATAAAATTCGGTTCAGCCGTTTATGCGTGAAAAGGTAACAAACAAACAAACAAATAAACAAACAAACAAAAAACAAACAAACAAACAGACACCAAAGAAACAAAATGCAGTTATGGTGTCTATGACATGTGAAACGAAAAGTTATCGTGAAATTTCGCGAAAAAAATCAATGTACAGACAGAGGTTACAATTTTATATATATATAGATATATATATATATATATATATACCGTTTTGAACGGACCTCATTTTCGTCATCTCCTAGGTAGGATCGATGGACATTTGAAGAAAAATTTCGAAAATCGCGTCATAAGCACAACCTCAATAGCCGACAGAGAATTTCGTGAATCTCACTGTGGAGGTTGTAGTATATCAATAGATTGTATTTAACATATGATAAAAAGACACATGTGAAAAACAAAAGAATGAATTATAGAATTGAATGGCTATGTATAGAATGAATTATTGTATTGTATTACTCTATATTAGAGATGTATAACCAGAGAAACTGGATTTGAGAGAGGGTCCGGGGATAAGACCTTTAAAGGTTAATTCGGACCCACCCCCCCAAAAAAAAAAATCATTGTAAATTCCCTATAACAACCATGACGACTACCATCTTAGCCTATAGGACGTCATTGAGTTGTTGACCTTGCTCCGAGAGCGTTCTCTAGCGGCGAACCACATTACCTACCCTTGCTTTCCTCAAGGTATATTACCTTTTGGATGCAATAATTGTACATCTGCTGGATCGTGATTTACCTCCTTAAGGATCCCTCTTATCTATTAAGCCTTCACATGCTTTGCACAAGTACGTTCAGGGCTTGGTGAAGGATTACACAAGAATAATGCACGCTTGTAGACTTATCTTTCCCCAGAATGAATAGTCGCAAGAGGTCATAGAAAATTTTTAATTTGACTTTATAAAGCTTCATTAATGATAGACTTCGAAAAGCATTAATCTAGTAAGTATTTAACGCATGCTCAACATTAAACGCATAGTCCTCTTGAATATACCTCTAACGTTTCTTTCAACGTTTAAGATTGTTTTAGCAGATTTTTTTTGGTATGGGGCATGGAGGGTTAATCGATACCATGTAGAGGATTCTCATTTCCAAGAATGATGTTTCTTGGAAAATCTCAGTAGTACATAATTGCCGAAGGATTCTACAAGAGATTCGAATTTGATGAAACTTGGTATCCTAACCGAATCTTTTTTTTTCACTTCATATTAACCCTATGAGGACTTATTTATTTGAATACATGTTCCATTGCTATATGTATGATTATGTTTAAATACATAATTATTTTACAATATAAATATATACATATCAATCAACCTTCGAATCAAATATAATATAAACAAAAATAATAATAACCGGATCTTATTAATGCAATATTAGTGTTCTTACCAACGTGAGGATTTAAGGGATTATAAAATATAATGTTATTTGGTTTCTTTTTCTGTAAATTATTGTTTATTTTGCTATTTCGAATGAGTGTTGTCATGTCGCTATAATCAAGAGTTATATGACGTATTCTCTTAAATTCAATATAATGTATGAATTTATTAAAAATGTACATCACCTTAATGAATTATCACTATAAAATTTCTTGGGAACCGTTATATGAAGAGCCAAATATATTCATTCGCCCTTTCTCCTAAGAATTAATTCATAAGAATGACATAATTTAATCTAAGAAGCATGAAAATTGTTCCAAATTAAATTTTATAATTGTGTGGTTAATGTAAACAATAATGTTAATATTAATAAACTGTATAGAGATTCCGAACCTAATGGGTGGGATAACGTCCAAACTCATCTCTCTCTATAAACTATTTAAGCTAGCTGCAATTTCTCCCTGATTGCTTTAGTGTTCTAAGTATATATTAATTTGTCTGATTAAAAGTCGAAGTTTTTAATATCCGGAGGAAAGGAAGTGAACATAAAATATTTCATTTTGATAAGAGAAATTGTAATATGTCTTCAAATATTTAATGTTTGTCAGCCGTATTATAGCACGAGCTCACAAAGACTAGTCGTGTACTCGACGATGAGCTAGTAATGATAATAATGCTCTACATCCGACAATTACAATTAGCTAATACTGAAGGCTATTGCTCACAATCAGTGGCGAAGTTAGGAAACTTCGGGATCTAGGACTCACCATTTTCGAAAATAGGAATACTATAGATAAAATATGAATAAACATTTCAATTTTCCAATTATATATATATAAATAAAGCAATTATTTATACTCAAATATGTATACTCTCAATTATAGCTCTATAGGTGGCTTGAAAAATTGTTTGATCAAAGTTTATAATTGTTACTCAAAGAGTGATCCTTTAACGAATTTGGCCTCTGACAAGAAATACTTCTACCTGACTCCTTTGTTGTTAGGTGTCTTACGGAAGAAAAGTCCGTTACGCAGGGGCTGCGTATCTAATGTATTTCCCATAACATAATATATGCGTATAAACTAAGCAGATTTCCCACGTGAAGTTATACAATAGAGAAATCTCCAAACGGAGACCCGAACAGTTAAGGAAACGGCCGAACTAGCTTTTGGCGGGAACCTCATTCGTCCGTATCGGCCCACATTTAATAAAAATGAAATATCTAGGTTAATATTCAAGATAGAGAATAAATGTATAGAACAATATTTAAAGTAAATTTAATTTGCAATAAGATTGATTCTATAAAATGTTTTGATCCGACGTATGGTAACGGAGATATTTCGAATTTTCGAAAATCCCCCTCTAAACCCCCCCCCCTCCCACTGGTCCGTTTTCAGCCATTAACAAACTTGATCTGTCTTTTTGCATAAAACGTTTAAATATCGAGTTTGGTAACGATCAAACAAAAATTGCGACCGCTAAAGCATTATATATATATATATATATCATTTTGAACGGACCTCATTTTCGTCATCTCCTGGGTAGGATCGATGGACATTTGAAGAAATTTTTCGATAATCGCGTCATGAGTACGACCTCATTGGCATGTGTGTTCTTAAATGCTTGAAAGCTGCTAAATGACTTTTGAATTGACTAATCATTTTATAGTGATATTGGTTTGTTGTTTTTTTTCAAACATTAGTCACAACCACTTGAATTGAATTGAATGGTAATACCTAAATGTGCCTAACAACCTCTCTTACAACATCAGATGTCCTTGTTCGCAAATGGTAATTTTTGGCTCCGTTACCTCCAACTAGCATACCATACATACAACTTAATGGCGCCTTTCTGCCACACGCTCAGATCCTCTAAGAGCAAACCTATTATAATTAATTTAAGTATTCAAAAGAAAAATATTAACTCACACGTGTGCTTATTGATAAACAAATTTCCATAATATACCGACGTTAATAGCAGACTGAATTCTCTACTAGACAATCCACGATGATTTAAACGTTTAACGTCAAAAGACTAAAATCCCACCATTGGGAGGGGGGGGGGGTTTAGAGGGGAGGATTTTCGAAAATTCGAAATATCTCCGTTACTGTACGTCAGATCGAAATTTTGTATAGAACCAATCTTTATGCAAATTAAATGATCTATAAACGTTGTCATGCACATATTTTACCTACCTTTAATATTAACCGTGTTTGTGTGTGTGTGTGTGTGTGTGTGTGTGTGTGAGTGAGAGCGCGAGCGCCTATGGATTCCTATGAGGAAATTTGCAAAATTACAAACAAGGAAAATAATTATGAATATTATTTATTACAACATCAGAATTAACGTGATGTAACTTATTTAAATAGAGCGCTTACAAAGACTATACTTGTTTGGAATAAAGAGCAATTGAGTAATAATAATGATTCCATATCAATGACGAAATATTTTTAGATTTATCTTGAACCGTCAAACATTTGTTGAAGTTGTTTATCAGCAGTCTCTTTGTATCGACTTTTTAATTGTAGTAGTGCAAGAATATAAATTGTAATTCCAGTTTGAAGTTATAAGAACTATTAATTTATTTTAATTGAAGTCTATTAATTCTTATAACTTAAAACAAAATCTGAACAGCTAAAGGTATTTGTAAGTACGACCTTAATACATTTTATTACGTAAACAGTTTGTAATGTAAAGAAAAAGGGACTATTGAAATGAAGGATAAAGTTAAGCATGAATACTGATCGATGAGAAATACAAGCTAGAATCTGATTTAATTTTATGTAGCAATTCAACAACATGATTTGATATTCTTTTCAGCATCTACTAGGCAGGATTGATGGAAATTTGAGAAGGTTTTTCGAAAATCGCGTTATGAGCGCAACCTCAATAGTTGATTTCCCTTAAGAGAAATCTGCTAAAAAGTACTTCAAACAGGAGCTGCGAAATTAGAGGTTTTCTCTAAGTGTCTAGTCATTAGGTCATTATTTTTTACATGCTAGCCAGTCTTACGGAAATATAAAACTGGCTCAAGTCGTGCTTTAGCATATGTTCAGAGAAGTTATAGATTGTTCAGGAAGGAATTATAGCATATTTATTTATATTTTATTCTAGTATCTAATTGTAAACTATTTAGTCTGTGGTCATTATATGAGAGATAACACATTTTGAAATTCAAACAGTTCTTTATTTTGAAACTCATTTTCCTACGTGTAACGAAGTATTACATCTAAAGTATGTAATTTTTCTGTTTAACAATCATCGTGACTCCTACTCTTCAAAATCACATAACCTATCTATTCCAGTCTATAACAGCTATGTCATACAAAAAAAAAATTGAACATCGCATGTTATATGATGGTTATATTTTACGGAATTAGACATTGTTTATAATAATAAGAAAATATCCATTATTCGTGATTTACATTAGGCAACCTCTGCTCAACGGACTTGTGTCATAATAATGAAATAAGGACAAAAAGATGGATAAATTCTCTTTAAGAGATTCTAATAGAATAAGATGGTAACAGACTTAATCTGCGAGAAGTAGCACGAAAATTTATTAAACAAATATAGTTCAAATATCTCTGTTAATAATCAAGTTTATAAAAACATACATAACAACAATTATAGAGCATTGCAGTTGCAATAAGATTGGTTCTGTACAGTTTTTCGATACTACGCATAATAACGGAGATATTTTGAATTTTCGAAATCCCCGCCCCCCAGTCCGATTTTAGCTGCTAACGAACTTGGCCTTTGTTTTTACTTAAAACGTTTGAATATCGAGTTTGGTAAAGAGTATATATATAGTTTTGAACGGACCTCATTTTCGACATTTCCTGGGTAGGATCGATGGACATTTGAGGAAATGTTTTGAAAATCGCGCCATGAATACAACCTCAATAGCTGATTTCCCTTATAGGAAATCTGATAAAATTTTATACAAACTATCTAAAGAAAAGAACCAGTATAAATTGAGATAATGGATTATTGCAATTCTTGCAAGTACGTCGTATATGTAAGACTAAAAAAAATAAACCAAAATAAAACTCTGCTTGACGAAAACACTGTACGGATGAAAACTTTACTTATAATAAAAAAAATAGTTTTATTTCGTGTTCCAATATTATTGGAAGACAAATTATGCTTATTTTGATTAAATATAGGCGTTACTTTCCTGGGAATTCTTTATTCTAGAATGTGCATGGCGATTGTAACAGATTTTCTACTACTCAATGTGTTTTGTTAACAGTATTGGCATAACCTAGAGCTGTCACCCTCGGCTATGAGATTTTTTTATTATTGCAAGACATATTTTGTAACATCTTAAAAGGCGTTAAAAAGAAAAAGGGAAGCAAGAAAAGCATTATTAACAAAAACAGGTAAAGCAAAGCGCGTTCTAAAATGTATAACCCCTTACTTCCTAGTGATATCCAAATAGATGAATATCACTATTCAGAAATATTGCTAGGCAACGAGTTCTGCGAAAGCTATTTTGTATTTTACGTGAGTTTGGACGTTTCTGCCATATTTCCTAGCAAATGAGTCAGCAATTATGCCATGTTTTATTTATGGTCAACTCCTGTACAGTTACAGATCCTCTGTGGGTGCAAAAAAAATAACGTGTTTTTCGGGAAATACAAAATGCTATATTTATAAGCTATTTATGTGGTAAGATATTCTAATCTTTTGACAAACATTGTATAAAGAACAAGGTCAACTTAGTTGCTTCATGGAACAATTATTAAATTAGTATTTCCATAAAGAAGAAGGGCTAAAAGTAAAATAGTTAGCACCACAATAAAAGTGACTGGAGTTATGAAAAAAATAAATATAGGAGATGGTCAACATTGATCAGCTTCACTATTGTCTAGATAATGACGAAATAGCATTGTCATTGGACACATGTATCTATTAGTATGGAACTTGTTAATATATACAATGAAGTTTCTGTCTATAATTATATAATCATAGAAGAGAATAATTAATTATGATAATCTTGGTTTGTCACTCTTTGGCGTGCGCCTTCCCTAGCATAATGCTTTTGGTGGTAATAGAGCAGAGGGTGTACTCAGTCTAGTTGCTTTGCAATGAATTGAGTCCTAGAAGAGATTAGAACTAACGGCTCCCTAGAATACTACCCAGCATTGTGAGACAATTGGATAGCTACTTGAATTGAAGGAATAAGTGAGAACATATCCTTCCACCAAGTCCAACTCAAAAATGTGAAAATATTGAAGTATTGTATATCATCATAAGTTTTGATGAACGTTTCCTACATGCTTGCTGGATGCACGGTTGAAAATATACGCTAAACAAGATGTTGAAAATATATTTTTCCACATTTTGAAGTTGCTAGGATCCGCTTCGATAAAGTTAAATGAAAAGCTCGCTCATTACACTGTTATGATTAGCGGTCCTAGAGGCTTGTGAAATTGCTGAAAAGTCCCTAAGGAGAAAAGTCCATCACGCAGGGGTTCGGTTGACTAAGCAGATTTAGCATAAACGTAAAAGTTCTATGAGAACAATATTTGGTATTTAGGCTTTAAATATAGTGCTTCATAATATAACATGAGTAGGAGTGGGGATTTACTGATGGCCGAAAACATAAATATGGAAATATCTCCGTTAATATTCAATATAGAGAAAATATGTATAGAACACCATTTATAGAATATTAAATGTTCAATAAGATCAGCTATATATACATTTTCGATCCGAAGTATAAAAACGGAAATATTTCGAATTTTCAAAATTCTCCCCTCTAAACCTCCCCCCCCCACCCATTGGTCCGATTT
Source organism: Riptortus pedestris (assembly GCA_019009955.1). Taxonomy (NCBI): domain Eukaryota; kingdom Metazoa; phylum Arthropoda; class Insecta; order Hemiptera; family Alydidae; genus Riptortus; species Riptortus pedestris. Next base: position 36,440,722 of record CM032231.1, read on the forward strand.
CAGCCGTTAACGAACATGATCTTTCTTTTTTCATATGCTTATATATTGAATTTTGTAACGATCAAACAAACAAAAATTGCGACTGCTAGAGCTGTAACATATGTATATATATATATATATATATATATATATATATATATATAGAGAGAGAGAGAGAGAGAGAGAGAGAGAGATAGAGAGACAGACAACCAGTGTTCCTAATGTAACCACAAGTGCAATACCTAATGTATTGTAGTTTTTATGTAATTCTAGTCTTGGTAAGTAGAAATAACACCACCCTGTTACGTTGCACATTTGAAGAAATGTTTCGAAGTACAACCTCACAAAAGCTGATTTCCCGAGATGGCGGTGGAAGTAGTACATATCTATACAACGACCACTCCTGGATCTGTTCTTCTCACTCTGTGGAGAATTTACTACTGGTTTGGGGAATATTTTGAATTTCCTAAGTATTATAAATCAGGCAAACATTTATTAGTAATTTGTCATGTCGACTAACATATACATGTTCTAATGTATGATCGTGGATGTGTAATGATAATGCAAGAGTGAGAATGAGTATATTGCGATTTGTTTTTGTTATTCTATTAGAATCTATTACTTAAAACTTTCTATTAGAATAAAAAATTCACTATATTATTTATATATTGAGTTTTAATTAAAAACATCGAAAACAACAAAATGACTCTGCGTAGCCCAGCGCAGTCAAAACAAAAAATTAATTAGATATCATATTCGGTTGAATGTTGTAAACAAACTTTTCTATTTTCAGTAGACAGTTCCCACAACAGTTGATAACCCCAGAGTAGATTGTTTGATTGTCGTAGTATTAAACTGGTTTTGAGGGAGGAATTAGCATCAGTATTTTATTTGATTATGTTTTTCTTAACACAGCAGTCCTTGGCGAGTCTTAAAAAAGACCTAAACTTCTCTTTAGAATAAATTAATTACATACGTATATCAAATTGTTAATATTTTCAACTTCCTACTTAGAGTCAGTTGTCTCCGACGAATCCTGATTATTTTTTTAGTAGGTTTCGCATAAGGGAAATCAGCTATTGAAGTCGTACTTATGGCACGATTTTCGAAAAATGATATATATTAAAGATCTTTATACATATGACTTGGAATTAATATCGCTGTTAGGGCGTGCGGTTAGCCTTTGTGTTAATAATAAGAATTCGGGGCTCAGGTTAGCCATGCGAGTTAAAGCGTTGACCTTTATCTCACATGGTAAACCTACAGTGGCAAGTTCGATTCTCGCCTGGGCAAAGGAAATTATTTAGTGACGAGAAATTCATTAAATAACGTCCTAAAATCCCACCCTGGCTAGAAAAGGGTGGTAACCTGTAGATAACCCGTCCAGATTAGCCTAAGTTGCAAAAAGTGGACGTTAATAAATAAATAAATAATAAGAAGAAAGCATTAGACTGAAATAAAATTAATAAAAGAGATAATTTCCTCACCTTGATTATACCGAAGTATTTACTATTTTTTTGGAAAGATGAGAGTGAATAATACAAGCCACTATTTGAGCTCTCCAAAGAATCAAAATATATTGAATGAGTGATAGCATATACATAAACTTTATAGTAATGAGCCTTCTGATAGGTTAGAACAAAATAATATTAATTTCAAACAATTTAAACCCGATAAAATATTAACCTAGAAACTAGCCTTAAAACTAATGAAAAAAACATTAACACTTATTGATAAATATGTAATGAAAACAAAGAAACTTAACTTTATGAAAGATGGCTGTAAAACATAGACAGAACATAATGGTTACCCTTTGTTTTGTTTGTAAACTTTAGCAGCAAGCCAATACTATATATACACTAAAAAATGATTGAAATGTCCTATATCATTAGTACTCATTCCATTGTTCACGTCGATAATGCTAGCATTATAGTAAAGAAAGAGGTAACTTCGAGAAAAATATACTTTCCAAGAGGCGGATTTTCCTTCCAGTGTTATTTGTGTTCATAATCAGATTCCTTCTTCTAACTGGTCAGAATGTTAGCGGAGGCCTCTATCTTCGATGCGGAGATCCTTTCTGAATACAAGACCTGCGGGAGCCGAACAATGATCACCTTTTTGCGGAGCAGAACACAAGCATGTACCCACATAGGGACAATAGAGCCAACAAAAGCCGCTCAGCCTAAAAGCGGGCGCTCCATCCTGTACGGTAGCGCTGCAGTTTCCGCTCTTGGCCACCTACGGCGACCTCCTGATGTACGGCCGGTTAGTGAACTAAGTAAGCGGAAGTACGACGGTACAATCGCAATGTTATTATTCATTTTTGAGATCGATGACTTCCAAATAAATACTTTTGTCAGTCATTATTTGTCATTAATATTTGCCATTCATTTAGTATCGATTAGTGTTCGGAATTGATTGAAGCACCCATCAGAACTGATTTTCACATAAATTATTCAACAAAAAAATATAATAATTATAATGACGTTTAGGTCACGTCATAGAACATATCATCAATTACGATTTTAGTCCCATAATACAGTTTCCATAAATACAATATGAGGGACGCTTGATTTTAAGGAGGGACCTCCTTAAAATCAAGCGTCCCTCATATTTCAAAATATTTCTTCTCTTTACAACTTTTATAATACCCTTTGACGTTAATTAGTTGTATTCTGATTCCTACTGAATCCCTATTGACAATTCAGGGCCATAGTTCTTCCTGGATACATACTAACTCGTACAGAGCTGCTTCAGGTGCTGTCAAAGACGTGAGAGTTCTGCAATCTAGGAAATTTTAGTAGATTTTTCTTAAGGCAAATCAGCTATTGAGGTCGTATTTAAAACTCGAGTTATGAAAAAATTCCTCAAATCTCCATCGGTCCTACCTAGAGGATTACGAAAAAGAGGTGCGTTCAAAACTATATTACATATATATATATATATATATATATATATATATATATATATATATTTATGTGTGTGCGTGTGTGTGTGTCTGTTAACGTCGCAATTTTTGTTTGATCGTTACCAAACTCGAAATTTAAACGTTTTATGAAAAAATGAAGATCAAGTTCGTTAACTGCTAAACGGGGAGGGGGGGGGCGTTAGAGAGGGAGAATTTCCAAAATTCTCTGTTATTATACGTCAGATGCAATAATAGTTATATTAATTTGAATCGGCGAGTGCAAAGAAATACGGTTTCCCTTTTAGCTTCTTTATAGAAGCACGAGACCATTCAGCAATACCTTGTCATCGACAGGCACTGAGCAAATATAGAACTACACATAACCTTGTTGCCACAAAAACATTTACAAATTTGATTTCAGAAATACAGAACAAAACTGAACACGAAATAGTTAAACTTTATATTGAATAAAAATACGTTAAGGCAATGTCTAATGGGAGTTTAATGATTAATACTAAAAAAGTTCGCCAACGCAGGGGTTGCGTAAAGTAAGCAGATTTCCCACGTGAAGATTTACAAAAGATAATCTTCATATTGGTAAGTATTAACACCGCCGTGAATAATAAGTGAATAAATTTAAACGGGGAAACAGAACTTATTTCCATATCTCTCACAAAGTAGAAGTTCAATGAAAAAAATATTTGGTACTTAACTTTGGAATGAACTGGTTCATAATATAAAACCTTATTATTAATATGACATGAGTAGGACTGGGAGGGGGAGGGGCTTTGCTGAGGACTGAAAACTTAACAATGGAAATTTATCGGTTAATATTCAAGATAAAGAATATATGTATATAACAATATTTATAGGTCATTTAATTTGCAATAAGATTGGTTATATACAATTTTTCGATCCGACTAATAGTAATGGAGAAATTAAGAATTTTCGGCATTCCCCCTCTCTAACCCCCTCCCCCCATCTCCCATTGATCCGATTTCAGCAATTAACGAACTTGATCTTTCTATTTACATAAAACGATTAAAAATTTAATTTGGGAACGATCAAACGAAAATTGCAACCCTTAGAGCGATATCAGACATATATATAATTTTGGATATCATTTTCGCTATCTCTTGGGTAGGATCGGTGGCAATTTAAATAAATTTTCAAAAATCGCGTGGTGAGTACGACCTCAATAGCTGATTTCCCGTGAGGGAAATCTGCTAAAATGAATACCAAAGAAAGATACTATATAAAATGTAGAGAGCCTACCTCGGTGGAAGAAAAGATGCTATTGATCTGGCTGAGGATCCAGTACTGGCTGTTAGAATAGAGACAAGAAGGCCTACTCAGCAGGATTGGACCAACAGAATCAGTCTGCAATTTACCTCCATGTTTTCCTGATCCATATGCAACCAGCAGATTTTTAATTTAGCTTCGCTACTCCGTCTTGCTAAGAATACATTGTAAAGTCTTTACTTTTAATGTGCTGGAGGATAGTTGAATCTCGTGATTTCGCCTTAAGGGAAATCAGCTATTGAGGTCGCACTCAAGACGCGATATTCGAAATCTTTCAACAAATGCCCATCGATCCTACCTATTATATGACGAAAATGAGGTGCGTTCAAAATTGTATATATATATCCGCTCTAGCTGTCGCAATTTTTGTCTTATCGTTACCAAACTTGATATATGATGGTTTTATGTAAAACGCAAGATCAAGTTCGTTAACGGCTGAAATCGGACCAGGGGGAGGCGGATTTAGAGGGGAAGAATTTCAAAAATTCTTAATATCTCCGTTATTATGCGTCGGATCGAAATATTATATAGAACCAATCTTATTGCAAATGTAATGTTCTATAAATAGTGCAATTTAAGGGAAATCGGCTATTGAGGTCGTACTCACCACGCGATTTTTGAAAAATTCCCCTCAGTGGCCGTCGATCCCACCCACGTCTGCTAGTACTCTAGCGGTCGCAAGTTTTATTTGATAGTTACGAAACTCGACATTTAAATGTTTTATTTAAAACTAAAAATCAAGTTTGTTAACAGCTGAGATCTGACCATTGGGAGGAAGGGGGTCTAGAGGGGTGAATTTCGAAAAATCTTAATATCTTCCTTTAATATGCGTCGGATCAAATTATTATATAGAACTAATCTTATTGAAAACGTAATATTCTATAAATTCTATTATGTACGTTTTTCATTATGTTGACTATTAACGGAGATATTCACATTTTTCAGTTTTCGGCCCTCAGCAAACCCCCACTCCTACTCATGTCATATTAGCAATACTGCTGTTATATTATGAAATAATTTATTTGAAGACTAAATACCAAATATTGTTCTAATTGAATACTTACTTTTGGGGATTAATACAAATACGTGACGAACGTGAGAAATCTGTTTAGTGAACGCAGCTCCTTCGTGACGGACTTTTCATAATCTTCTAGAGGGAATCGATGGACACGTCCTTAAGGAAAATCAACCTAAAGGAAATTTGGGGTCACACCGGCAGCGAGAACTCTATTACATTTGCCCAACGACTGTTTTAAGTAATTAACTATTAACGTTCTGGGGAGATCAATTGTAACAAGGGTTACTGGATAAGAAGTCGATTTTGAGAAATGACCATGATTCACTGGTATTTCACATTTCTTGGCCTTCACAGACAGATGTTGGTTTAGTTAATTTAGTATATTAACTTTACATATATATATATCACTTTATATATAAACTAAACCAAGCTAGATTGTCTTCAATTATAACCTGAAATAAACACCTGACCCAAATATTGCCTTCTTTCCAGTGATTCTGCTGGAATTAAAGAAAGTCACCTCGAAGAAGGTGAACAAACATATGCTTGGAATCGTATTGACCTTGGAGTCAAGCGAGGCCTAAGAAGGTTGGGGAGGGATTAGCAGAGACTGGTTTCCAACGCCAGGGTCAAGGGTACCGCTTGATCTTTGACGTCAAAGCCCAACACGAAAACACTAGGCCTCTCATTATTAACATAAAGCTCGGCGTAAACATATGTATAAGCGTGCTGTGAACGTCGTAGACCACTCACTAAAGATATGTTTTCTGCAAGATTCAAATGAGAAAGCGTTCAACTTCAGACTATATAGTTTTCTGAAAAGAAATAAATTAATACATTAATAATTGTTCGTGTCGTTAGAGGATTGAAATATGAAATATAAATTCCAGTGGAAATATAAAGAATTGTGACACAAAATCATCCCGGCCTATTGATCAATAACACAAATTCTCTGTAATAGTAAAAGAGCTAAAATTCATTTGTTTTGGCCCGACGTATAAGTAGTTAGACGAATTCATGATTATAATTGCTGATATCCGGAAATTAATTGATATAATTGTTTTTCGCCGAAATATAATTAGTTTAATCAAACGCAATAAATAAACTATTTATTGCCTTCAAATAAGTCATAAGCATATTTTATGCACGAATCGTGGAATGTCTATTGTAATATGGACGAATATTTCGTCTATAGTCTCTTGAGATCAAATAAATAACACGACTGTATCATCTTTCATCTCTCTCTCTCTCTCTCTCTCTCTCTCTCTCTCTATATATATATATATATATATATATATATATATATATATATATACTAGCTCAGATACCCGGCTTCGCTCGGGAATTCATTTGAGGCTGAATGGTGATGGTATATTTTTGGCAAGGCTTTACTTTGCACAATATTTTGACATTTACCCGTCCCAGTGTTTAGGGTTAATACCCGTTGTTGGCATTTGTTAATAATAAAATTATTTTTTTATGTAAGACTTCACTGTCCTGCATATTGTCATATTTCCCGTCTCCTGTGCATTATGCATAGATTTGAATTATTAAGGAGAAAATATTGAAATACATTTGAATTAATTTTTTTCAGGTGAGGTACCTGGTAGTTCATATTGAAAAGAAGTGTTGAGCAAATTTCTCTAAATAACAAAATAAACAACTTTTGTTATGTGCATATTTGCCGAAACCCCAATAGGAAATCATTATTATTAATTTCAGGCCTCCTTTATAACCCCCACTCCTAGAAATGTTAGTATGGCTTATTATAAGGAAAGCGTTAGTGCTAATACACATACCGAGTGTTTTACTTAGTTCGGTTGAGTCTTTTGTGCCAAATAAAATGTTTGCGTCCCGCTATAATTTTTAGCGTATAACTCATTTACACTTCCGTATACGGCAAAAGTGCATAAAACAAACGTTACTCTAAATTACAAAATAAACAACTTTTGTTATGTGCATATTTGCTGAAAAAGCAATAGGAAACGAAATATCGCTATTTTTAATTTTAGCCATCCCTTATAACCCCACTCCTGTTCGTCTTAGAGAATATTAATATAGCCTAGGGTCTATGTTGGGCTAGTAGTAATATACATACCAAGTTTCATAAAATTTGGTTCAGCCGTTTATGCGTGAAAAGGTAACAAACAATGTCTCGCGAAGTTAGTCAAAACGGGTTCAGGGAGGGTCAACTTCTGGGGGGGAGAGGTGTAATTTTGTTGAATTCTGCCCCCACCCCCAAAGTTTCTTGCATTAAAATACTTGACGAATATTTCGTCACTCTTGGGATCAAATAAATAACACGCCTGTATCATCTTTCATCTCTCTCTCTCTCTCTCTCTCTCTCTCTCTCTATATATATATATATATATATATATATATATATATATATATATATACACGGGTATATCGTCTAGGTACCTGCTACGCTCTAATGCTCAGGTCATAGCTGAAAGCACTAAGCGTGTATAAATACTATACTCGTATTGTAGGAGTCCACAACAGTGAGTATTTCGTGAACCTGATTTATCACCACCAGCAGAAATGACTGATGAGAAATAATATCACTATACTACATTTTATTTAATGGATCCATATATTTTGTTATATATTTAACTTAGAACCTACCAGAAATCGGTTTAAATTTATCAGAGCTAGGAGGAATTGTTACTTATTTACTAATTGGACTTTCACAGTTACAATTTAATATTAATTATCTTGGCTATACGAATCCTTTCAGAATAATGGGAGGGGTTGTTAGAGAAATATATAAATATTTTCTTAGCACTCTAGTGTTCTCCATTAGTTGACCGCTGCAAAACTCGCTATTTAAACGTTTCAAGTAAAACTAAAGATAAAGTTCGGTAATGAAAAAAATCAGAAGGAAGAGGGGTTTATAAAATGTGAAACTCGTGTTACTCTAGTCCTTTTTAACCATTGTTATTATATACACTTCGTAATAACTCAATCATTAACATCATGTTAGTTATTAGGATTTTTTTTTCATTTTTAAACATCGGTAAACTTCCACTCCTATTTTCAAATCAAGTTTTCTTTTCTACATTAAATTTTAAGATTGGTTTACGTAAGTTTCTTGGAGAAAAAATAAAAAGTAAATCTTTTGAGACGACGTATCAAAATCGATTATAGATAAGTAACTTCTAAGCGGCCGCAATTATTATTTGAGCTTCGAGGGTTGAAACGTAAAGTCACAAATACCTCCGTCATTATTAATTGCATTGGACAATGTTTCATAACCAACTTCGATTATCGAGGTACTTTAGAAAATTACTATTTTATGCATTTGATGTAAGAATTTATAGAGTTATTTCCTATTCCTCGTTTCAGCCTTCAGTACCCCTCCACACAACTGCTCAAGCGATTTTCACTATAAGCTGTTACGTCAATTAACAACTCTTAGCGAGATATTAAGTTTCAGCTAATTGTTGAATATTAATTTGGCAATTTGGCTCAATCCAGGAACCTTAATTCCTTAAATGCCAACATTAAACAGATTCTATCAATACTTTACAGTTACATTTCTTAGCATTAAATATATGTTTCCGGTTTCAAGGGTTATTCCAACAAAATTAATGCTATTTTGTTTATATAGGCGGACAAAAGCAGTATCTCTATCAAGTAGGAATTTTGTTATCTAACCCAGTAAATCTGTAAATCAAAAAATTATAGGAAATCTACTGCCAAGGAATTACTTCTTTAATTTCTAATCATTAATGCTGAGATTACTAGAAGATAGACCTTCAAATTTATTGATCATTCCAGTTGCTGCCCTTCATCTTGAGCCAATTCCGAAAATTGTTTCGGTAATTACATACACTTATCCTTCTATTTAAAAAGTAGGTGAAGTTTATGAACATAGATTAGTTTAGGAAGCATTGGGCGCAGTCCGTTTAGTTTTGTCCTTCAATTCCGTCCATTATACATCATATCAAATATTTGTAGTGTTGAGAGTGAAGGACGTGGTTAAATGTGATGGAGACTGACGCTTCAAATAACCAGGCAAAAAGAGGTTTATAATAATAAAAACAAAATGGTCGGCATGCCCCTTGCGACAATGTAGAGTGAAGATTTCCTTCTTTGTCAGCCTGGTACAGCAAGGTGTAGGATGAAATGTATAAATTATTACATATTTGTTCATTCATATTCATGTATGAGAAAAATGTAATTTATCAACCAAGGACCCCTGGGGAGGGTGTATAAATAAAGAGCTTCTACAAATAGATCATTGAGTTCAAATCAATCATACGACGACTATAATTGTTATGTTTACTGCATGTTACGCAATCCTAAGAGCATTCCTGAGTCCAGTGGTGCTAAGTCAGATTCCATTGTGATATGTACAGCTAAGGTGATTTCCTGTTATCCGATTCCTGGTCGTCCTCTTCTTACCATAACTAAGTCACAACGCGGTTTCTTCAGTCAGAAAGCTTAGAAACAGTCTCCCCGTTCAACCATTTCATCCTCTAGCAACTTCAATCATTCTCTGAAAAATGAGACATTGAGACCCAACCTCAACCCCTCAAAAGAAGTACCCGGGAGACAAATTATATATAGCTCTGCTAAAGCAGTAATTCGGAGTTTCGGTTTTACTGTAAAAATCCTGCAAAATATCGTTAATCAATGTGAATACCCTCAGTGAGTATGCAGGCGAAAACGACTGTCTATACTAGTCTGGCCAGAGAGAACGATAAAATACTAGTGGCGGTGGGTGATTTTAATGTTCAGATAGACAAAGAAAGAGACCTATAGACCTCCAAGCAAACATGAATCAACTGTTCATAACGAGAATCGAACTGAGGTGTTTGCAATGGATAGCGGTATGAAGGTCATAACCTCAATTTTTCCTATAAGGAGATTATGGATAAGCTCGGACAGTCGTATTAGAACCCAAAGTTCCATATCGTTCAAGGATGCACACAGTAGATAAGATCATTTCTTTATACGAAGTAAGTAAAGCCAGCTGACGTGGAGGACAACGTAGGAGACAATACATATCCCTTTGAAACGTAGATGTAGGTAAACGAAACTGCTCAAGCTGCGTCCAGGGAGGCCACACCAAACCCACCTTCAAAATAAAAGTCCGTCACGCAGCGTAAACTAACCAGATTTCCCACGTGAATTTTTACAATATAGAAATCTGCCTAATAACACCTGTAGTAGTAAGAAACCTCTAAACCTAAAACATTATTTAGGGCGTAATAACCCAGTAGTTTCTAGCCCCAAAAAACAGTTAACCTAACCTCTAAACCTATTCACGAGGGACGAATAGTTATGGAAACGGCCGCCAGAGCTCTCGGCGGAAAGTCCAAACAGCCTACTGGCGACCACACGCAGAATACAAATGCAAATATCTCGGTTAATATTCAAGATACAGAATAAATGTATATAACAATATTTATAGTAAATTTAATTTGCAAGAAGATTGGTGCTATACAATTTTTCGATCCGATGCATAATAACGGAGATATTTCGAATTATTGAAAATCCCCCCTCTAAACCCCCCCCCTCCCACTGGTCCGATTTCAGCCGTTAACGAACTTGATCTTTCTTTTTACATGAAATGATTAAATACCGAGTTTGGTGACGATTAAACAAAAATTGCGACCGCTAGAGTGTTAACAGACAAATATATATAGTTTTGAACCGACCTCATTTTCGTCTTCTCCTGGGTAGGATCGATGGACGTTTGAAGAAATTTTTCGAAAATCGCGTCATGAGTACGACCTCAATAGCTGATTTCCCTTAAGGGAAATCTGCTAAAAAGGACAAGAAAGACCAGAAGAGCAGACGAATGGTATGCACATAAAAGAAAACAAGGGGTTTTGCCTACTGAAAATATTTGAAGGCGACATGGAGCAGTACAGGCATTTTTTAAGAACATCATACCCGAATTGGTGAATCGGAACAACATGTTCTGAATAAAAAAAATGGCAGACTGCTGTTGCTGGGACAAGTTTCAAGAATGCAAACCATCGGGCTGCCCAATTGAAGCCAAACCAGCAGGAATTAAAAAAAAAAATGGTCCCAGACAGAGGTTCCTTAAGCCTTTGAAGCCTTTCTGAAAGCCGTGAGGAATGATCAACAAGGACTGTGGCCAAAGCCAACGTCATTACAGGAACTTTTATCACCGTGTAAGTGGGGTTTTATGATAAGCAAGCGTGGTTGATTAAAATAGCATAATGGCTAAAGGACTCAAGTAATCCAATCTCTTACGAGGCTTTCAATTGAGAGTGTCAACATATATTTATAGAAGTTTTGTAACTATTGATGTTTTAACTGCAAATTTGAAATACGGTCGTGTTTATGAAAAATAATAATAGGTTGAATCATACGAAAAGTGCTTAGTGCTTAGAAACTCATAAATAATAAAACCTTTAATTTTAATTTATAATTTCATAAATACTTTTAATTCATGTTTTTTTTTGTGCATGTCAAAATATGAATAATTTATACTCAAATATTTTTATTGTTTCGGGTCCTCGTCTCTCGTCTGCTTCAATGTGTACACTATTGAATATTCAGTACCCGATGAGTAACTTGTTTTTAATTTTAGCTGCGCAGTTTACTCTTGAAATAACCTGTGTTTTGATGAACCTAATAGGTTCTTTCTATTCTACTCATTAGAAAAATACATTTAGGTGACACACCTCCTACAAATCACAGAGGAGTTAGCATCTCCTGGACGGGTCACACTACCCGGGAGGAGATGTGCTTCTTGTATCTTTTATAATATTTATAACTTCATTGCCGTTCTCAAATTACAGAAATAATAGTTACTTTTTACATCAAGTGTAAAACTGCGTTTAAAAAAAAACTGTATATCTATTTCTATGTGGCCTAATGCATTATATAATGGAGAGAGGCCTGAAATGAAAGGTGACTTGCAAGATATTGCATAAAATTTACGCATTCCAAATAGTGAACTCTCCTAAATAATAGGTGGCATTATATTTTTTAATGAACTGCCTTTAGAAAAACTAACATAAGTCGAATGGACTTTGTGCTGGAACTTTTAACTTGCTTCCAGACAATAATCTTCATGTAATTGTTTTGTAGGGTCTTTTCATGAGCTTATGAAGTATAACAAACGCACATAATAATTATTATTTCATCTCAGTAGAACCCCTACAAAAAGGGCATTTACTTGGTCTACATGTCTTATACTCTGAGTATTTTACATATATTTCATTCAGTAATTAACAATTGCATTCAACTAATTTCCTTGAAATAATATAAATTTAAAATACAATTACAAGACATATAAAAAATGCACAATTGATAACTATGTTTGAAGAAATTTAAATATTATATATGTAAAGGAAAATCAATGCTACCCTAATTTATTTATTCCATTAATATATAAATAACACAAATGTAATGATCCCACTCTACCATATTCCATTATACATTATCCCAGCGTAACATAGAAAATTGATGAGCAGAGTCATATTACAATAATTCTTTACCCCACTATCATAGTAATTTCAGTTAACATTGGAAGGGAAGAATATTTAATTTGCTATACTGAAAATTTGAATTTGATATCTGAAACATATTCTAATGATTTCAGGACTTTTAAGTATTCAATTTCTCATTTAAGAAAGCACTCGTTTTTGTTTTAGTTCTTTTCAACAATTGGGTTTTTGCAATCAGCTATTATCTTTTTAAATAGTTTGTTATTGTATAAAAAAAAAAAAAACACTCAGCAACAACTAAGAAGACGTTTATGTTTAGATAAGAAACGTCCAAGAGAAAACAGCTTTAATTGTTCTATATTATCATCAGTATTACTTTGTTTGTATAAAGAAAAGAAATCTCTCAATGCCAATATGATAATAAAAAATTTAATTTATGATTAGAATAAATTTTAAAAATAAATGAGAAAATAAAAAGTCCGTCACGCAGGGGCTGCGTAAACTAAGCAGATTTCCCACGTGAAGTTTTACAATAGAGAAATCTGCCTAATAACAACTGTAGTAGTAAGAAACCTCTAAACCTAAAAAACATTATTTAGGGCGTAATAACCCAGTAGTTTCTAGCAGAAAAAACAGTTAACCTAACCTCTAAACCTATTCACGAGGGACGATAGTTATGGAAACGGCCGCCAGAGCTCTCGTCGGAAACTCCGAACATAGCCTATTGGTGAGCACACGCAGAATACAAATGCAAATATCTCGGTTAATATTCAAGATAGAGAATTAATATATAGAACAATATTTATAGTAAATTTAATTTGCAATAAGATTGGTTCTATACAATCTTTTGATCCGACTTATAGTAACGGAGATATTTCGAATTTTCGAAAATCCTCCCCTCTAAACCCCCCCTCCTACTGGTCCGATTTCAGCCGTTAACGAACTTGATCTTTCTTTTTACATAAAACGCTTAAATATGAAGTTTGGTAAGGATCAAACAAAAATTGCGACCGCTAGAGCGGTAACAGACAAATATATAGATAGATAGATATATATATATATATATAGATATATATATACAGTTTTGAACGGACCTCATTTTCGTCATCTACTAGGTAGGATCGATGGACATTTGAAGAAAAATGTCGAAAATTCCGTCATGAGTACAACCTCAATAGCTGATTTCCCTTAAGGGAAATCTGCTAAAATGTTCGATAATGCAACCCTTCATATTGCTGCTTGGACATTTGCCAGTCGAGCTACGTCTTAGTTTGTATACCTCATCTATGTAGATTGTAATTTTATGTTCATGAGTGCTACTAAATCAATGCTATTAATTAAAGTTTCCTAGTGCATTTCTTAGTGTTATGAACAGAACAGCTTTTGAAAGAACATACTTGTTGCAACTGCAAAGCTAAGCCTTTAAATCATAAAGAGCTAATTCCTTAACAAGAAATTAAAATCGAAATATATGAATATGAAGTGGCTTAGGTGAGCCTTGTGTGTGAAGGCTAGGGTATTAATACACTTACTTGGTAAAGCTAGAGTCGTCGTTTCGATTTCGGCGTGGCCATTAAAAGTTTATTTGGAGGCAAATCACTAAAGCAATATTCTTAATACCCCACTGGCTAGGAAATGATGGTAACCATTAAATAAGCCGTCCCGATTAGCCGTTCTAGCAAAGTGGACGTTGTTGAATAGCATCTCATAATTGTGAATGCATGTTGGTTGTTGCATGTTTTATTCGCTGTGCTGTCCATTTACATATAATATGCACAACATAAATGATTGGTGACCTAATTGTTAAGGTCGTATATAGAATGGCCCTGTATTTTGATTGGTCGAAAATTTTCCACTACGCCAATCAAATTAATTCCACTTTATAGAGGGTGATTTAACAGTCGCTCTTGCCAATGTGAGTGCTCGAGATAAACGTCTCCGTGACAAAAAGAAAGGACAAGACTTTAATCGGAGCAATTTTCTGCGAGAGGAAACAGCTGATCGACCGCCATTAAAAGCCAGCAAATGATTTATATCCGCCCACAAGATAAAGGTGAAGGCCCCCAAAGGACGACAATGGGATGTTTATTAAAAGTCATATAAGGTTGGAAGGAGGAGCCAAAAGGGTACGGTTTATTTACATGCAGTCATATAAGGATGGAAGGTGGGGCCAAAAGGGTACGGTTTATTTACATGCAGTCATATAAGGATGGAAGGAGGAGCCAAAAGGGTACGGTTTATTTACATGCAGTCATATAAGGTTGGAAGGAGGAGCCAAAAGGGTACGGTTTATTTACATGCAGTCATATAAGGGTGGAAGGTGGTTTATTTACATGCAGTCATAGAAGAAGCAAAAAGGGTACGGTTTATTTACATGCAGTCATAGAAGAAGCAAAAAGGGTACGGTTTATTTACATGCAGTCATATAAGGATGGAAGGAGGAGCCAAAAGGGTACGGTTTATTTACATGCAGTCATATAAGGTTGGAAGGAGGAGACAAAATGGTATGGTTTATTTACATGCAGTCATATAAGGGCGGAAGGAGGAGCCAAAATGGTATGGTTTATTTACATGCTGTCATATAAGGGCGGAAGGAGGAGCCAAAAGGGTACGGTTTATTTACATGCAGTCATAGAAGGAGCAAAAAGGGTACGGTTTATTTAAATGCAGTCATAGAAAGAGCAAAAAGGTTACGGTTTATTTACATGCTGTCATATAAGGTTGGAAGGAGGAGCCTAAAAGGTACGGTTTATTTACATGCAGTCATATAAGGTTGGAAGGAGGAGCCAAAAAGGCACGGTTTATTTACATGCAGTCATAGAAGAAGCAAAAAGGGTACGGTTTATTTACATGCAGTCATATAAGGATGGAAGGTGGGGCCAAAAGGGTACGGTTTATTTACATGCAGTCATATAAGGGTGGAAGGTGGGGCCAAAAGGGTACGGTTTATTTACATGCAGTCATATAAGGATGGAAGGAGGAGCCAAAAGGGTACGGTTTATTTATATGCTGTCATATAAGGTTGGAAGGAGGAGCCAAAAGGGTACGGTTTATTTACATGCAGTCATAGAAGGAGCAAAAAGGGTACGGTTTATTTACATGCAGTCATATAAGGGTGAAAGGTGTGGCCAAAAGGGTACGGTTTATTTACATGCTGTCATATAAGGATGGAAGGAGGAGCCAAAAGGGTACGGTTTATTTACATGCTGTCATATAAGGTTGGAAGGAGGTGCCAAAAGGGTACGGTTTATTTACATGCAGTCATAGAAGGAGCAAAAAGGGTACGGTTTATTTACATGCAGTCATATAAGGATGGAAGGAGGAGCCAAAAGGGTACGGTTAATTTACATGCAGTCATAGAAGAAGCAAAAAGGGTATGGTTTATTTACATGCAGTCATAGAAGGAGTAAAATGGGTACGGTTTATTTACATGCAGTCATAGAAGGAGCAAAAAGGGTACGGTTTATTTACATGCAGTCATAGAAAGAGCAAAAAGGGTACGGTTTATTTACATGAAGTCATATAAGGATGGAAGGAGGAGCCAAAAGGGTACGGTTTATTTACATGCTGTCATATAAGGTTGGAAGGAGGAGCCAAAAGGGTACGGTTTATTTACATGCAGTCATAGAAGAAGCAAAAAGGGTACGGTTTATTTACATGCAATCATAGAAGAAGCAAAAAGGGTACGGTTTATTTACATGCAGTCATATAAGGATGGAAGGAGGAACCAAAAGGGTACGGTTTATTTACATGCAGTCATCGAAGGAGCCAAAAGGATAGGGTTATTTACATGCAATCATATAAGGATGGAAGGAGGAATCAAAATGGAACGGTTTATTTACATGCAGTCATATAAGGATGGATAGAACTAAGGATACTGCTTATTTATATGCTGCCATGTAAGGATGGAAGGAGGCGGTAAGAGTACGGTTTCTTTACATGCTGACAAATAAGGATGGAAGGTAGTAAGGGTACTGCTAGTAGGTAGTAAGCATATAAATAGCTGCCATATAAGGATGGAAGGAGGCGGTAAGAGTACGGTTTATTTACATGCTGACAAATAAGGATGGAAGGTAGTAAGGGTACTGCTAGTAGGTAGTAAGCATATAAATAGCTGCCATGTAAGGATGGAAGGAGGCGATAAGAGTACGGTTTATTTACATGCTGACAAATAAGGATGGAAGGTAGTAAGGGTACTGCTAGTAGGTAGTAAGCATATAAATAGCTGCCATGTAAGGATGGAAGGAGGCGGTAAGAGTACGGTCTCTTTTCATGCTGACAAATAAGGATGGAAGGTAGTAAGGGTACTGCTAGTAGGTAGTAAGCATATAAATAGCTGCCATGTAAGGATGGAAGGAGGCGGTAAGAGTACGGTCTCTTTTCATTCTGACAAATAAGGATGGAAGGTAGTAAGGGTACTGCTAGTAGGTAGTAAGCATATAAATAGCTGCCATGTAAGGATGGAAGGAGGCGGTAAGAGTACGGTCTCTTTTCATGCTGACAAATAAGGATGGAAGGTAGTAAGGGTACTGCTAGTAGGTAGTAAGCATATAAATAGCTGCCTTGTAAGGATGGAAGGAGGCGGTAAGAGTACGGTTTATTTACATGCTGACAAATAAGGATGGAAGGTAGTAAGGGTACTGCTAGTAGGCAGTAAGCATATAAATAGCTGCCTTGTAAGGATGGAAAGAGGCGGTAAGAGTACGGTTTATTTACATGCTGACAAATAAGGATGGAAGGTAGTAAGGGTACTGCTAGTAGGTAGTAAGCATATAAATAGCTGCCATATAAGGATGGAAAGAGGCGGTTGGAAACGTTTTGACGAATGGTGGTAGCTGATATGTTGTTTCTTCAATATCGTCAAGATCATTTGATTAATTCACTTCCAAATTTTAATAAATCAACAAAACAAATCTAACAAAATTTAATATTGAAAAAATATGTCTTTGTTTGCCTTCTAAAATTATTATTAACGAACGAAGTAATTAATCACAAACTTTCCACCTCAGAACTTCATGAAATTTCACTAGTTGCTTCTTCACTATTTGTTTAAACGTTTAACTCGACAGTACTGACTATCAAGCATACAGAGAGACGATTACTTGTTTGAATGTAAAATTGAGAAACAAGCTACCTTTAACTATTTCTTTGATGCCTTGCCAACCGATGATGAGTATTCACCAACTAGTAGCTAGATTTCCGTCGGTCTACATGTTGGCAACAATATCAAAAGGTAGCTAACATTTCATTGATCATTTACTGCATATCTTAAATCAACTGTTTCTCCAATGCTACTGTCAGGAATAAAATTCAAAAACCTTCAATGTATTTGGTCTTATCTTTAGAGTATTTATGATGGTTAAGTTCGAGTGCTTATAACTTTGACTTTTAAAATTGAAGTACCCTAAACGCTGAAAGCTAAACGAATACCTCAAGTAGCGTTATTTGCAAAAAGTGGACGTTAATCAATAATTATAATTTAATAAACGAATTTATTTTTAAAAAAAAGGTTTAACTCAGGGTTCTCTTTATCATTTTATCAGTAAAAACGGTCATTAGAATGCGAATAATGAAAATCAAAGTATTGTAAAACCGGAACCACAGAGATAGGTGAGAAATGATTTATTAAGATAAGTAGTACAAATGAAAACAATGCTGCCAGTTTTAAAGGATACGCTACCTATGTTTAAGCTGAAGACAATACACGTTAAAATTAAAATAATAACTTCTATCAGTGTGGAGAAGAAGCATCTTTTGCGTCTTTTTCCTCCATGGTTTTGTGGAAAGTCTATATTCATTTTAATTATATATTAATATTTTGAAGTAACGTTGTGTCAGTGTTTAAAATTATAGTCGACTAATTTTTTGTAATAGCGAATTTTCAGAAGGAAATATTTCATGATTTCGTTCACAAAATAAAATGCTCGACAATTTCTTCCAATCTTTGCAAATATTGGCATTGGTGGCCTGAGGACAGTGCCGCAACACTGGATTGAGAAGATTATTGAAATAGGTATTAATACTCAACTTTGTTGAAAGGCTTCTTGACTGTCTAATTAATTTTTAAAAAATAAAGAAATAAAAAAAATAAGAACACAAAGAAAATATACTATAAGTTACTTCACGATACAGGAAGATATACTGGCATTATGACGGCTTGATTAGATTCAGGAACAACCAGAAATAGCCATGCTTACGTCAGACCGAAACCAATTCTCTCTGACCACATATGCTGATATTTGAAGATCTGCGTCTTGCCATAGGGAAAACTTGAGAAGATTATGTTAATACATACATTTATTTAGAATGAGTTAACTCAAGACATGCTCTACTTGTCAGGAATCAGAGCTCAGCCAGGAGCTTGGTGCTTCTATTCCTGGCGTTACTAGGCTGTCAGCAATAATACTACAAATTGTACAAGAAATTCCAACCAAGTCAAAAAATCTCTGGATTAAGCGAATACAAACGGAAGAAGGTCCCAATATGCATCAACGCTTGATTAGCATGGAGAAAAAGTAAACAAAAAATCACTTGAACTCAAAATGCAAAGCTGCTAGGAGCATCCAGACCTTCAAAGCATCAATCGCAAATGGTAGGGCATTTCATGGAGGGAGACTAAATAGCCTATCTTTTTGAATATTTTCAAAAAATGCTGGTACAATGTAGAACGAGCAAGGTGCCAGCTTTATAATTAAAATAAAATACATAGACATGGGCTATTAGGATTACAGTATCAATTGTAGGATATCACAAGACTCAAACGGTTTTCGAACCTTAAGCAACAGGCAAGCTACAATTCTAGGACCAAATGCTTCGATGCTCGGTGATAAATGGGAGTACCTTGGAGACCCACACCATGTAAAACAGGAAAACTCTAGTATGAGTGAGAAGGGACCTGAAAAAGATATCTAGAGCCGTGAGAATGCAGAACAAGGGCGAAAGAGAAGCATTACAGAGCTGAAGGAGTCGTATAGCGACACTGGCATCTAGACAGGCATATGAAGAGGATGAAATCTAACAACCAAAAAATGGAATGGAAATGGATGGTGGGAGAAGAAAGGCAAAGATGACTGGAAGGCGTAAGTGAGGAAAGGCAAAGCCCAGGAAATTGAAGAACCCTGGGAGGTTGGCCATACGGAAAGAGACAAATCATCATAAATTAAAATAGCGTCAGTAGGAGTGAGAGTAATCTCGATTAATATAAGTGAAAAAAAAATGTGTTCACAACACTTACTACTTTAGTAATTTTAGTGTACCTACGTTTTTTCGTTCTTTTGCAAAATAACGGAGTTGCAAATGATTTTGTATTTTACTCCTCTGAACACCCATTCCGATCCGATATTCATAAATTTTAACTTAATATGAACCAGTTAAAAATCCGGTTGGTATCGATCTAATACAAATATAAAGTAAAGAATGGTCATTCATGGCGTCACATAGTAAAGGCCAGATTAAAACAATAAAAATATTTAAACTTTGAATAGGAAATTTCGTGACTTGGCTTATTGGAAATATGAAATGAGTAAGCGTTGAGGTTTCGTGCAAATAGCCTGCAAGACATACGTATGTCACAGATGGCAAGGTTGTATTCTGACCTTTGCAAATAATTTGTTCTCAGCAACAGAGCTTTCAGTACTCGAAGGGGGATCGAACTAGAATGGAAAATTATGTTTCCGAAGCAGTTATTATCTACGACTTTTTTTTTTCTGTAGTCATAAACCAGTTTTTTCCGCAGCCGACGTAATCAATGTTATATGATGATGGCATGGATAGTCAAGGCGGCAACTTTCAAAGTAACACGCTTGAAATAATGAGAATGGTATAATTTTTACTATTTCCCTCCAGAAGATATTGCAATTTTGTAAACGAAAAGTTTATAACCCTAGCCTTCTATACTTAAATAATGAACACATAATAATTAGACAAATTTCTAGCACTAACTTTCTGCTAAAATCAACAAAAACTAGCACATCACAAAAATCAACTTCCCTCCAAGTAATTAATTTAGTAAAAAGTAAATTATTTAATGTAACAATGTATTTTCTTACACCACAACTCTCTTAATGTTATGTCGGGGACTAGTAGTATGGATGCACAGCATTGCAGCATCTCTAGGAGAATATGGGAACTGTTTAACAGTTCCTATCACGTCGGTCTCACAATCGTGGTAACGGGACCCTTTAGTTCAAGTCATCAGCTTAAGTTGTAGAGGAAAGGCTGACTTTAAGAGGATAATAAACAATTATGAAGAGGAAATGAAAATTCCGAAACAAGTACTGTAATGTAGCAAAGGGGAGGGAGTTTGAGGATTTTAAGGAAGGTCGGCGATGGAAGAGGGTTTAGCAAATTTCCAGGGAAAGGAGGTAGAGTACTTCTAGAGAAAAATTTCTTCAAATGTCCATCGATCCTACCTAGTTGATGACGAAAATGATGTCCATACAAAATTATACACATACACACACACACGCACACACACATCTTAACTCTACCATACTCGATATATAAGCGTTTTAGCAGATTTCCCTTCAGGGAAATCAGCTATTGAGGTTGTACTCATGACGGAATTTTCGATTTTTTTCTTCAAATGTCCATCGATTCTACCTAGGAGATGACGAAAATGAGGTCCGTTCAAAACTGTATATATATATATATATATCAATCTATCTATCTATCTATATATTTGTCTCTTACCGTTCTAGCGGTTGCAATTTTTGTTTGATTGTTACCAAACTCGATATTTAGTCGTTTTATGTAAAAAGAAAGATCAAGTTCGTTAACGGCTGAAATCGGATCAGTGGGAGGGGGGGGGTTTAGAGGGGTGGATTTTCGAATATTCGAAATATTTCCGTTACTATACGTCGGATCGAAAAATTGTATAGAATCAATCTTAATGCACATTACATTTACTATAAATATTGTTCTATACATTTATTCTCTATCTTGAATATTAACCGAGATATTTGCATTTTTATTAAATCTGGGCGGATAACGGAGAGTGACTTTCCCGCCAAAAGCTTGGTCAGCCGTTTCCTTAACTGTTCGCCTCTCGTGAAATTTCTCTATTGTAACACCACGTGGGAAATCTGCTTAGTTTACGCAGCCCCTGCTTGACGGACTTTTATGTAAATAGAAAGATCAAGTTCGTTAACAGCTGAAATCGGACTGGGGGAAGGAGGGTGGGGGTTTAGGGCGGGGAAGTTTCGAAAATACGGATCGAAAAATTGTGTAGAAAATATCCTATGGCAAATGTGATTTTCTATCACTGTTTTATTTACATATTTTCTCCATCATGAATATTAACCGAGATGTATGGATGTTTTAGTTTTCAGTCTCCCGTATGACACTCATGTCATGTTAACAATAAGCTGTTATATTATGAAGCACATTAGTTGAAGCCTAAATACCAAATATTTTTCTCTTTTAACTTTTACCAATAGTGTTGCACATCACAAAAACTTACTGACTAGACTAATATTGGCCACTTTTATGTCAAACTTAAACTTAACTTACAAAGCTATTGGAAGATATTGGGGGGGCTCCCTATTTTACCATTTTAGCCGTTAGCGAACTGAGCACTTAATCTTTATTTTTACATAAAAGTTAAAATATCGAGTTTGGTATAGGTCAGAAAAAAATTGCGACCCCTAGAGCGTCACAGACAAATGTATAATATATGTATATATATATATATATATATATATATATATATATATATATATATATATATAAACTAGCTGCACCATGCTCGCGTTGTTACGCCACCAACTAACATACTAAATTACGACAATGATGTGTATAATAAAAGTTACTCTAATTATCAAATTAAACATATTTTGTCATGTGCAAGTTCGCCAAAAAAACAATAGGAAACGAAATATGACAATTTTTCATTTACAACAACTACTCCTGTTCGTCCCTAAAAATGTTATTATTGCTTACAGTCAAAAATTCGTTGATTTCGATTTAGTCTTTCGCGTCCTATAACATTTTTGACCCCTTCTGTAGTTTTTCGTGTATATCTCATTCGTATTTCGTTATACGACAACAGTGCATACAACAAAAATTACTTTAAACAACAAAACAAACAACTTTTGTTATACACTCGTTTGCCGAAAAATGAATAAGTTAAGAAATATGGAGATTTTATAATTCAGACCTCCCTTATAACCCCCACTCCTGTTCGCACCTCGAAATTTTAATATAGTTTATAGTCAGGGAGGTGTTAATACCAAATCACATACGGAGTATCATTGAATTCGGTTGAGTCTTTTGTGTCATATAAAATTGTTGACTCCCACTATTGTTTTTAGCGTATAACGCATTTATACTTAGGCATACGACAAAAGAGTATATTACAAAAGTTGCTCTAAATAACAAAATAAACAACTTTTGTTAAGGCATCTTTGCCGAAAAACCGATAGGAGACGAAATATATGGCTATTTTTAATTTCGGGCCTCCCTTATAACCCCCACTTCTGTTTGTCTCAGAGAATATTAATATAGCCAGAAACCTAACCTGTTTTAGTAGTAACATACATACCAAGATTCATAAAATTCGGTTCAGCCGTTTACGATTCTATAAAGGACATAAACACAAACATTCATTTTTATATATAAGATATATATATATATAATTTTGAATAACTTTAGCATTAACCGTTGCTTGGGTACAGAGCTAATGAAAAATTTGAACTTAAATATTAAGAAACTGTGAGCTTCCTAGCATTATCGTATACGATTAAAAATTGCTTCTCACAGACCGTGGAGGTATGGTAAGCCATATATGTTGACAGATAAGAATTTAGACATAACTAGACTGAATTTATTGCTAAGGATACTTTATAATAGAATATTTTACACCGGATAAGGAGAGTTCAAAGAACAACATATTCCTTTTATGCATTTCTCTCGAGCTGCAAATGGTAACAATTTCTATTTAACCATCTGAGTATGTAAAATATGTAATAAAAGATTGGTATTTTTTTCCACATATTTTTAGTCTAGCCTTCTCTAATGCAAGGATGGTAATATTTTAAGCTTCCTTATAAAGCCTGACGATAATATCCATAAATATAGTTTGTGTGATACAATTATGGTTTTATTTATAGTAAAGGTTGTTTTTAAGGACTCCTCTCGTTTGAAAGAAGCAGTTTTTCTTTTAGTTATTTTCTATTTGTTGACATATATGACAGTGGAAAGGAGAATGGTGGACAAGAGGGTAAAACATTATACCGCCTTAGCATAGGCACTATGTTAGTAGGCTGGGATTACTTGGTAATTTTATAAATCGGTTAACGGTCGTGGAAGATTGGTTTTTATCAATTTCCAAGTATTCACTGAGCATCGTAAGGCAATTAAGTAGCTACATTAACAAGGAAGCAGGACTCTTTGGTCTCGAATGTCACCATAGTCCCAAGGGATGCGTCAAGCTGGTCATTCCACTGTTCACTGAACGGCTGAACAGAATCTTCTTGGGAAGATGAACATAAGTGGATAATTCTTAAAGAACCATTTAAACTAAATCCATAAAAATCCGATGTGGACACCACACGACTTCTTTGTATTCCTATTAAATCAAATATGCAAAATTCGTTTGTGTAATTATTTAATTTGAAAGTGATACATGAAAAGTCTGTCACACAGGCAGATTTCCCACGTGCGTCAGGTATTTGCATTTATCTCAAAACATAAAAGTTTAATGAGAACATTATTTGGTACTTAGGCGTCAAAATATAACAGCTTATTGCAAATATGACTTGAGTAGGAATGGGGGTTTACTGAGGGCTAATAACTAAAAAATCCAAATATCTTCGTGATAGAGAAAATATATATATAACAATATTTATAGGAAATTAATTTTGCTAACTTTTTCGATGCGACTTATAATAACAAAGATATTTCGAAATTCCTCCCCTCTCCCCACAATCGATTTCAGCCGTTAACGACCTTTATCTTTCTTTTTACATAAAACGCATATATACTGCTCAAAAATGAATAGGGATATTAATTATTTTTTCTTATCCTATTAATTTTAATTAATTCGATCTTAATTAAATTTCTTTTTTATGGGGGAAAAATACAATAATTTCTAATAAATATTAATGATATTTATAATAAAAAAAAAAAATATGCTAGGCCCCATACATACCACAAAACAGCCAATATCCCTATTCATTTTTGAGCAGTTTATATATATATATATATATATATATATATATATATATATATATATATATATATTCGTTGTCTCCTAAGGTAGGATCAATGAATATTTGAGGAAATGTTTGAAAAATGGCGTCATTTCCTTTAAGGGAAATCTGGTAAAAAGGTTTGTAGAACATAATATATAGATCTTTTTATGTTGCTTCGTAACTTCCTCGCTGGTCAGAATGTTCTTCTTCTGCAAACCGGCATTCTGCTCCAGCGGTTTTCTTGTCACGCTTCATTGTGCTAAGTTTCGGTAGCTCTACGACTACCATCTTGAGGCTGCTTTTTGTTACGGATAGGTCCAAGTCCGGGGTCAGAATCACCATTCAACTATCCCAAGCTTAGCACAGCGAAGCGTGACGAGAAGACCGCTGGGGCAGAAAGTCGGTTCGGAGATCTTTTTATGATAAAACAAAAAAAGGTCCTGTACAAATCTTCTGTAACTATTGAATACGGAGAAATTTGATTTTTTTTGTTATTTTCGCCCTCCACCCCCTTATCGATTTCAGTCAAAAGGAGAGGTTTCCTACCAGTTGTTACCAGTCATAAATTAGAAATTGTTTAATTATTTTAAGTCTAATACTTTTAGATTTGCGAGGTATGTACAATACGTACTGACATCGTGGGGAAACTATTTAAGAAGGATTTAGACAGGGCCAAAAAAGCGTAACTCAGTTGATGCATAATGTGAGAGATTATGTGCATAATTGCCGAAAATGCATTAGGAAACGAATATTGCTATTTTTAATTGCAGGCCTCCCTTATAACCCCCACTCCTGTTCGTCTCAGAGAATATTAACATAGCCTAAAGTCTAAGTTGGGTTAGTAGTAATATACATACCAAGTTTCATAAAATTCGGTTCATCCGTTTATGCGTGAAAAGGTAACAAACAAACAAATAAACAAACACACACGAAAGAAACAAAATGCAGTTATGGTGTCTATGACATGTGAGAATTCGCGAAAAAAAATCAATGTACAGACAGAGGTTACAATTTTATATATATATATATATATATATATATATATATATATATATATTATTATTATTATTATTATTATTATTATTATTATTATTATTTATTAAAATCCACTTTTTGCAACTTAGGCTAATCGGGACGGGTTATCTACAGGTTACCACCCTATATATATATATATATATATACATATACACACACATTTGAACGGACCTCATTTTCTTCATCTCCTGGGTAGGATCGATGGACGTTTGAAGAAAAATCGCATCATGAGTACGACCTCAATAGCTGATTTCCCTTAAGGGAAATCTGCTAATAGGGTTCTGCATTCATGTCTCATAAATTACGATGATCAAAAGTATGAAGAATTTATAATGAAGTGGACTTAAATAAATAGCAATATTATTGAAAAATTGCAAGAGGAAAATCTACTATGTTTAACACTTGCGTGAGGGATTTTTTTTTCTTTAAATATTAATTTATGGCTTTTAACGTGGATGTTCATTGAAGGCCATCGGCTAAACATCAAGGAATTGACCCCTCCTTCCTATTGACGTCAATAAATTGCTGATCATTAAACAATTATGAGTCATTAAATTACCCTTCCTCCAGCAATTGATTTGCATAGGCCATTCCATTTGATTAATATTCCAAAACATCATTTTCTGGTCAATAGCTTTACCTAAGTATACCGACGCAATGAAAATGTCATTATTTTATTCAGAAAAAAAAGCAATGGATGAATAATTATTAACTTCAAGGTATCACTCTACGCAATAAAAGAATTTGAAAAATGGCTCTATAATAAAATGGTTTCTGTAGCCAAATAATTTTCTACGTTCCTCCGTTAAACTTTTATTGTTGGACTTTTTAAATTCTAATCAGTACATTGTAGTCAAGTATTTTAGCAGATTTCCCTTAGAGGAAATCAGCAATTGAGGTTGTAATCATGACGGAATTTTCGAAATCTTTCTTCAAATGTCCATTGATCCTACCTAGTAGACGACGAAAATGCATATCGGTATATATATATATATATATATATATATATATATAGATATATATTTGTCTGATACCGCTATAGCGGTCGCAATTTTTGTTTGATCGGTACCAAACTCAATATTTAGTCGTTTTATGTAAAAAGAAAGATCAAGTTCGTTAACGGCTGAAATCGGACCGGTGGGAGGGGGGGGGGTTAGAGGAGAGGAATTTCGAAATTATCTCCATTACTATACGTCAGATCGAAAAATTGTACAGAATCAATCTTATTACAAATTAAATTTACTATAAATATCTTTCTATACATTTATTCTCTATCTTGAATATTAACCGCGATATTCAACAAACTACATAACATAGTTAACGTAGCATATGTAAAATATTTTTTTTGTCAAAAAAAATCTACACGAACATTTAAGTTGTGAATTAAATGTATAAATAATTCACATCTCCATCTTACCATTATTTCTTAATAGTGCACACAAAATTCCATTTTCTTTTTATAAGGGAAAATAAATTAAACTGGCTTAATATGTTTTGAGTATGTTAAATTTCCTCAAATTCATGTTATGCGAAATTATGTAGAGGTTGTACTCTTGTGATGAAGTGAAAAATTTGTTTTTCAAATGTCTACTAAAGCTGCCTCCTAGATGTTCAACTGGAAGTTCTGACATATTCCAAGCAAAAGTTGTCTTAATCCACATAATGTATAGTTGGAAGCTAAGCCTTCTTTACGTATTATTCGCAGAGTTCATGTAAAATATAGAAGTGCAATGTTTTGATTAATAGATTGTAGAATGTTATCGATATCTATGTGTATATATGGTTTTAGCAGATTTCCCTTAAGGGAAATCAGCTATTGAGGTTGTACTCATGACGGAATTTTCGAAATTTTTCTTCAAATGTCCATCGACCCTACCCAGGAGATGACGAAAATGAGGTCCGTTCAAAACTGTATATATATATATATATATATATATATATATATATATTTGTCTGTTACCGCTCTAGCGGTCGCAATTATTGTTTAATCGTTACCAAACTCGATATTTAGTCGTTTTATGTAAAAAGAAAGATCAAGTTCGTTAACAGCTGAAATCGGTCCAGGGGGAGGGGGGGGGGGTTACGAGACGAGAATTTTCGAAAATTCGAAATATCTCCATTACTATAGGTCGGATCGAAAACTAGTACAGAACTAATCTTATTGAAAATTAAATGTACTATAAATATTGTTATATACATTTATTCTGTAATGAATTAATTCACTATCTTGAATATTAACCGAGATATTGGCATTTTTCAGTTTTCAGCAACGAGTACTCCACTCCGCCACTTCTACTCATGTTCCATAAACAATACTCTGCTACATAATAAATCACATTATTCGAATTTTAAATACCAAAAATTGTATTGAAGAGACCTTTATTATACGAGATACATGCAAATATGTCCTGGAGATCCCCCCCCCCCGTCTTAAGGTTTTCGACTACTAAAATTTGATTGATAGGGATAACAATTATTCTGACTCATTATTAATTACATTACCCGATATAGTAAATAGTTCTCAATAAAATTAATATGTTATATTCTGATATATTTCAGTAATAGTTTTTCTTTCCGGTGTGAAGCGGGTAGACCCGTTTGTTTACATTTCTAACCTAACGCTTCCTGTCGGCAGGTTATTGAAATTGGATGAACCATTTCTTATTTCCGTTTGTATTTATTCACGGTGGTGTTGTGTTACCATTATGTAGATTTATCTATTACTTTACTTCACGAGGGAAATATGCTTAGTTTACGCAGCCCCTGCGTGACGGGCTTTTTGAAATATGATGAGATATGCAAGTTTCTAAGTTAACACAGAAACCTTTCTTACTCCTAGTTCTTGAATTACTTAGTACTCTCATAATGGATAAAATGTTACACAAAATGAAATTCTCTCGCTCGATACATTTGAAACTTTAAAAAGTCCGCCACGCAGGGGCTGCGTTAACTAAGCAGACTTCCCACGTGTGCCACGTATTTCCGTTTATCTCAAAACTTAAAAGTTCAATGAGAGTAATATTTGGTATTTAAGCTTCAAATAAAGTCATAACATAATAGAATATTGAAAATATGAGATGAGCAGGAGTGGGGCTTTACTGAAGACCGAAAACTAAAAAATGCAAATATCTCAGTAAATAATCATGATAGTGAAAAAGTGTACATAACAAAATTTATAGAACATTACATTTTCAATATGATTGGTTCTATATAATTTTTCGATATGACGCATAATAACGGAGATATTTCGAATTTTTCCCTCTAACCCCCCCCCCCTGGTCCGATTTCAGCCGTTAATGATCTTGATCTTTCTTTTTACATAAAACGACTAAATATCGAGTTTGGTCACAATTAAACAAAAAATGCGACCGCTAGAACGGTAACAGACATACATATATATATATATATATATATATATATATATATATATATATATATATATATATATATATACAGTTTTGAGCGGACCTCAAGGTCGTCATCTCCTAGCTAGGATCGATGGACCTGTGAAGCCAAAATTTAAAAATTCCGTAATGAGTACAACCTCAATAGCTGATTTCCCTTAAGGGAAATCTGCTAAAACAGATTAGCGTTAGAATGTAGACTGTTTTGAGGAGAGCGGGAATAAGAAATTGATAATTTCTCCGTACTTATCAGAGATCCAAAACATTTTTATAGATCTATTTTTCTTAATTATGAAAAAATCTTTACGTTATGTTCTATGACAAATTTTGGTCCGATCCATTTGAACGGACACATTGTATATCACAAGAAGTGTAGCCAAACATTTTGTTTATTTAATTTATTAGGAAAGGATGTCATGTGGTGCCCACATCTGATTTTTAATTAATAAATCATAAATATGGAAATATTTTCTTGACGCTTCAAGAGTTAAGTAGTACCATTAACTATTATGCAAGAAATTCTGGAGTAAACCAATGAAAGTGCATTATTATGCAAGGCAACATAGAATAGTTAGTTGCACATGCTTCATTGGAATGTAAGAGACGAGTTTAAAGAGAACACCCATTTAAATATCCCATTTAACAGTAATTAATTCTCTTCAGAATACTGGAAAACTTTCTAAGATTTCTGAAAAAGGTGCCTGAACCATCACTTGAAACTTAAAGTACATATTGTACGAGTACCTTGTCACGCATTGTACTCACTGACTGAAGTAAAGACGGATATCACATAGGGTGCGCGTTCATAACACTTCACAATAACATTCTGAGAGACGAACTAAAATATAGACTTAGACAATTATGTACAAATAACCAAGCAGAAACATTTGTGGCAGAAAACCGTTCATATATGTCGTCTCAGAACATGATATAAAATCAATTTCGTTAAGCTATTGATGCTCTGCAGTTGTCCTTATATGTATTTTGTGTAACTTAAATATAAAGCGAGTTATTCGCACTTAATCGTTTTCCCAAATTTATTTTTAGCTGGTGGTGAGGTTTTATCAGAAACTCTTTTTTATGGCTCCTCACAATTTATGTCTTAAAGCGCTAAGCGTTTTTAAGAAATAAATTGTGAGGAGCCACAAAAAAAGAGTTTCTGATTAACCTTAATTGTTTTCACCTGTCAGTAAATCCCAACTACTACTCATCCAATTTTCACTGATTGTTAGATATAAAAAATGTATGGGTAGAGGAGATCAATAGTGTGTCAAAGCAGCAAGAGATGACGAAAATGAGGTCCGTTCAAAATGTTTTATATATATATATATATATATATATATATATATATATATATATATATATATATATATTTGTCTGTTAACGCTCTAGAGGTCGCAATGTTTGTTTGATCGTTACCAAACTCGGAATTTAATCGTTTTATGTAAAAAGGAAGATCAAGTTCGTTAATGGCTGAAATCGGACCAGTGGGAGGGATGGTTTAGAGGGGGGATTTTCGGAAAATTCAAATTATCTCCATTATTATGCGTCGGATCGAAAAATTGTATAGAATCAATCTTATTGCAAATTCAATTTACTATAAATATTGTTCAATACATTTATTCTGTATCTTGAATATTAACCGAGATATTTGCATTTGTATTCTGCATTGGTCGGCAGGAGTGAGCTGTTTGGTACTTTCCGAAGAGAGCTCTGGCGGCCGTTTTCGTAACTATTCGTCCCTCATGTATAAGTATCCCTTACTACTTAATACACTTGTTCTTGGGCAGATTTCTCTATGGTAAAACTTCACGTGGGAAATCTGCTTAGTTTACGCAGCCCCTGTGTGACTGACTTTTTATCTTAGAGAGATATAAGTTCTTATTTTTTAAATAACATTTTTCCTATTCTTTCTTTCTTGAAGTTCTATCCTCTAGTTAGAAAAAGGACTTATTTATTTATCAAAATAATCAAAATAAAAGGATTTTTCTTTATGTGAGTTAAAAATTTCTAAATTTAGGTTAAAATCATGATTCCCCAAAGTTAATGTTATAAATAATTAGAGCCATTTTAAAATATAAATATAATTGGTGTGAAAAAACTTACAGATATCTTCGTAATATACTATGAGCAGACATTTTTGATTAAACGAACGCAAGCGTTTTGCCGAAATGAATATAAAATAGTTTGCTGATATCAATTGTAAGGATACCATCAGGAGTCCTAACATAATCCAATTGCTAAGACATCCAAAAAGATTTCTTATCAATGCCCAAATAATAAATTATAATAATAAACATACCCCTGAAAAGGTCTTGTGACTCAACCAATCATAAATTTCGGGAATATTAGTGATACTGGCCACAAATAAAATGTCAAGGTAATGAAGAATCTACAGTACAAGAGACAAATGAAACATTGCTGCAATTATGTTAATTTTGTGAGATGAAGTTGCGTGAATGATTCTTAGAAAGAATTAAGTTATCAAGTAGATAGTTCAAGGATAGGCCATATGGTTAGGATACTTCAATTCAAGAAGGATCATGTCACGGCCAATGGGGTTTCGGGACTTGACACTGGAAATTCATTGGAAAGCCTAATGGGGTTAGGTCAGATAATAGAACACATAAATATGTTAATGCAAAACATTTAAAAAATAAATGGAATTTATTAATGTCAACTTTGTGCTACTATTGCTAATCGTTATATCAAACATCCTCTCCAATAGAGTTTAACCTACCCACTAATAGTAATCCGTGTCTTACTACTTGCAACTCAGAATTAATCAACTCAAGCATTCATTCTTTCTTTTAAATTTTAGCAGATTTTCCTTGAGGGAAATCTCCTATTGAGGTCGTATTCATGACGCGATTTTCGAAAATTTTCTTCAAATGTCCATCAATCCTACCCAGGAGATGACGAAAATGAGCCCCGTTCAAAATTATATATATATATATATATATATATATATATATATATATATATATATATATATATATATATATTTGTCTGTTAACGCTCTAGTGGTCGCAATTTTTGTTCGATCGTTACCAAACTCGATATTTAAACGTTTTATGCAAAAAGACAGATCAAGTTCGTTAATGGTTGAAATCGGACCAGTGGGAGAGGGGGGTTTAGAGGAGACGATTTTCGAAAATTCGAAACATCTCCGTTACCATACGTCGGATCAAAAAATTGTATAGAACCAATCTTATTGTAAATTAAATTTACTATAAATAATGTTCTATACATTTATTCTCTATCTTGAATATTAACCGAGATATTTGCATTTTTATTAAATTTGGGCCGATAACGGACGACTGAGCTTCTCGCCAAAAGCTAGTTTGGCCATTTGCCGTAACTGTTCGACTCTAGTATGGAGATTTCTCTATTGTATAACTTCACGTGGGAAATCTGCTTACCTAGTTTACGCAGCCCCTGCGTGACGAACTTTTATTATTAATCCGCCTTATCTAACCTCTCCTTATTTAATTTTAAATTCAGCAAACTTTACTAGCTCGTGGCCGGCTGACATAACAATTTATTGAAAATATTATTTTAATAAATGTATTATAAACAGCTGTTTATTTTACTTACAGCTGTTTGTTCTACTTACAGCTGTTTTGTTAATACTTGGGTAAATTGTTCAAAAAAAAAAAGTGGTGTTATAGAATAGAGCTATTAAAAATAAAGTATTAAATTGAACCATTATTTTTCCTTAAAATCGTATCATTATTTTCTTATTTAAACTTCATAATTCAACCGTGGCCCCTGCGCAGCATTCCAGAAGCGTGTCCCCTGATAAAAAAAAACTTTTGGAAGATACATTTTGTACGTAAAGCATACTTAAACACAAATGCAATGTTAATGCTTTGATCACCAAATGCGTGCAGTGTATATGGTTATCCTCATTAACTGTTTCCGGAAGGTCTGAAAATTTAATTATCATGCAATAAGAGGTTGGCTCGGAGAACCTCACTGCCTTACTGTCACACTTCCAAGCGACAGGTTACGCAAGAAATTATGGATTGTAAGGTAATGGATTGATAATAACTACTTTATAGCATGCTTAGACTTTACGCCACTCGAACCTATGGTGTAAATTAAACATCAAAACTCTTTGATAATCATTTTCTTTAAGAGGTTTGTCATCTCGCTTTCTGCCATAAACTCTGACCCCCTGCCTGTGATTCTAAGACACGGTTTAAGGCTGTCATTTATTACTCCATCAGATATTTTTTTTGAAGATTTTCAGTTTATTGTGCTAAACGCATCGCAGGTTTTGCAATCAAAATATAATTGGTGTTCCCCTTATATAGAAATCCTTAAGAAAATGTCATAGCAAACGGATTTCTCATGTCTATTTTCAACACGCCTTTTGAAATGCTCATTACTTCTACTTCGCACTGAACTTGGTAAGAAGATTTTTTTCTGACGAAGGGCCTGACGTAGTGGCTAATGACGCCTGTACATGTCAATGAAAGACTTTTATTTGATTTTTATATTGTACGGATTATTCGCATGGTTGCCATGGGAATTATCATACCCATCTCATTTATATTATTAAGGGGGAGGTTTATACTCAGTGAAAACTGGAGTAAAATTCATATCGGGGGAAAATCCAACCCCCACAATTGTGATTGTGACACGTTATGGGGGATTTAAAAATTTCCGCACGATTCTGGCAGTATCAAGAAGTACCCCTTGCTGTGCTTCTTTTATAATTATTGTTGGCAGATTCAAGTTCTTGGTGCCTGCTATCGTTGCTTTTGGCACGAGTCCATTTGAACTTACTATAATAGGCGTAACTATGACAGATTTCAGTTTGTATACCTCTTTGAGCTCAATAGCCAATTCTTGATATTTTCTTATTTTTTCGGCATGGGATTTTCGAATATTCTCATCATTGGTTACTGCAATGTCAATAATATCAGTGGACTTATTGATCTTGTCAATAATGAGAATATCCGGTTTGTCATGATGCACAGTATGGTCAGTTATCATCGCTTCGTCCCAATACATCTTTATATTATCTTTTTCCAATAATTTTTGAGGAATATAGCGACAATAAGCGACCTTTCTGTCTACCATGCCGAATTTCTCTGCTAGAGCTTGATGGTATACTTTTGCCACGTTATCGTGCCTTTGTAAGTACTCGGATCCAGCAAGTATTTCACATCCTGCCGTAATATGTTGAATGGACTCATAAGCTTTGTTGCATAATCTACATTTGTCTGAGACACTACTGTCCTTGAGGATATGACGTCTGTATGATCTGGTGGCAATCACTTGGTCCTGGATAGCTGTAATGAAACCTTCTGTTTCTGAAAACAGCTTTCCAGACGTCAGCCACGCGACAGAATAAGCCAAGTCTACCTCCGAGTCATAAAGGCGACTGTAGTAACGACCATGAAGGTTCCTTACTTTGCCATTCTGAAAGAAAATGGGATTCATCTTTAACTTCAGGATTGTTCCTACATTTTAAGTTCAAGGCCGTAAACCCATCATTAAGTTTAACTATTACTTTGAAGACGTGGCTATCATTCGATCTTATGTAATGTCTCAGGTTAACTTCCTGAGACCGACATAGATTTCGGATGTTGAGAAGGTCTCGTCCTCCTTGTTTTCTCGATAAATACAGCCTGGCCATAGATGAAATCGGATGGTGCATTCTGGCTTTTGTCATCTCCGTTCTTATGAGTATATCCAACTCATCAAGAGTAGTGTCAGACCATTTTATTATGCCAAAACTATAGATAAGAGATGGTATCGCCATTGTATTAACTACTTTTATTTTATATCGGCTTTAAAGATAGCTGTTAAAAATAAGTCGCAAGCGCTTAATAAATTCATTTTTTAATAGGCCTTTCACATCCTTTTTCGCTATTTTCAGATGCTGTTGAAAATCAAGATATTTGTATGATTCAGTTCTTTCTAGTTCGTGAATATAGGTTCCATCAGAAACTATTATATTATCTGTTAAGGCTCATTGGGGCGGGTTATCTACAGGTTACCAGCCCTTTCTAGCCAGGGTGGGATTTAGGATGTTATTTAATGAATTCCGTCACTAAATAATATCCTTTGCCCAGGCGAGAACCGAACTCGCCACTCTAGTTTTACCATGTGAGATAAAGGTTAACGCTTTAACCATCATTTATAGTACCAACGTTCTGTAACTTTATTCCACACTTTAATGAAGTTCAGTCGATCCAAAAACATCGTCCTCT
This sequence comes from Riptortus pedestris, assembly GCA_019009955.1. NCBI lineage: Eukaryota > Metazoa > Arthropoda > Insecta > Hemiptera > Alydidae > Riptortus > Riptortus pedestris. The sequence continues at coordinate 36,476,222 of CM032231.1, forward strand.
TTTATTTCCTTCAGTGAACTCCCTCACTCCCTTCATAGGCCTCTACAACTCCCAAATGTAACTGAAATGCTATGTTTCATATATTCTTATGGTCTGATAATCTAACTCTTTATTTTTATTAAGTGATTTTTAATATTGTATCAACGCAGAAAAAAAAATCTAGATCATATTGAACTACTACTACAGTTTGGACATTTTAGATTAAGGATAAAGTTTGACCTTTAAGAAATTTATTTCTCCAGCAATATTATTTTTAAAATAATAATTATTCTTTAAATTATTCAACAAATTAAATGCGTAAATTAAATTTATACCTATATATTTTTGGGTTTATTTATATATATATATATATATATATATATATATATCCTTGAACCCTTATTTATCTATCTTATAAAGGTTAACAAATTATGTTCTATAACATTTTGTAATCAGATGCATTCGACTGGAGATATCAGTTGTCACTTTCAAATGAAATAAGTTTAAAAAAAGTTCAGCAGTACATTTTGTAAAAATATTCAATTAAACATGGGTGGAAGGAAGTGATGAGGTGTCCACAGTTGTTTTCTTTTCTTGTTTTCCAGATTTATTTAACCTACAGATTATTCAAATATTAGTAATTTTATATTTATATCGTTATATTTTGGTTATAAAGATGATCTTAAAAAAAAAGAAAATTATTCATCAGGTCAAAATCGGTGCATGCACGTTTGTATTCACAATATTTTATATTTATATTTTTTGTATAAATATTTACTTGTTATTTAGCCAGGAAAACTCTAGGAAGCATCAGTTTTTTTAAAAAATAAAAAAAAAATATAACAAATAAATTTGTAGACCGAACGTATCCACTCAGCGATGATTTTCGCAGTTGAGTTTAATGAAATTACATTGACACTTTCCACATAAACAAATAACGCAACAGCTATCCCTCACGTCGCAAAATGAAAGTGGGAAAGATAAAAAAAGATAAAATAATCACGTACTATCAGGATAGTCATGCTCCTATTCTTCCTATCTATTGGACTTGGCGGAACGAGGCAGTCACGACTCGGACAAGTCTCTTTATCATCATTGGCTTTATGCAATGTCAAACAGTCGAGTCGTCATTTTGAGCCACGTAATAATTCCATGAGCTTTTCTCTTGTGCAGAACACTGGGCATGAATAGTGACACTATAAACTACAATACCATCAAAAACCCCGTCACGCAGAGGCTGCGTGAACTAAGAAGATTTCCCGCGTGAAGTTTAACAAAAGTCCGTCACGCAGGGGCTGCGTAAACTAAGCAGATTTCCCACGAGAAGTTTTACAATAGAGAAATCTGCCTAATAACAACTGTAGTAGTAAGAAACCTCTAAACCTAAAACATTATTTAGGGCGTAATAACCCAGTAGTTTCTAGCCCCAAAAAACAGTTAACCTAACCTCTAAACCTATTCACGAGGGACGAATAGTTATAGAAACGGCCGCCAGATCTCTCAGCGGAAAGTCCGAACATAGCCTACTGGTGACCACACGCAGAATACAAATGCAAATATCTCGGTTAATATTCAAGATACAGAATAAATGTATAGAACAATATTTATAGTAAATTTAATTTGCAATTGGTTCTATACAATTTTTCGATCCGATGCTTAATAACGGAGATATTTCGAATTTTTGAAAATCCCCCCTCTAAACCCCCCCTCCCACTGGTCCGATTTCAGCCGTTAACGAACTTGATCTTCCTTTTTACATGAAACGATTAAATACCGATTTTTGTGAAGATTAAACAAAAATTGCGACCGCTAGAGTGTTAACAGACAAATATATATATATATATATATATATATATATATATATATATATATATATATATATATATATATATATATATATATAATATATATATATATAATATATATATATATATATATATATATATATATATATATATATATAGTTTTGAACGGACCTCATTTTCGTCATCTCCTGGGTAGGATCGATGGACATTTAAAGAAATTTTTCGAAAATCGCGTCATGAGTACGACCTCAATAGCTGATTTCCCTTAAGGGAAATCTGCTAATACACAAATCTATGGTAACACAACAACACCGTGAATATTAAGTGAATAAATACAAACGATAAGAAGAAACCTCTTGACAGGAAGCATCTGAAATGTAAACAAACATGTCTGGCAACCCCTTACCGGAAATAAAAACAATTACTGAAATCAGAATGTAACATATTAATTTTATTGAAAACTATTTACTCTATGTAGTACTGTAATTTAAAATGAATCAACAAATTTATGTCTCAATCTATTAAATTTTAGTAGTACAAGAACTTAAGAGAGGGGGGGGGGGATTACCAGAACATATTTACATGTATCTCGTATAACAAAGGTCTCTTGTAAACAATATTTGGCACTTAAGCGGTTAAGTGGTTTATTGTATAGGAGAGTATTGTTTATGTAATATGAGCAGAAGTGGGGGTTTGCTGAAGGCTGAAAAATGCAAATATCTCGGTTAATATTCAAGATAGTGAATAAATATATTTATAGTAACTTTAATTTGCAATAAGATTGGTTCTATACAATTATTCGATCCGACGTATAGCAGCGGAGATATTTCAATTTTTTGAAAATCCCCCTCCAAACCCCCCCCCTCCCACTGGTCCAATTTCAGCCATTAACGAACTTGGTCTTTCTTTTTACATAAAACGAAATATCGAGATTGGTAACGGTCAAACAAAAATTGCGACTGCTAAATGTTTCGAAATTCACGTCATGAGTACGACCTCAATAGCTAATTTCCCTCATGGGAAATCTGCTAATAAAATAAAAGAAAAATGAAGAGAATATAGAATACTGCGATTTGTGTTGTTTTCATAATTCCTAATAAATATTAGGGGCTATGTGTAGTTTGTGTTAGGCAAGGTATAAATCTTAATCTATATATATATATATATATATAATTGTAACCTCTGTCTGTACATTGATTTTTTTCGCGAAATTTCACGATAACTTTACGTTTCACATGTCATAGACACCATAACTGCATTTTGTTTCTTTCGTGTATGTTTGTTTGTTTGTTTGTTACCTTTTCACGCATAAACGGCTGAACCGAATTATTTGAAACTTGGTATGTATATTACTACTAACCCAACTTAGACTTTAGGCTATATTAAAATTCTCTGAGATGAACAGGAGTGGGGGTTATAAGGGAGGTCTGAAATTCAAAATAGCGATATTTCGTCTCCTATTGGTTTTTCGGCAAATATGAATATAACAAACGTTGTTTATTTTGTTATTTAGAGTAACTTTTGTTATATACATTTTTTTCATACACCGATTTATAAACGAAATATACGCTAAAACCTATAGCGGAAGTGAACAATTTAATTTGACACAAAAGACTCAACCAAACTAAATAAAACTCGATATGTGTATTAGCACTAATGCCATCATTATAATAAGCCGTACCAACATTTCTAGGGACGGGCAGGAGTGGGGGTTATAAGGGAGGCCTGAAATTAAAAATAGTGATATTTCGTTTCCTATTGCTTTTTCAGCAAATATGCACATAACAAAAGTTGTTTATTTTGTTATTTAGAGTAACTTTTGTTATATCCACTTTTGCCGTATACGGAAGCATAAATGAGTTATACGCTATAAACTAAAGCGGGAGTCCACAATTTTATTTGGCACTAAAGACTCAACCGAATTAAACCAAACTCGGTATGTGAATTAGTACTAACGCCTTCATTATAATAAGCTATACTAACATTTCTAGGGACGGGCAGGAGTGGGGGTTATAAGGAAGACCTGAAATTAATAATAGTGATTTCCTATTGGGGCTTCGGCAAATATGCACATAACAAAAGTTGTTTATTTTGTTATTTATAGAAATTTGCTAACAATTAATTTATATGTATGTCAATATTTTCTCCTTAATAATTCAAATCTATGCATAAAGCACAGGAAACGGGAAATATGACAATATGCAGGACAGTGAAGTCTTACATAACAAATTAATTTTATTATTAACAAATCCCCAGAAACGACGGGTGTTACCCCTAAACACTGGGACGGGTAAATGTCAAAATATTGTGCAAAATAAAGCCTTGCCAAAAATATACCATCACCATTCAGCCTCAAATGAATTCCCGAGCGAAGCCGGGTATTTGAGCTAGTGTTATTGGTAAAACTAGTGGCCTGAGTTCGATTGCAGTGAGTGCGATACGAATTTATTTGGAGCCGAGCTGTGTGCAAAGAACACTCTCCCGCTCTGCCTAGAAAAGTCCCTCACGATACTTTTTCGTTTCACACGCCATTGACACGACATCTTCAATTGAGCCTTTGATATTGTTTGCTGATGCGGTGTGACCTTTTCACGCCGAAACTAGCGTACCGAATTTAACTAAACTTCGTACGTGTATTATATTATTATTTATATCAATATAAACAATTTTATTTGTATAGATTTAAGGAGCTTTTAGCAGATTTCCCTTAAGGGAAATCAGCTATTGAGGTCGTACTCATGACGCGATTTTCGAAGTTTTTCTTAAATGTCCATCGATCCTACCTATATGACGAAAATTAGGTCCGTTCAAAATTGTGTGTGTGTGTGTGTGTGTGTGTGTGTGTGTGTCTATATATATATATATATATATATATATATATATGTATGTGTGTGTGTGTGTCTGTTACCGGTCTAGTGCTCGAAATGTTTGTCTTATCGTTACCAAACTTGATCGTTTTATATAAAAAGAAAAATCAAGTTCGTTAACGGCTGAAATCGGACCAAGGAGAGGGGGGTTTTTAAAGGGGGAGAATTTCGAAAATTATTTATATCTCCGTTATTATGCGTTGGATCGAAAAATTGGTTATGTACATTTTTTTTCAATATCTTGATTAATTATTAACCGTGATATTTGGATTTTTTAGTTTTACTACTCATCTCATATTAACAATATGCTATTATGTTATGAAGCACTTTATTTGAAGTCTAAATACCAAATATTGTTCTAATTGGACTTTTACGTTTTGAGATAAATGAAAGTAAATAACACACGTAGAAAATCTACTTGGTTAACTAGCCGCAGAGGTGCGTGACGGACTTTTATTATTTCAGTAAAAAAAAAAAATTGAACAATTAAACTACGCCTTCTCAATATATTAGGTATTCCTGGCTGTAAAAAATTATGAACCGTTAAAAGTTCTCGTAAATAATTCATTCAACTGCAGAAAAAAAATTTATAGCCGCCTGAAAAAAATCAAAGACAATCTTCATAGATAGTTATTACCATAAATAATTGGCAATCATTACGCATATAACGATCCCAATAGTACTGAAGTATTGTAAGTTATGTTTTTCTTGTATTTTTTCTGTTGGGGAATGGCGCGCATAGCAACTCTAGTATAAGTTCAAGAGTAAATCATCCATTATACATTAGCGTTGGTCATTGTAAAACATGAAGAACATTCGCCACCATCACTCCTATCAGAATCAAATCAATGCCCCAGGAAAAAAACTAATAATCGCAAAGACATGTTCACCAAACATTATTAAAATAACCCAGATTAGCCCAGGTTAGTTATGTGAGGTCTTAATCTCATTTGCTAAACCTTGAATGGTGGGGTCGATTCCCAACTCAGCAATAGGAATTCTTTTTTCTTTTTTTATATTAAATATATCGTATCTACTATTGACATTAGCGGTAGATGGATCTATATTTATTGGAACAAAAAAGTTTCTGTCAAAAATGCAAAAACGCTATTTATGTCTTCTTCGTCGTCTCTAAGGAGTTCTCTTAAGTTCGGTTTAAGGTTCAAAGCTCTTCTTGTATTTTTTACAATTAAATTAAATTATTAATCAACGCCCACTTTTTGCAACTAAGGCTAATTGGGACGGGTTGTCTACAGGTTACCACCCTTTTCTAGCCAGGGTGGGACTCAGGATACTATTTAATGAATTCCGTCACTAAATAAATTCCTTTGTCCAAGCGGGAATCGAACTCGTCACTCTAGGTTTACCATGTGAGATTAAAGGCAACGCTTTAACTCACATGGCTAACCTGAGTCCATTTTAGCAGATTTCCTTTGAGGGAAATCAACTATTGAGGTCGTACTCATGACGCCATTTTCGAAAAATGTCTTCAAATGTCCATCGATCCTACCCAGGAAATGACGAAAATGAGGTCCGTTCAAAATTTTATATATATATATATATATATATTTGTCTGATAACGCTCTAGCGGTCGCAAATTTCGAAAATTCGAAATATCACCGTTACCATACGTCGGATCAAAAAATTATATAGAACCAATCTTAATGCAAATTAGATTTACTATAAATATTGTTCTATACATTTATTCTGTATCTTGAATATTAACCGAGATATTTGCATTTGTATTGTGTGTGTGGTCGGCAGGAGTCGTCTATGTTCGGGACTTTCCGCCATAGCTAAGGCGGCCGTTTCCGTAACTGTTCGTCCCTCGTGAATAGGTTTAGAGATTCTTTACTACTACTGTTGATATTAGGCAGATTTCTCTATTGTAAAACTTCTCGTGGGAAATCTGCTTAGTTTACGCAGCCCCTGCGTGACGGACTTTATTACAATTTAAGGAGAAGATGTGAGACAGTAAGATGGACATTACAACAATCGCAGGTTGGTGGGAATAAGCCTTTAAATAAATAACTATGTGTTAATTTTGTGTGTCCAATTCGAACACGGGCAAGACCAACTTCCTCTTTTCGGATTTTTCTACTTGCAGTATTCCAACGCTCAAACATTTCTTTGATTTGTCGCAGTTTATTGTCATGTTTTTTCGACCAGTCTGACTTCCACCTTTGAAATATGTGCTTTTGAAACCCTCGGTTCCAATCATCTGGGGAGATGAAGGTTACTGTAGTTCTATCTTCTGGAGCACTAAGAGCTTCCAAATCCGCCATTGCATTACCCTCCAAACCGAAATGTGAGGGAACCCAGACAAGTGATATGTTTTTTTCTAAGCATTGTATTTGACCTTTTACTAGATCTGTGAGGTAACATCGAGACTTCGGGTTGACAAGACTTTGGAGTGATCTATTTAAGTCCTTAGCGAATGATTCATGTTGGATTTGTTCTGTATCGTTTATAGCTTGGACTATAGCCATCAACTCAGCGGTAAAAATTGAATTTACAGAGCTTATTCTGCACTTCATTGTCTTGTTCCCAATAATCCACAAGATGACTTCTCAACTTTGGAGGAATCTGTGAAGACCCAAACGTTACTCATAAATGTTTTCTTTAATTCTAAAAATTCATACTTAAAAGCTGGTGGTAACAATTTCAGCAGATTTCCCTTAAGGGAAATCAGTTATTGAGGTCGTACTCATGACGCGAGTTTCGAAACATTTCTTCAAATGTCCATTGATCCTAGCCAGGAGATGACGAAAATGAGGTCCGTTCAAAATTATATATTTATATAATTTATAATTTATATATTTGTCTGTTAACGCTCTAGCAGTCGCAATTTTTGTTTGATCGTTACTAAACTCGGAATTTAATCGTTTTATGTAAAAAGGAAGATCAAGTTCGTTAATGGCTGAAATCGGACAAGTGGGACGTGGGGTTTAGAGGAGGGATTTTTGAAAATTCGAAATATCTCCGTTATTATGCGTCGGATCGAAACATTGTATAGAATCAATCTTATTGCAAATTAAATTTACTATAAATATTGTTCTATACATTTATTCTGTATCTTGAATATTAACCGAGATATTTGCAATTGTATTGTGTGTGTGTTCGGCAGGAGTCGGCTATTTTTGGGACTTTCCGCCGAGAGCTCTGGCGGCCGTTTCCGTAAACTGTTCGTCCCTCGTGAATAGGTTTAGAGATCCCTTACTACTACAGTTGTTATTGGACAAATTTCTCTATTGTAAAACTTCACGTGGGAAATCTGCTTAGTTTACGCAGCCCCTGCGTGACGGACTTTTTTTTCTTGTCGGAATGTAGGCTGAAATCAATTTGAATTTTAGACGGTTTCCACGTTGAGAAGAAAGGTCGTTCACTTGTTATTGGCTCAATCATTTGTAAATCTGATTCCCTCAATATGTCCTGAATCGTATTTTTCATGTGATTGTTGAGTCTCCATTGGGTTCCAAACAAACTCCGGAAGGAAGCAAGATCGGGAAATTGGCCAAGTTTGGAGATATAAGATGGAATTAGGAAGAACCTTTAGTTTAGTGGTGAGCTCATTAAATAATTACACTTGTCTAGAAAAGATAACCTGTAGATGACCCTCAAGATTAGCTACAGTAGCTCAAAGTAAACATTAATAAATAACAATACTTTATGTTGAACATAAAATAACAAATAACCTCTCAAAAGAGAGATATGCAAAATGAAGGTTGTACAAAGTAAGATTTATTTGCAGGAGTTGTAATTAATGTAAATGTTAAGCCAAGCTAAGAAACTTGAATCCATCATGATCAGACTTTATATAAGATTACAATTCTTGTTATGTTATTTATTAATGCCTGATTAGTGCTTCTAAGGCAAATTGATGAGTTATCTTCAGTACACCAACCCTCTCTAGCCAGGATGAAACTCAGGATTAGATTTGGGGAATTCATCATCAAATAATCTCTTATTGCTCACATGGGAATCAAACTCGTGACGAAGAGTACTACGAGACCAACGCCTTATTACATGGCGAACTTGAGCCCATAAAAATCTAATGAGAGAGAGATTTGCTTTCTGGCTTTGCTTGCTTGTAAAATTACTACTGATACTTCTTGACACAATGTTAAAGCTCATTATTTTTATCAAAAATTACAGTATTTTATCGTTCTTAGTTAAAAGTTCATTGTTTGAAAAATAAGAGTAAAATTAGTTAACTTTTATGAATTGTTAAATAGAAAAAGAAAAAAAAAACAAATGATTCTTGGATAAAATAGAGCTGTTACCCTCACTCTGTGCTTCATATCTTTTACCAAATCTTTTTTATTGATTTTCTTTAAGGTAAATCAGCTATTGAGGCTATACTCATGGCGTTATTTTCGAAAAATCTCTTCAAATGTCCATTGATCCTTTTGGGTATGAGATGATAAAAATGAGGTCCTTTCAAAGGTATATATATATATATATATATATATATATATATATATATATATATATATATATATACACAAGTACCCCATGATACGGTATGGCAGATATGTATGCCATACATCAATGAGGAGTGAACTTCTAATGAGGAAACAATAAACTATCATGGTATAAACTAGTTGGCAGTGGAAGCAGCAAAAATAATAATTCCCACAACGAAATCACTAACAAAGAATTTAGGAAGGGTTTCTCCAACAATCGACTCTTGACACAAAATTAAAATATATATGAATTTATTTATAATTAAAAATGCACCAAATATAAGTATTAATTGAAAATGAGATAGGCAGCTTTTAGCGATATAAAGGGGACTACTTAAACTAAATTACAATGAAAGAACATAGCTGGTTTTTAGAAGTTCTCTAAGATCAGACTCTGCCGTGAGGATGTATAGGCTGCAAGCTGAATGGCAGGCTGAATGCTGAAGGATTAACAATGTGTCTCTGACAAGGGACTCCCACCCAGAGAATCAGCTATGACTGTCTTTAATCCCTTCGTCACATTGCCCTTTTATAGCCTGAGCCCATGACGAACTTCCCCCCCCCCCCCCGGCCGATCAAATTGGGTAAAAACTCTACATTTAAATAGTCATTAATAATCATCTAAAAGAACTTTGTGCTGGCATCACTCAAAATATAAAATATATGGTCATTTGTGATAGGTTCATGTAATGCAAACTCAAATTCATTACAAATCCAAGAATTTTTTTTTTTTAATTATTGTTTTAAATGAACATCGTGAAGCGTGTTTGAGAGATGGTTGCATTACATATTATTCACTTCCGGGTCTTCAAAACAATTACAAAATTTTGATTATTTATATTATAAACATTATTATTACACTTACAGGAAATCAGCTATTAAAGTTGTACTTGTAACATTAATGCTCTTTTAGGTGAATAGTTAAAAGGAAAGGAAAGCTTGGTACCCGATCACCTAATTTTATGTGATGCCAGCATTTTAGTGATACCTTTTGTATATAACATGATTACATGATCGTTCTTAGTTAAAAGTTCATTCTTTGAAAAATAAGAGTAAAATTAGTTAACTTTTATGAGTAAAGTATTTTGCAAGATGTCTTGTGATGAGTAAGCTATCTTTTGAACTCAATTTGTGCAATTGCTGAGTTATAATGTCAAATTATAAATGTATCAATCGAAATAAATATCTAAGAACCCTAGAAGTATGGTAGTACACCTTGATGCAAAATATCTAAGAAAATTAAATCTGAACTAAATAAATAACACTCCCTCAAACAGGACCTTCTCTTCCCAATTTCTTCCTCTGCCTCAAACTCTTAATATGCAAAGGGCCCGAAAGCCAACCCTCCTTTAAGGCTCCACCTCCTCTGTACCTCATGCACACAACCCTTCAAAAATTCTAAAATTTATTATTCCAACTCATCGTTTGGTAGTCTCCTCTCTCCACCAAATAACTCCTCCTCCTTCATGACCTTTCTTCCCTCCCGACTCTTTCTGCTATCTACATAGAAATGCCTGAACCTCTTGTTCTCTCTCACATGCGGTCTCCTTATCCAGACAGCTGGCTCCTACCAATATTTCATAAACTTTATCGCCGAGCTGGGATATAACAAGAAAATGTTCCTTCTTCTTTCACAGATAATATATTTATGAAAGCTGAGGGCAATTTCTGTAGGGCAAGCTTCAGAGCTTATAACATGGTCATCTGTACTGACAAACACCCCCTAGTCCTCTCGACAGTGTGGCTGGCCACTTTAAAAAACTCTTGAAGCTTGTACAGCAGAAATTGCCTCAGCTTTTATAAATATATTACCAATGAAGGAAGAAGGAACATTTTTTGGAATATCCTAGTATCAAAATCACAATATAAGTTCAAAATAAAAATAAGAAATGTAAACTTCAAAAAGAACTTTATTGAAAATTATAATATACAAATTTTCATCATATGCAATACGATTACTTTGATTTCTTTTACATTGCACTAAAATCAGAATTCAAAAACAAGCAAAAGGAAATAGAACTATCAATTTTCTTTTATAGACAAATAACAATATGAACCGTAACTTCATAATAGAATAAAATATATTTTAAAATCAGTAAATGAAATAATAATAATAATAATTTATTTAAATGTCATGGTCATATGATAAAGAATAAATAAACACAAAGAAAAATATATATAAAAAAAGAAACTCATATTAAATTTTTGATATAAAATATTCTTTATAACAAAGTATATGAGAAGGTATGAATATAAATCAATCACATTTTCTAATTATATAACTCATAATCAATGCATCCAATGCATAACACCACATTAAATTGCTTATTTCACTAAATTCTACTCTAATATAGAAAATAAACCTTAATAAACATATACATTTATAACAAATTAAATATAATATGCTATCTACAAACTTGAGCATGGAGTAGACATGGGTGTAAGCACATATTAATAATTACAACCATGCTTGTAATGCCTGCTTTCTGTTTGAGCGTGTAATGCATTTTATGCTTACATTTCGATAAAACATATGCAGCTATCACAGTAATTATTTAAAATTGGAATGATTTTAAATTTATCAAAATATAATGTTATTATTTTATTGGACCAATTTGAATTTTTATACTCATAATTCAAAGAGTACCTCAGGAAGAGCATGTAAAGTTCTTTAGCGTGAACTTTTATAAAACCATTCCTGAAGGAATGCTACAGTCACATCCCCAGAGGTTTTTTTGATAAAAAAAAAAGAAAAGGAAATACATTACAACTGTAAACTTTTCTTCATTTGTTCCCTTTTGATTATCAAAATAATGTGTACTTTATATATTCTTAAAACTTACTTTCAATATAAAAAATAATGCTTAAAAAGAGCTTTATTTATTTTTAAGAATTTAAAAAAAATATATTGATACACATTGAAAATAACATTTGCTAAAATAATTTCTTTTTTTTTTCATTATATATGAGCTTTTGATTATTCCAAATGGGATCTGTTTGCTAGGCAACATTCTGAAAACCCCCAATCATTATAAAACGATAATTATGAATTTTTTAGCGTTGGGACATCAACTTCCAACGAAGGAATAAAAATGCAGAAACCCTTAATACAAGGAAAATAACGATCAGAGCAATTATATCAAGTCTGAAATCTGCATCAAGCATATCTAGCTCTTCCAATGTTGTAGATGGAGACTTGAAGTGGCAGTATACCTGGAAAAAATAAATAAATAAAATAAAAACCAAGGGCTCCTTTACAACACCAGAGTATATACAGCCAAGAGAATGGCTACTTATAATAAAAATCAATTCTCATATTACTTTATACATGAATCTTTGATGGAAACAAAAGGAGTATGCTACAATTATCAAAGGCACATGCTAAATATCTTAGGCACATGTGAGACACCGAGACATGACTGAGCACCCCAAACGTTTGCTCCACAAATACTCAGGGTTCAATCATCTCAAGTATTACACCAAAAATTATTTTACCAAATAGCTACTCATTTGTGAGGTTTTTATATCCGATTTGAAATATTTTACTTGGAGTGAAAGGATTGGGCCAAGAAGTCTGGTATCCTATGTCACCTTTTGGCTAACCGCTATAGAAGCTCTACAAGAATTGAAGGGAAGAGAAATAACAGATGGAAGGCTACTGACAGATAGAATGAATTGTTTTAGAAAATTCAAGTTTTTATCACTTTAATGAACTCAAAAAATTAAATGTTCTATTTAAAAGGAGACATAAGTAGTTAATAAACTCAGTAATAAACATATTATAATATATTATCAGACCCATTTAGCAGATTTTTTTCATTTTAGTGAAGCCAATTTTTTTAGGTGAAAGCTACCCAAACTATCATTACTGTGGTAGAGATTCCACTTTGGTCTATCTCTAACAATAAATGTACATATTGTATATATGTAGTGTGTGCGAGCGTGTGTGTGGGTGACTGTTTAATACATGTTTGAAAGTGCATAGTTATTTAAATTCTAACCAGAGCCTTCAAATAATTAATCAAGTGTATTTAACTAAAATGAAACTAATTATGATCATTAAATAAATAAAAGTAAACTTGAGATCTTACCTGGTAACACTTCAGTTTTTCTCTGCCAAAGGAGTAAGTGGCAAGTGCTGTGCCTTCAAAACCATATCTGATATAAGAAAGATAGGTGATCCAACGAAGGTAGATGGGTATTGCATCAAAACTAACAAAGAATCCAGAGAAGAGGAGGAATGGTACAGACATGACCGGAGCGAGGAAGACACCATTTTGAACATTCATTGCAGCACCCACAACAAGACCAACTGACTGGGCGACAAATGAGATAAGAAGGCAGGCTGAGAGGAACATGATGAACCTCGAAATCTCTGGTGGTTGTGATGTGAGATAATATACGATGGTCACATACAGAACACAGAACACCGCCTGAAAAATAAAAATTCAGGGATTATTAGAAGAAAATAGTATTAGTTTAAAAAAAAAAATACACATAAATAGTGAACAAGTTTTCTTTTAACAATAAATTTATGCTACATCCCTTAAAAAGGTCGATGCCATACAAATGTTTGGGAGAGTTACTCAGTGTTGAATGAAGAATGCATTTTCTTTCTTTTTTACGCATCATACTTCTTTGAAGATACATATTTTTCAAACATTGAGGAAACATATCAGCAGGTTGTAATGACAGTTGACCAGAAAAGGAGCAAGAGCTGATATTACTTTGCTTCTAAAATCATATTAGAAGGCACCAGGATGCTACTATTATAATATTTAATTCCTGGGCTTCCTTTAAAACTCCTTTGAAGAAGGGCTGTATTATCAGTTAGTTCAAATACTACAAAAATAACTTCAATGGCTTCTATTTTGAAATCCTAGTTGATTTGGTAATCCTTACTAATTGACTTAACCCATTCAGTCCCGGCCTCATTTACAAGTCAACTTTCTGTGGGCAAGGGTTTATTTATTCTAGATAAGCATTTATTCTAGACAGGTAGAAGCCCTGGCGGCTACATAACTGGCCATCCAGAGAAACATAGGGCAATGCAATTGTCATGTGATCAACACTGATAGGAAATTAAGATCCCCAAGGTATATGAGCTAATAATTATTTCGAAGTAATTCTTTCCCCAGAATAATTATATTTTTTGGGGAAAGGGAATTTACAATCCTATTTCTTTAATGCCTCTTAAAATTCCTTTTCTAAACCTATCTGCTCCTTCCTTGTTAGCCCTAGTAATAGCTTTATTGTTTACAAATCCTGTCAAAAGGATTTGTTCAACATTATTTCACAATGTACATATGAACAAATTTGTGAAATATTTGCTCATACAAATAGTCAGTAGCTGTAATAAATAGAGAAAGTGAAGTGAAATCCATACAAAAAATAGATTACATTGGTGTTTAAGGAAGGAATGAAACAAGGAGGAGCTTTAAAACTCCTGCTTTCTTCATCCTCCACTTTAAAATTAATACTTCTTTACACTCACCAATGCCACCTACTTTTAAAATGAATAAAAATTATGAGCATTTAATTCTTCAAATATTCGTTTATGATGAATTCATGTTTTCCAGACAAAATGATAAACTATTTGTGAAAATAATACTTTTAACTGTAAAATTTCAATAATAGGAATAACAGCCACACACTGAGCTGAATAACACTAAAACAACATTGTGGCACTATCTAAAAATAAAATTTCCTACAAGATCATTTATAAGAAATTGAGGGGGAGGGGAGTGATTCATTTGAGATTTAATATTATTTTATCATAATTACTGTATTTTACCATTGCACACTATCCCAGAGCAATTTCAACTTTTGCTTCTGGCATATTCCTAATAATTTGTGAATCAATCACAATAATAAAAGGATAATAATCTAATTTTCTAGATACTTTTTTTTTTTTTATTAACGTTCACTTTTTGCAACTAAGGCTAATTGGGTTTTCGGGATAATGACTCACAGATCTGATGAAGATGATAATGAAATTCATATCCAATAAACTAAGGAAATAAGACTAGTTCCACAATTCATGACATAATATAACTTTTTAGGACCTTCGGTTACCTTTGATTTTTATTTCTTTTTTGCACTATGGCTTATAAGAACTACTAATTAGTTTTTACATAACTGATAAATGAGAAACAAGAGCAAGAGAACAAGAAGAGATAATTACTTTTATCAATAATTAATATCACAAAAGAATTTATTTCTTTAACTCATTGCAAAATGTCTAATTGGAAATAGACAAGCAAAAAGGTTTACAAGACAAAATTACAGAAATTACAAAAAATAAAAGTAAAAATCATTTGAGAGATCCTAGGGTATATTATTATGTCACTTAATACACCTTTTGAATAATTGGCTCGATTTTTTAATTTAGAGAGATAAACATTGATTTTTAGATAAAGTAGTCATGACAACTTCCCAACAATTCCCAAAGATGAAGCCACAACTGAGTGCACTGAAATATTTAAAAAAATAAAGTATTTCTTTGAATTTTGACTAGAAAGTTTACTAAATTAATAATTATGGAATTACTAGTCATACATTTTGTGAATATTTGTAAAGCATAAAATGAATTAAATTTATTTATGTGAACTATTTTAATTCACTGTCAAATATTCTTATTATATTACTATCAATTATTTTCTTTCACATTTTCAGTTAGTCAGATGTCTAAATGTTTGTTTCCAATATTTTGCCTAAATCTTTGAAAAATTTTCTAGTGAATATGTAAACCGCCAAATGAAATTATTAATTTTATAAAATAATGTTAAGAATTTTAAACATTCTTATCATGGGTTTGTTAAGAATGTAGACATCTGGGCCACAGAGATTTCTTTAGCTATAAACTCACTAAAAGAAATCCTTAATCCCAACCTGTTATGAGAAGAGTGATGACCTTTACACAAACCATCCCAATTAGCTAAAGTGGACATTAGTAAATGGCATTTCATAATGTGAAACATTTTAAATTTTCTAAAATGTAGACTTATAATCATGATATATTCCACCATTAATAATAAATTGCTATTGGGCTCATATCTTAAAACTTTTCATTACTCTAGATGTCAAAATAAGACTAAACAAAGTTAACTATGTTTGTGGAAAACCTTATTATATTACGAAATTTCCTAGAATTCTGTAGTTATTGTTTCGCTGTAATTGCAAATAACAAAAATTTTCTTGCAATCATTTCTTTAAGGGGCTCAAAGTATCCATGAGCATTAAGGCAATGGGCATAATATTCTTGGGATCCTTCAGTAGTAGATTCAATTCCTATAGCATGGGCATTCATTTATATATGTCCATATAAATTCCTTGTCCCAGCCTGACAATAAAATACTAGCCTGTACATAATATGCAATAATGAGTCTACAAGTTTTACAAAGGGGATACAAATTTAATTTAATAACGCATTTCTTTAAATTTTAGACTATTTACTCATTGTAAATCTATACAACTCGACGTACTACACAGCTTTGGTAAGGAATCAAGAGATCAGTCTATCACATCCCTTGGACCGTAGATGCCTACCTTTTTATTGTAGTTGCTACTCAAGTGCCTCTGGATCCTGAGTATCCCACCATGGATAGCCTAACCCAGGATGTAGGATAAAAGCTGAATAAATGTTCCGTATAGGGCTAAGTAAACTAAGCTGATTTTTCACATGCTGATATGACTCACTGCTTGATTTCATCTCACCATATATTCTCTATTTCTGAATAAAGAATTCTATCTCTGCACAGAAGTAGGGGTTTACTGAAGACCGAAAACAAGAAAGTATGTAAAACTCGCTTAACAATTGAGTTGCGAAAAAATGTATATAACATTGTAGAGCATCAATAGTTTAACAAGGTCGGTTCTATGACATTTCTTCATATGACTATTAAAGAGTTATTTGGAATTTTGAAATTCCTCCTCCCTTTAAACCCGTGTCTAATTTCAGGAAACTAAATTCTTGGTCCAATTCCAGCCATTAATGTATATGGCATTCAGTGTTAACTGAAACAGTTAAATATTGGGTATGGCAAAGATCAAATAAACATTATGCAGTCAAGAAATAAAATCTTAATTGTTGACATCATTCACAACTCATTTGCATGTATCTCATCTAGTAAAGCTCTGTTGCAAACATTTGGTACTTAAGCTTGGAGTAAGATGTTTATTTATTTATATATTTTATAATTTAGTTATATATTTATGTTCATTAGTATATATTTGCGTATTGCTAAAGTGAAATGACAAAAAGTGGGTGTTTACTGATGACTAAAAATTAAAAATATTTGGGAAATAAAGAAAATGTGCGTAGGACAACATTTATAGGGAATTAAATTTATAATAAATCGGTTAAATATGAGTTTTGGTCTGATTTATAGTAAAAAGGTATTTTGAATTTTTAATTTACTCCCCCTCTAAAACCTTCAGTCTGTTATCAGTTTTACATGAAACGCTTATTTATTCAGTTTGGTGAGGTTGAGCAAAAATTATGACCACTTGAGTGTTAATAGGCAAGTATTCATTAGACATAATTTTGAGCGAATCTCATTTTCATCATCACCTACGTAGGATCAATGAACATTAGAAGAAATTTTTCAAAAATCATGCCACGAGTACAACCCATTACATGAAATCTGGTAAAATGTAGTAGTAAGCCATCCCCCAAATTGAACCTAGCACCAGTAGCACAAGAGTATAGGGCTTTATCTAAAACTATATCACTGTCATCTTTCTATTAAAGTAACCAAAGAAAGATAAAATAGTATAAATAAATAAAATTATTTTTTATGAACAGCCCAATAATTGCTAAATAAAAAAATACTTCACACAAAGGAACTAGTAAAACAATTGAATTAAATTTATTTAAATGAAATGTTGATAAAAAGGTAATTGTAATGGTGGAACTGTATTATAGCATTAATGATGAGGGTATGTCAAGAATTGTGGTCTCAAAAACTTCCTGTTTCGTTCATGAGCTTCATTTGATGAGTTCAAAAAATGAACAGCAAGTACATAAGTATCTTAATCAATTGTTTTATTTAATTCATCACTACTCTGGTCTGGACTATATTCAACTTAAAGATGTGGTATTTGAAAACAACCAGGCAGTTATTATTGAGAACATTTGAAGGATAATACCGAAGTCGGACAAATATTTTGTGATAAGTCGCAGTTGTATAGATACATCTCATCATATTCACAATTATCATTTGATAGCTCGATAGCTATTAGTATATATATTTTACATTCTTATGAGACGAGTATTATTTAAACATTGAATCAAGTACCTTTCATTTTTAATGCATATAGTATTCTCTTCCCCAATAATATGATTGTCATTTAGCAAGAATTTAGACTCTACAATTAAATTAATACTAAAGTCTCATTTCTTTTCACTAATAAAAACTGAATTTTGACAACTCTACTATGCTCAAGATTTCTGGAGAAATGCTGAATGAAATCAGTTATTTGCTTATTCCATTTATTATATTTTTTAGAATAGAAAAAATTAACAAGTTTAAAAAAATCCTTAGAGGCAATGGATTCATAATGGAACCTTTAATAGAGAAGTATAAAACCATAAGGTAAACTAGCATTTTTCTCTAAGAAAAGAAGATTACAAATATGATACAGGTTTAAAAGTCAACACCAAAATAATGAAAAGTATTGGAATAAATGTTTTATTATGAAATAAACATTAAGTGGAAATAATCATAAATTATACTGAATCACTTTATATACATATTCATAAAAAATAATATTATACATCTTCAGCCTACTCATAAAATTGCATAGTATTTCCAACTTACTGAGTCAATATTTAAAACTATTATTATATAAACTTAAACCAAACAATTTGTACTTTCATACAAAGCTCATAAATTGTAATTTAACCAGCTGACAAAATGAAATAAATTACTAAATAATTATTTACTTACATCTTATTACCTATACATGGAATATATCTATACACTTTCTTTATACAAATACTTGGAAAATCGCAATGAACAAGTAAAGATTGCCATTTCAGTTGCTCTCAAGACTTCAAAAGTTCATCTCACACCATAGATATAGTAACATTAATTCCAAGGTTGCCATTGTCTTCGAACAATTTAACCACAGATGTATCAAAAACCAAGCAGTCTGAACTTAAAATTGCAGAAGCTATTCCTTCATGAATACTTCTAGGTGTAGCTTCCCATGTCAAGCGACGTCTATGACCATTTAGTTCTAATCTATAAGCGAAGACTTCCGCTTGTTTTCTTGAACCGATAAGTTGAACAATAGCAAAAAATTGCTGATGCCCAGGGTACTTCTCTTGCTTTTCTAAGACTAGCATGAAATTATGGCCAAAACAAGATTGCATCATAACCCAGTCAACTGCACCAGGCAAATTAATATCAGTCACTAAGAAAACTATATCTTCTCCTTGTAATGTAGTAATTGACTTATGACAAATGAGAAGATGTGGCATTACTTGTTCCAGGGATCCCTGCCATTTACAGCTGGCACCTGGACAAGGACAACTGTATGGCTTAAAATCACATATCTCTTCATGACTAGCTTTCTCTGTGTGGTAAAGAGACATATTGCACCCAGATGTAGAATATTTACATAAAAAAGTGACTGTACTTGCTACTTTTTCCATTGCCAAGTTTCTTATATTTCCCAAAGGACCTCTGCATGTTGGACAGCATGTAAGTTTCGGTCGACAGTTACTGCAGACTAAATGACCACTTTGACATTGCAGAATCGGTGGTAATACATAATCGAAACAAACTGGGCATTCAAATAAAGAGGCGAGATCCGAAGCAACAGGAAGAGATGAGCTCGAAGCTATACTTCTTTTCGAAGTATTCCCCTTCGAGTTTTGGGAAGACATATTGAATATAACCCGATATACGTTGAGATATATGGTGGATAGATAATTTTCAACTCTAAAATTCAATAAAGTCCACGAATTACATCAAACGCGTAGATGCTCGACAGGGGAGACAAGAATAACCCAGATAGAAACAGTGAGTGAGGTAATGACAGGTTATAACCAGCGTCATAGGATTAAAGATGGCGGATGGGAATTAAAATTATATGATTACGTCCTCTCGTTCACTTTTCTATGGATAATTCAGAACAGGCAGATGTTCTTTAAACTCCAGCATATAAAGACGGCAACGTAACGTTCATTAACGAAAAACGGTTTACTTTCGTAGGCTGAATGAATTAAATAAATATTCGTTAAGAATTTTAGACGTATCTAAACTGTTCCAAACCATACTTTTTTTTATTAAAGAAATCTCAGATAATAATCATTAATTTTCACAAATTATATATTTTTTAATATACCCATGTTTCGTATTTTTTTAAACCATTCAGCGTATACTCTTATTTATTGTTAAGTTATTCAGTGATTTTATCATTTAAAGACTTCAATCTTCTAAATGTTTGTATCTAGATGAATGTATAAAATATTCTTTTTAATGAATGAAATTATGAAAAGCTTAGCTCAGGTATTTACTGGTTACATCCTAGGGAAGCATTTGTTTTTGAAAAAATTTAAAAATAAAGTATCAGCTGCTTCTGAAGATAAAAATTCTGTGGACACACAAAACAAGAATTTTCTTAAAAAATAATAGACAGGCCAATATAAACACTCTTATTGAGATAGAATTTGATATCCTAAAATATCAGCTACCAGATTTGTTTGGTTTCCCAAGTCTAGTCTAAAGTATAAATTTGTAACTTTTTTAAAATGCAATTGTTATGCACACCAAGTTTTCTTAATTCTTAGAAAAACAAATATCTTCTTATTTTCTCAAAATTGATGTTGGACTCCTATTATTACTGTTTTCATACCATATGACTTAAATGTCCCTTCAAAAAAAGACACAAGATTGGTCTATGTGTATTTTAGCATTTTTAAAAATGTTTCCCTCTCATATTTGGTAGACATAGTTATGAACATAAAATAATCCTCAATATCCCAACTTCCACAGTACCATATTATAAACAAGTTTCATAACACTTTAAGTTAAAAATATATTTCTTCCCTTTTTAAATAAAATTTTAGTTTTATTTTTTTTTTTTATTGTCATTAGACACTGAACTTGCGAGGGTTATTTGTGCCTACTAGGTGGTCAAAGGTCCAAATTCGTTTCATTTCCTATGGTTGTCCAAAATTTTAGTTTGAGTAGAATGAATCTATATAAGGTATCTAATATTGTTAGAATTGTTTTGTTTTTTACATTCTAAATTTAGGTTATCATTGTCTAAAATTCATTACAGTTTAGTTTAAGTTTCTTTTTGTTTTGTCCCCAACTGTGAATTTCAAAGCGAATTTTACTATTGAGAATAATTGGAAACAGCTTCATAGCCTATTAGTAAAAATTATCAATACCAATGATTCTAGTCGTTGCTAAGTCAAACATTTCATTTATAATATAAAGAAGGCAAAAAATAATAAAAAATGTAAACTTGTTGAAATTATAAGGAATCTGTTCTCTGATATCAATCCAAAACTTACAAAGTTCTGAATGACCTTGTGATTTTGGTCTAGCAATCATTTTAATATATGTTTTCAAATGTGATACTTTCGCAAATTATTTCTTGTTAAAAAGAAAGACTGCTTAAGGGTCAATCCAGTAGAAATCACACAAATTGAATAAAATTTATTGCTCAACATTTTTGATTTTCCTCATTTTTTCACCAGTTACTCCCCAATTCTAGGTGCAGTTTAAAACTGTAGTAACAATTTTTTTTTTTTTTCCCCGGCCATTTTAAGTTTGCATTGTAACTACTTTTTGGAGGAAAACAAGTTTTATATAAATATCTCTTAATTTTATAGATATCAAAACAAAATAAAGTCCAAAATTATCAAAATGATTTGCTCTAGACTTTTTGTTCTCCCATTGTGTTATCTAAGTTGACAGGAAATTGAAGGGAAAAAATCATGAAAATTCATTGGAATTTAACTTAAAACAGGAGTTTTAGCACTGCAAAATTATCAAAAGGCTAAAAGACTTACCATCAATTTTATTTTTCTTGCATAGGACTACTTGCTGCAGAAGTTTCAAGCATAAGAACTTTATATATATATATATATATATATATATATATATATATATATATATATAATTTTTCAAAGTTTGTCATAATCGTATATTTTGCTATATTTAAAGTACAATATCTCAAAAGGGCCTGAGTGAATAATTATGATATTAATACAGATAGCACTGCTTTATGATATAAACAAATGATAAAATTTTGGTTTTGTAGCATGAACAATATATAACTGAAAAATCCATGGGCATAGCAGACAAATTTTAATTACATATTTCTTGTTATTAATATTTTGTTTTGGTGTTTTTATGCTTAACCACTTTTGAGATAGGTTAAAAATGAAGTTACTAAGTTTTCCTCAAACCTTTTTTTTAAGTCTAATGAGCAAATAAATGAATTGATAGTCGCTTTCTACGCACTGAATTTATCTTAGAAATTAAAGTGAACCCATTTTATCAACAAAACAAACAGGGGTGGGAGAAGTTTTAGTTCATAAATTCAGGGCACAAAATCAATCAAAAGCTATAGCTTCATTATAGAAAAAGAATTTTTTGTGTAAAAACGTTTTCATGATATCCATTAGTCTATCATATTTTGCTTGTCATTCTTAATTTTAATATCAAGTGACCCCTTGAGTACATCAAAAACTTAATGATACCTCATTTTAGCATATTTTTTAAGTCCTATCACTCATGATCATTTGCTTAGTCATATTTACCTTATAAAATATTTCTTGCTTAAATCTAAGAAAACATTTACTGATGAACTAAAAAAAAAAAATTGTATCAAGTTCAATACCGAATTCTCTGATAATTAAATTTCTGACTTGCTCTAATTTTTGGTTGATTACGATTCTCTGTTCTTACCCTAAACACCCTGCTGTAAGCAAGATAGATCACAGTAGTCATTATAATGAAGGGGAAACTTTAGAAGGAACAGATCATTTTGGCAAATAGGGATTAAATAAATTCTCAAAAGAAGAACAAATAAAATATATAATATAATACTATAGGTCATGAAATAAGCTCAGAAATTGTTTGTAGAGCAAATCAGGGCTTTAAAATCTAGACTCGGCAATTCCAAACTCAAATTGAAAATATAAACCAAAACATCTTTCCTTTGTTAAGTTATCTCCTCCAGACCATGCCCTTCTGTCACCTTTTGATGAGGGAATAGACACAAAAACTCTTGGATTACCAACCAAAAGGAACCACATTTGGAAAATCGATCAATTGCATCAAAATGTTATGAATTACAAAAATTAAATCAAAAATTTTTAAGCCAACAGAAGAGATCCTTCAAAGAATAACCAAGTGTAAAGTGGACTGATTTTTAGTAGGTTTACAACTCTAAAATAATGCCGATAAGCAAATACTTTTATTTGGGAGATGAACTTTTATCCAGTCCTAATATAGAAATATCATTAAACTTAAAACAAACTACTCACCACTTTAAGGAATACAGGTAGCATCTGTCACAGTAATGGGAAGCATTGAGAACTGTTTAAGTATAGAGACACAGGAATACCATGTAAGTGTCATAATAATGTGCTCTTCATTACCAGACACCACCATAATATAAAACACTGGCTAATATACTTGACCATAGAAGAAAGTTTTTTGATAAAGTGTATGATAGACAAAGATGGTACATTCTGGTTTGCAGACATCATTACTACCAAAGAAAATATTGAGGTTGCATATTTAATTGACATAATAGTTCGA
Source organism: Riptortus pedestris (assembly GCA_019009955.1). NCBI lineage: Eukaryota > Metazoa > Arthropoda > Insecta > Hemiptera > Alydidae > Riptortus > Riptortus pedestris. The sequence continues at coordinate 36,500,131 of CM032231.1, forward strand.
TTTGAAAAATTATGCATTTGACCAAAGTAGAAAAGAAATGAATTACTGAAAAAATGTATGAAATTGTAGACAATTTTCAGGACAAATGTCAGGATCACAGAAAAATACCTCAATCCAAAATATATTTGGAGGATGGTACTTCACAGGCAAAAACCTCTGGTTTTGATCAAGAGGGATAATTTCAAAGAGATGTAGACATTCTCTCAAGAAATTCAAACAGATCCGAACCAGCCATAAATTTAATTTTAATTGTTTCTCTAATCCCATGAAACATTAATATTATGCACAATGAGATTCTATATTTTACATGTTTTTACTAATACAGCTTTGGATTTGAATTTATTTTATTTTGAGTTTCATATTATCTGAAACCACAAAATCTCTTCTCTATAAATAATTATCACTAGATATTATTAGTATGCTGTGGAATGGGCAAGCCAATGATTTGGAGTAGAATACTTAATTGATTTTAATTTATAACATTTTTCTTCTTCTTCAAACTTCACTCTTTGCAATTCTATGAGCAGTATTGAAGTTAAAACCATTGTCTTAGATTGTGTATTTCAAAACAATTAGGTTTCGTATCAATAAATTCAATCTTTCAGAGATTTTGTTTGTAATATATACTTTTCTTCCGCATAGTAGAAATTTTGTGTTTCCATGCTTTAATAGGCTCCTTTCATAATGGTTCCTTTCAAAAGTCTCTCAGATACAGTCTTCACCATATTGAATCCTTTTATTAAAATTTAAATTTAATCTGCTTCAAATCTTGAATTACCATCATGCTACTGTACCTAATGATGATGGTTTTCTAACCAAAATGGGAATAAAGATTTTCTTTAGACTCAGTCACTAAATAAATTCCTATTCCCCAAGTAAGAATTGAACCCATGACTAGGGCTTACCAAGACCACCTTAAGACAATGGATCCCAGAGCCTCTTCAATTAATTAAACAAAAAAGTTTTGAATTTAATTTAAAAGAAATGTAATCTGATCGAAGGCCAAAATAAATAATGTTGGGACATCAATAATACAGGAAGTAAACTATGAAGGTTTTTAAACCTTCTAACTACAAATTGTGATATAAGTGATATAATTACCTGGAAAGGAATATCTGAGACTGTAATAGCCATGTAGTAAGACCTTAATGAATACCATCGATTAAAATTCTCCTTAATCAAGACAGGCATTTCTAGTGGAACTGAAATAAAGTAATAAAAGTAATGTAAAATAAAAATAAATATGAAGTGGGATTTTATTTCTGTTTATTTTATTTTTATTTTCTATATGAGGAGGTATCATGAATATAAAAAATACAGTAGAGTTGGAATGAAATAGTGTTATCATTGACTTTCAGCTAGAACATAGATAAAAAGAGAATTTATTGGTGGACAAGAAATATTCAATGTCATTTTTAAAAAAGTAACATCACGTCTCTAAATTTTGATTTAAAAATGTAATGTCTCCACAAATTTATTTACTTAAAAAAATCTTATATGTCATCTATATATATAAGTAGATATATAGTTTAATTTGAGATTTCAAATCTCATATCGTAGAGGTAAAAATTTAAGAAGACATAAGGTAAAGGTAATATTTGTATTTTTATACTATGATAAATATCACAATAGTTATAAGTTCTGTGTTATATTTGTTTTCTTCCTTATAGTTTATAGCTGAAAATGGGAGGTCCTTTAGAGCAAAACAATGGTTTGATAAAAAATTTGACTCATTGAGACTGGTTTCAGCTCAGAATTATATTATTTACTCAAGGTTATATAAATCATTTATATAGTATATAAATGATACTAAAACTCCTTCCATTTGATAATCACACAGATCCTTAAGGTTGTCCATTATAATTAGGTTTACTATCAGAGTTTTATCTAGATGATTTCTCTGTCTAACCTTCTAATTAGAAATTAAAATGACAATACTTCTATGAATGACTATTACTATGAATAAATTTTCAAAATGTTTACTTACAGGATAAAATTGTGATAGTCATAGACGTGTACATAAGGAACAGCATGTTAAAGAAGAGGAATCCCAAGTTACTCAATACTTTTGCACCATCATTACCAATATCGTAATACAAAGCACCAATTAAAAAGCCAACGAGGATATGAGCAAATAATCTTAAGTACATAAGTGTCTGAAACAAAATATTTCAAATATAAGTTTCTTTGAATCCTATTGTTTTTTAAAAGAAATTATAATTTCATAAAAAAATGCTTATACTATCATGTTATGATGTTAAATGTTCCTTAGCTTTACTTAATCATTATAACATTAATTAGATCTGTTTAAAAATAACTTTTAATTATAATTAATATTTAACTTTTACATTCTAAATTATGTTATGTTATGTTATACTGATAAGAGTAGTTCTCACTGGTCAACATTTGAAGAACTGTCTCTAAAAGGCCCAAACTTTTTTAAGAATAAGAAAAATTGTAGCTCAGGTAGCAAAGAAAAATTTTTCAAACAGGTATAACATTTTTCTATTTATCCCAGCGTCTGATTACATCATAAAAATTGATGAACAAGAAACAGAAGCAGTCGTTTTTTTTTTTCTTTCTCTTTTTTCAGTGAAATGGATTTAATTAGTAACCTTTCAGGAGGAACCCTTCATTTCACTGGGGTCGGCACAGTTGAAATAATAGTCTAGACACACAAAAGCTAATACACTGTTAAAGGAGTTTTGTCTTTGATGTGACTTCCAGAGATTTGCTGATCTAAATCTTAATTAAAAATCAAATCTGGTAGAGTTTTTGAAATAAGAAGAAGAGGACATCTGGAATGTGGCCATCTAGACAACTCTGAAAAGTACATTTTGTCTCTTATAAACTAGAAGTTGGACTTTTAATACCTTTAATATTACCACTGACAAGACACCCTGCACTATTTGACCTACCCTTTTATGTAAAATTGGTTCAAACTGCACATTTCATATTCTGACAATGTACTGATCAGGGGTAGAGATATACTAGCACTGAAATTCTCTCGAATGAGTAGTGCTCGACATACAGATACAGTATTGCTTACAGACTTGCAGCATGGAATGAGTATGGGGGCATTGGTGGACCTGACAATTTTGGATGGATGGTCACTATTCCTAGTTGTTTACAAGGACCTTAGAGGGATCATAATAATAACAGATATAAAAGTCAGGTACAGCATGTAGAAAGTTTAATGGTTTAAATCCCACTCTAGGAAGGAGTAATAGAGATTTATAAAATATTCATCAGACCAAAAGTTAAACATGGTAATGAAACATGCACACTTCTGATTTGTCAGAGACATCCTAAGGTAAATGGAGACATCCTATGGTTATATATAATGTAATCAAACATAAATGTATTGGATTGCTTTTTCAAAAAATATATTTCAAGTGTTAACAGTCATCAGAGAGTAGACTAATGTTTTTTTTAACAAGTTCTTTTAAAAATAAAATTCGTTTAGTTAAATAATGAAATTACCCAGTCTCTTCGAGAAAACAGTAGTGTTCTTTTTAGTACAATCCAAAATTGGTTTAGTTCTGAAGTTCCATAACGTTGGGTACTTGTTGGAAGAGTGTCATCAAGAAGGTTAGTTGTAACCCCAGGTTGCTTATCGGAATCAACAGGTGATAGCTCAATGGGAATGACAACTCCATCTCCAGCTAAAATTAATTGTATTTTTAAGTTAAAGCGAAAATTGCATATAAGCTCAAATAATGTGAAGTCATATTATATGTAGGGGTAGTTACATTATTGTTAAAAAATAAAATATCGTATCTATAACTAACTAGGCACTACAGTCCTTGCAGGACCTCTGCCACAGTCTTAAACCATTCTGTACAGTTTGCAATGATGAACTTCCAACTCTGAACTCCGAGCCTCTACAAGTCCTCCCTCACTCAGATCACCTAGTCTCCTCCAGCTGGCCATCCTCCTTGCTCCATCTAGTGTGCATTTTCCTTGGATAGCATGCTGGGTTCAAATCTGGCTCTCTTTTTCATATATACTATATATGTGCATATGCGTTTTATCTGTATAAATAAAACCGAAAGTTTTACCTGAAATTCTGTCTCTATATGGTATGTTATATATATATATATATATATATATATATATATATATATATATATATATATCTGTGTGTGTGTGTGCGTGCGTGCGTGCGTGTGTGTGTGTGTGTGTGTGTGTGTGTGTGTGTGTGTGTGTGTGTGTGTGTGTGTGTGTGGGTGTGTGTGTGTGTGTGTGTGTGTGTGTGTGTGTGTGTGTGTGTATGTTAACACTCTACCAGGCGTAATTTTTGTTTGGCTGTTATCAAACTTGATATATGTGTTTCATGTAAAACTAATGATCAAGTTTGTTTTTGATTGGAATCAGACCATGAGAGGTGGGGGTTTACAGAAGGGGAAATCGAAAATTCAAAATATCTCCATTACAGTCAGATCGAAAAATTTTATAGAACTAATCTTGTGGCAAATTTAACTTTATATAAATGATGTTCTGTACACATTTCACTTTATCTCATGTATGAATTGAGATATTTGTATTTTTTAATTTTCAGCCTTTGCAAATCACCACTTTTATTCATCACAGGTTAACAATAAGCCAATATGTCATGAAACGTCTTACTCCAAGCTTAAATATCAAATATTGTTTTAAACACACCTGTATTATCCGAAATGCATGCAAATGTCAGACCCAGAAATAGGGCGTTTAGAGGGAAGGGGGGAAATCACAAATTCAAATTATCTCCATTATTATTAGTTGGAGCAATAAATGTTATAAGGGGATGTTACAAGGGGTAATTCTTTATTACTTACAGTAGGATCAGGTTTAAAGGATAGATAATATTTGCTATTACTATTATTAATATTTATAGTTTAGTTTATTTTTTACTCTCAGGTAAGTGGATAAAATTATAGTCGTAAAAAACCATTGTAAGTCTTCATTTAATGAATTTTTTTTTAATAGGAATTTGAAAATATGCAAAATTTCTTGCAGTATCTAATAGAACAGGTTTCTGGAACACTGGTATATTTCATTATTATTAATAACAAATATCTAGTACTCTATACAATTTCCAACAAAATCAAATGGCGCAAATAATAGCATTATAGATAATTATTCTGATATTTAATTTCTATTTCACAACAAATTATTCATTAGCAGACCAGGATCAATACATTTATTTGATAATTCAAATACAAATATTTTCAAACTGAATTTGCTTCAAGATTATATAGTCAGAGGAAATGTCATTACATAAATAATGTGCATGAAATAAAACCTAAACTTATTTTTACAAGTACGCCTTCATCACCCAGGGCTGTGATATCCACATTATAGGATTCTAGCAGAATTTAGACAAGGTGTCGTGCATAGCAAATAACTAAAGTAGCTCAAATCCTTTAACATTGCAGTCATTAAGAAAATAAAAAAGAAAACTTACAGCTAAAACATAATATAATAAATTATTTACACCTACTTGGAGCAGTTGGCTCTTTGACTATATCATTATGGGCATAAGCGAGTATATTATTTCCTTGTCCTGGTTCACTGACTGTAGCTGTCTGCATATTATTAATTTTCTTATCGACATCAGCATTGTTGAGCTGCTCAGACTGTGGAAAGGGCTTACCAGCTTGGATGTCACATTTCCCATTTTGTATAGCTGCTACTAACTTCCGAACATAATCTCCATACTCACCACATGATACTTCAATTACTGTGGAAATAAAGAATAGTATATTACATATTATTTTAGCGAAAATTATGTTTTATGTGAGAAAAATAGAGAATTACTCTGTGTACTGATCAACTCAGGCGAGAAACAATGATTATTTTTTATAAAATGCACTATTTTAAGTGATGGGAAGGGGAGCAGTGGAGTTGTAGTGGGTAGCATTACTGGTTTACTGTGGTACAGGTTTCAGGTTGTTCTCTAGGTAGGGCTGCCAGGGAGGGATAGCTAACTAAATTTTAACAGCTACATAGTTACTGGGCTTCAAAATTGGATTACTGTCCGCTCCTTTGGTGGCCCCTCCCACTAAGCATTGAGAGGCCATTGAGTAGCACCATGAATAATGGAGTTCCTATCTTTGGTCTGTAATGGCATGCCTATGAAAAAAGGAGAGAGTCAAGTTCACCACTTGAACACCAACCAAAGAAATGTTGCCAGGCCTTTGTTCTTCATAGGCTATAAAATCTAAAATTTATTTACTCTCCATTGCCAAATTGAGTCCCTTTTAGTTGTGAGTATTACCGTCCTTGGAAATCGTAGGACTTTTTTTTCATAATTGAAGAAATTTAATTGAAATAAATTATAGAGCCAACAGTAGGAAAACTACTGAATTTCTAAGGGTAGTTCACTAGTAGGTTCAGAACAACTAAGAAGAATAAACCCACTAGAGGTGCCAAGGCAGCTTAGGAATTTAATTGAGCTATAATAGAGAGATTACGTAAGAGAACTTGAGCCATCATGAAGGGAGATTGCTCCTTCCACACAGAATAATATATTTGAAGTGAATTTAATTTTAGAGAAGAACAAGGTATATGATATAGGTTCTGTAGAAAACTGAACATTACATATTATATGATATTGTGCTGCAGGTTTTAGATTAGAAATTAATGAAAACATGACAGTTAAGATTTAGATTAAAAGCCCACCAAAGCGGAAAATTCCAAAAAGTATTTAGGATCCGCAAGACTGAGATATGTGTCCTTTATCTAAACTGATTGTCAGCAGTGCTCAATACTGAAATTTTTAAATTATTTGATTTCTACCTGATAGACCATGTATTAACAATCGCATTTTGAAAAGCCATGTGATAAGAAATGAATCATTTCTACAGGGAAATGTAAGCAAACAAAAATATCAACCTTTACTGTCATTTTTGGGTGCTTACTTATGTCAATTATTGATAAAATAAGCTACAAGCAATTTTAAATTGAATGTGCTACAAAAAAATATTCCTTATTTACTTGTGGTTTATAAGTTGACCTTAAGTACTTCTATCGTAGAGAAAAGGGCAGAAGATCTATAATGAGTAATTCTATATTCAAATCCCTTTATTCATTCAGTTGCTCACCTACAAATGCCTCCTCAGAAGCATTTCAAAATTTTCAAATCGAGAATTATTCTTGCATTTGTCATAGAACTTTGCAATGGGCAAGCAAACATTCAATGACATTCACACAACAATATTAATGCTAATGTTTGTATGCTATTGATGAAGCTGCAGAGTGGAAATGAAAGAAATATGACTCCAGTTCACATCTTCCTCATATTATCTAATAAACACACTTCTTTTAATGGGAAGCAAAAGTTCCTTCATTTACTGGGATGAATCTATGTTTATTAATTCCATAGGAAGACATAAAATATATACTGTTATTTAACGGGAAAATACAACTACAATCTAAAATCAACAACTCACCATCAATGATGGTAGATAACAATCAACGAGGAATAATAAAATGTCGTTGACCTATGACCAAGATCAGAGGTTAGAACTCCAAATCAATAAAAATGAATTAGCACTATAGCTAAAGTGTCAAGTTTATTTTTTGCCCATTATACTTTATTTCTACAATGTCATAGCTTTAAAAAGAAAAGTTTACTCTGACTGAATATTTTTTGACAGCATTTCACCATGCTTAATTATTTGAACTCCCAGAATTCACATTCTGACAGATTTAAAAAGTTCAACTACTGTACTCACTGAAAGAAGCAGGGTTGTGGTAAGATGGGCAAACGAGACCAAGAGTTGCCATAAAGGGTACTAGCTGCTGAGTAGATCCCTGGTAAATACATTGGCCTTCAGCAAGTGTATAGAGGTGGTCAAACATCTCAAACAGCCTAGCAGATGGTTGATGTATTGTGCAGATTATAGTTCTTCCTCCTCGAGCAAGACATTTTAGGAGGGAAATACATTGAAAGCATGATGAGCTGTCCAAACCACTGTAATGAATAAGTTAAATTTATAATATATTCTATTACACATAAAAAACACACATCGGTTTCTACTAAAACATTATCTAGAGAAAGGTCCAATTCAAGTTATGAACATAATGTCCAAATCAAGTTATGAACATAAGACCCAAATTAAGTTAAAAACTTAAGATCAAATTCAAGTTAAAAGAACATGAAAACCAAATCCAAATTATATGTAGTTTTTGGTGAAATAGTCTCCTCAGAGTAGTTATTTCTAATAATTGTTTATTATGATATATGCTAAGATCCTAAATGTATACAATTTTTCTCAATGAAATGGAAAACACTGAGATGAATTCAATGAACTCTTTAAGTACACTGCTCCTCAGAGTGGGGCTCAGGTAAGCCATGTGAGTTAAAGCATTAACCTTAATCTCACATGATAAACCAGAGTAGTGAGTTCGATTCCCACATGGGCAATAGGAATTTATTTAGCCACAAACTCATTAAATATAATCTTTAGTCCATCCAACCTGTCTAAGAAAAAGGTGATAACCTGTAGATAACCCGTCCCAATTAGCCAAGTAGCAAAAAGTGGACGTTAATGATAATAACATGCTACTCAATGCCTATTTTCAGTTTCAGACCTTTTATCTCAACATGGTAATAGCCCTCCATAATTAATTTAGAATCACTTGCACTGATTAGAAACATTATATGCATAGTTTTAATTTATATATTGTAAATGTATGATTCTGGCAATATGTTATTTAGTATAAAAACAATAATGAATGGCAAAGAAATGCGGAGTTGGAAAGAGTTCGACTGAATGGGAGTCTTAACTCCGTTAAGATGAAGCTGTTCGAGTTGTCGCTAGGAGCACTACTCTGAAGCTGTTTGGCCGCTGGTTATATACCAAGATTAAAAAAGGAAAAATTGAATGGAAAGATTTAATTTAATAATCACAATTTGATTGTTCATTTTGCCTGAATAGAGCTTTCTAGTTGAAGAACTAAAGATATTACAACAGTTATGGACTATTTTCTTCTTGGAAAGGCCCTGGGGGCAAAGTCTAGCCAGGACTCACGCTCTCTGTTTTAGAACTTGGAGCTGCTCATGTTGGGGGCTCTATTACTTTCCTTATATGAAGAATTCATTTTTTATGAAGTTGGTGTCACTCTTGGAAGAATCCAGAATTACCATTTATTCCTTTAAGCCCAGGCCTGGTGAAATTTTAGAAGTGTTTAAGTACTCTGGGGTGATATAACATTATGTACCTAGAATAGTTTAAATTCTACTATATCTTTACCACCTGCGCACATTTTTTAACCTGAGATTTATGAGCCAAATGTTAAGTACTCGGGTTATGAATAAAATCCAATTTGGTTTACTTATTGAGTTGTCCATACACCTTTAATGGTATAAATATGTTAAATAAATTTAAATATCTATCTTAAATTAAGATATAATCCATGTATAAAAATTGTTGACTCATTATTAATTAATTTAACTAATTCATTTTTTCATTGGTCGTTGTGTCTAATGACACTAACTCTAGAACACAATATAATAAATTTAACCCATTAAGGAAAAAAGATCCAAATTATATAATTTTATCATATTAGTACAATATATATGTCAGTTAGCAATTGATACTCAGTTACACATAAACTCCAGAAAGGAAAGTTGGTTAGAAAGGAGAAATCCCTCCAAATTTCATTAACCCTCAGTGAGATGAGGGGAGAGGTGAAAAGCATGAACATATAATGTATTTACATGGATAAAATAGTCATGGATATGTTTTTGATTTCTAGATTAGGAACTATGAATACTTGCTAAAAAATTATTTAAAACCAGTGGAAAACAAATCCACAAATTTGATGAACTTATATTGAGTTCTTTGGATTTGGCTCGGTTAGTTACATTTTAAGAAACATCAAATCTAGTACATACTGAGGATTCCATGAATAAATAAAAATGATCATGCCAAAAAAAATCAATTTTTCTTTCTTTTTTTTAATAGAAATATATTTTAAGTCAAATTTGAATCGCCCATAACATAAAGAGTGGACAATAATGACTTTTGATTAAAGAAAATTAAAAAAATAAATAAAAGAAAACTTTCTTAGAAACTTTAAACCATTGTATATTAAATCTTAAGAAATTAATACGCCAATTCTGTATTATAAAAGCAGGTGTACTCAATGAAAAATAAATATTTAAAGTATCTTGAATAAATATGAACAAATAGTTATCAATGATCAAAATATGTGAAGTGGGTTCAGTGATTCCTCTTTTATCTCTTAAAAGTGTACTATTAGTCCAAGGTCCTCACCAGGAGTTTTATTAATGTATTTTTTACATTTTATGACACTTTTATACATTCTTTATATTTTAATACAGGTATAGAATATGAAGCAGATCACAAATATTTAGATGTATATTTTTACAAGTTCTATAATTGAAAAAAGTATATTTATAATATTCTTTAGCAGATTTCAAGTCATTGATTAGGATATATAAATATATATATATAAATATATATATATATATATATATATATATATATATATATATATATATATATATATATATTTAATTTTGAATGAATCCTATTTTGTTATCTCCAAGGTAGGATTGATGGACATTTGAGGAAATTATTCGAAAATCGTGCCACGAGTACGAATCCAATAGCTGATTTCCCTGAAGGGAAATATGCTAATAATAGTTGAGAAGAGGAGCCAAAAAGGAATATACAAATTATAATGCAGATTATTTTTTTAAAAAAGTCTGTTTTTATTGCTATACTTTCCAATAATGCCTGCATCAGATAAAATGCAGAAAAAGGAGGGTGGGTTAGTTCTATTCAAATTTTTGTTTCATTTAAAAATATTAAGTTTTGTGAGAATTAAATGCATAAAACTACATCTGCTAATATATTGATTACATCTTGAACTATTTAAAATTTTAATTTGTTTTCAATTTTATTTAGCAGTTTCAGCATAATTCTAATACATTCTAAATTAAACAAATATAGTTCTTTAAATATAATGATGGGAAGTGATCTAAATGCAAGCCATTATAATTATTATGAAGATATCTTAAATTTTGTTGAGATAATAAGTGCAGTGGTATGTATAGATTAAAAGTGTTTCAACATCAATTTCATCAGTACACAGTTCTTACTTAAATACGTCATAATGATAATAGCACTGTAATCACACTGTTCTGATTGATTCAGAGTAGTGTTATCAACAGCCTTTGAGCATTTGTCAATATAAAACATAGTCCTTTTTATAAAGAAACAAACATTAATTTTAAATCAGAGGTATTCTTGTACTCTATAATCTATAGATTATTCTACTCCATCATCCATCTCATTCCACTATTATTGCTATATGGACATACTGCTTCAGTAATTACTATGGACGAATGGCAAAAGAATAAATCATTCCGCTGAAATATAGGAGTTCTCAAAGTACAATAAATGAAAAAAAAAAAACAAATCCAAATCTGGATGGAAATAAAATTAGTCACACATGTAAATATGTTTTTACTAGGCAATGGTCTTTTGATTACTTAATATGTTATCTATTTTTAGTGCAACATCAATTAATTTCACATGATAATGAATTATTAATAGTTATTAAATAACTAAGTTATAATTATTATTATGTACTCTAATGTATTTTGATAACTAATTGTTAAATTAACTTTATTTTAATTATTTATTAACGCCCACTTTATGCTACTTTCGCTAATTGGGACAGGTTATCTACAGGGAACCACCCTATTCTATCCAGGGTGGGACTAAGGAATTTATTTAATGAGTTCATCACCAAATAAATTTGTACTGCCCAGGGCGGGAATAGAACCCGCCACTCTAGGTTTACCATACGAGATTAAGACCAACGCCCTAACCCACACAGCCAACCTTAGCCCCTTTTTTATTTTAATTAATTATTAATAGTTTACTTTATGATCTTAGCCACTTCCATAATCTAGAAACTTAAGGTAAATACTATAATCTATTAAGATTTCAATATAAGTAATTGCATATGTATACCATGTGCCAGCCCCCAACTTAAAATCTGCAACTGTTTTGATGCAAGGCTGAAACTTGGTGTGTCATGATTGTGCCCTTGAAGAATATTTGCAGTCCATATTCAATGTCAATAACCTTTTACAGCGACCATAACTTTGGAAGCCATACTTTTTATGAAGGATTCTTATAGAAAATCAAATTCTAAAACGAGTGTATGTAGGTGAATTTTTCGATTTGATGCATCCCTTAGCCATATAAGGCCAAAATCCCGTTTTAAAACACAAGCCATTATTTATCTGAGAAACGATACATTTTATTGAAAAATGCTGCGACAAAATTATCTTTGAAACAAGATTACGGGAAAAGGGGTGGAATCTGGATATATATATATATATATATATATATATATATATATATATTTATATATATATATATATATATATATACTTTTCCGTATGTCCGCAGGAAATTGCTGAAAAACCGAGGATCTTCTCCCAGTCTTATTTGGGCCCAATGGCAGAATCTTAATCTCTTGAAAAGATCAATAGGCTGAAGAGCCTGATGGAAGGATATCCGGTACGCTTTCAGCTTGTGATCCTTGATGATGAGAAATGTCAACCCCCTGGTTGAGCCCGTTTCTCGAGCGATGTCTCTCACACCTTTATTTGTAAATGCTTCCGCTGTGGCTAGGACATAAATAATATTTATTCCTTCTTAGTGGTATTGTTGCTGTATCTGCGCGGGGAATAAGGTACCCAAAACGGTCCGTAGACCTAGCTCGCCGATCCAATGTTGGGAATTCCCTTCGGCAACGATGGCGGCGGTCTGGAAATCACTGCGCATAAATTCTTGAGGTTGCGGCATTATTCATTCAGCACTCCTCTCCAGTTCTACGACAATTGTAATTGAAATAACCATGCCCCAAGAAATCACAATCCCAACTGAGGCCGTACAGCTAAAGTGTTGATAAGCAAATCCTAAGTTTAAAGAAAGAGGATTAAGAAGACTAAGAAACCTCATATCTTCCATACCTTTTCCCTCCATGCCTTTGTTGCTATATGGTCCTTATTACAATCAATGGTTGTTCTCTTCTCATAAGTATTTCGATTTAAATACTTTTCTTTTTAATTTCAGAATCCATTTCTTTCCATGTGTCAAAGATAATTTTGTTGGCTACAACTTTTTAAGTCACAGTATTTTTCAATACCATCTCAAAGTTTTGTGGATGGATGAAAGGACGTATCAAATCGAAAAATTCACCAATATGAACTCGATTTAGAATTTGGTTTTCTACAAGAATCCTTCATAAATGGTATGGCTTTCTATTGGAAATTCCAGATTCATGGTCACTGGAGATTGTTATGAGGTTGAATATGGACTGAAAAGATTCTTCAGTTGGTACAATTATGGTAAACTAAGTCTCAGCCGTGCATTAAAACAATTTTAGATTTAAAGGGGAGGAATGGCACGCGAACTTGGGACTTGTACAAGTGTGTGTGTGTGTGTGTGTGTGTGTGTGTGTGTGTGTGTGTGTGTGTGTGTGTGTGTGTGTGTGTGGTGTGTGTGTGTGTGTGGGTGTGTGTGTGTGTGTGTGGTGTGTGTGTGTGTGTGTGTGTGTGTGTGTGTGTGTGTGTGTGTGTGTGTGTGTGTGTGTGTGTGTGTGTGTGTATATATATATATATATATATATATATATATATATAAAATTGCTCCTTAATAAGTAAATCAATTGAATTTTGAACACCTAAATCAAAATGTTTAAAACTAAAACAAATAAATGAGAAAAAAAATAAAAAAAGGAAACACTCACCTAGTAGGTTCATCAAAAAACATAATAGGAGGATTATTGACCAGTTCCAAAGCAATAGACAAACGTTTCTTTTGGCCTCCTGACAAATTAGAAGTCATAGTCTTAATGTGCTCTAGTAAACCTAATGTTTCTAAAATTTCTTGGATCTAAAAAACAAACAAAAGAAAAACATTAATTAACATACAAAATACAGTCCTCTTACTTCTATGTATATATAAAGTTGTAATCACTGTCTGTTATCAAAAGTTCACGATACTTTTTCGTTTCACATGAAATTATATCAATGATTTGTGGCTTTGTAGTTTGTTTGATTGTTACCTATTAATGCCTTAAACGACAGAACCGAACGTGATGAAACCTGGAATGAGTATTACCAGTAACCGTACTTACACTTTAGGCAATACTATTGGAGTATTTTTAAAGATGAACAAGAGTTTGGTGTAAGGAAGACCTGAAACGAAAAATCACGAAATTTTGTTTCCTATTGGTTTTTCAGCAAAAGTGCTCATAACAAAACGTTTTATTTCTATATTTAGAGTAACTTTTATTATATACACTTTTGTCATATTACTCATATCAACGAAATATACACTAATTACTTACTATAGAAGGTGCCAACACTTTTATAGGACTCAAATTGTACGAACAAGAATGGTAGTGGTACGGAAGACAAGAAACGAATAAGAATAATATTTAATTTCATTTCCTATATGTTTTTGTGAAAAATGCTCATAACAAAAATTGCTTACTTTTTTATTTCGGATAACAATAGTAATATACGTTACAACAATATATAAAGCAAGTAATTTGCACAGAAATATTATTAGAAAGAGTGGTAACTTAGTTAGCTGAACTAAGTATATTAAGTATGAATTTAAAATGTAGACTTCTTCCTTCTGGTGATTAAATAGTATTTTACTAGTATTACACGAGGATGGCTTAAATGAATTGAACATTCAGAGGTATGGATATAAAGGAGAGGGCTTTAAAAAACACTCTAATCTTCTACTTTACTGTAACTACAAAGATGGTGGTTTAACAAGAGGTCTAAGCATACATTCTCAGTTACTATTGATTTTCCTAAGTTTGTTTTAATATTTTGCTCGTTGGCTAATCCTATTTTTAAAATTTCAATATCAAGAAAATTTTTTATAACCTGTCAGTGACCATCATTATGGTCCGGGGCCATGCATGATATTTTGAGAACAGTGTTTACAGAAATTATTCGTATACACTATATACATATATACTTACTACTTGGGTTTTTTCTTGTTTCGATATTTGAGTTCCTAGTTTTAATGCAGTTGCAACATTCATTGCCTCCTCAACAGACAAATTTCCATGCAGCTGGTTGTCTTGCATAATATATGCTGAGAGCTTGGCAAACTGAGAGAGATCTCTTTCATGCCCATTTATTGTGATTGACCCTTCCATTCCGGATATCCTAAAACAAACAGTTTGTTTCTCTTAATATCAAATATAAATAAGCATTGTCATCCATTAAAGAAGAACATTTGAAAAAATAAATATGTGTGATTTATTTAAAACTTAAACCAACAAAGTAAGTACAAAAACCTATGCAATACAAGTACTGAAAAATTCAACAGACTTTTTTTTTTTAAATTCTTCTTATTTTGGATTTAATATTCTTCATAGTTCGATGGCAAGGGTCACCAATAAAAATCCTCCCCCCCTCAGACTTTATTCAAAATTGCCTTAATTCTTAATAAACCCGTCAATCTCAAAATTCTTAATAAATATTACTTTAAAAGGAATGGCTTCTGAAGAGGTGGTATGTGAGCCACAAAATATGTGGGGCAATTTTTAATAATGACTGTGGAGAAAAAAGTCCGTCACTCAGGGGCCACGTGATGTATGACGTACAAGTGAACAAAGAAAATTCTAATAACTCGCTTCAGAACTGAATTAAGAATAAAGTCCGTCAAGCAGGGGCTGCGTAAACTAAGCAGATTTCCCCCGTGAAGTTTTACAATAGAGAAATCTGCATGCTGGTAACACAGATTTGGCGAGAGCCCAACAGTTACGGAAATGACCGAACTAACTTTCAGCGGAATCGCACGAACGGAACCGATAATAGCCGATCTCATCCCGTCCGTTCTCCGCACACATTTCAACAATAGATAACTCCTCTAAATATCGAATTAGCGTAAAAGCGTATAATATATCAATTGTAGAAAATTAGATTTGCAATAAGATTGGTTCTATACAAGTTTTCGATCCAACGTATAATAACGGAGATATAAAAGAATTTTCGAAATTCCTTCCCTCTAAACCCCCCTCCCACTGGTCGGATTTCAGCCATTAACGAACTTGATCTTTCTTTTTACATAAAACAATTAAATATCGTGTGTATATATATATATATATATATATATATATATTGATAAAGATTAAACAAGAATTGCGACCGCTAGAGCGGTAACAGACAAATATATAGATAGATATATCTATCCTTAAGAGAAATCTGCTAAAATGGAGTTTTATTGGTGACCCTTGCCACTAAACCATGAAGAATAAATTTTAAATATTACCGCAGTACAAGAAATGGACAAATTTACGCCAAAAATTATAAAAATATGTAGTAGTGGTGTTACATACAGATTTGTTGCCCTATACTGTCTTTAAAGAAGTTGGACTGTTATAAGTATACTTTGGTTGCATGTATCATCAACTGCTATGTCTGTTCCGTCAAGGCTTTCTTAGTTATCCAGTGTTAACGTGCCAATGTTGCTAATAACGAGTTTCCATAAATTGGTTCTCCAGAAAAATACATCTTTTCTATGCAGTATGTGATGGCCCTTAACATAAATGTCTTTCCTTTTCAGAGCTACACTTAGTATTTATTTTAAAGAAAATCTAATTGAGGGGGGGAATGGTGGTTAAGGTTATTTTGCTTCAGATTTAAGAGATTCCTTGCTCTTCTAAGAGCAATGATAACTAACCTTGGCCGAAACATAGTTTGTTCAAATTTTAATTGCCACCAATAAAAACTATTCCTTTACGTAGGCTTTATTAAAAATTACCCATGACATAAAATCTGCATAGAGAAAAGTGTTTTATCACAATTGTCCTTTGAGATAACCCCTGCCGATAGCATTTGAAGAATATTAGGTCTAAGAAAGCTATAAGAAGACTTAAGTTTGGAATGAACTCAAGCCCTGTTTGATGAGGACAAGAACCTAGAAGAAATGAAAATTTTAAATCTTTAAAACATATTTTAAAATATGTTTCTCGCCAAAGTCATCAGGTATGCCCTGGTCCTTCATGGGCTGTTGGGTCAAAAAGTGTGTTTAAAACAGTTTTTAGGTCCTTTTAAGATTATATATAAAATTTCTAAAATGATTACCAGTAGGAAACAACCACTATAAAAGATATCATGGCATTGGATACAAAATCAGGGTGACAGAATTCGTCAGTCAAAAGAAACTAGAAGGCACTGCAGTGGCACAATAACATAGATTGTAGTACGATAGAATTGTAAACCCCAAGGGCCTAAGTAATAGCAGACACAACATACTTGAAGGTTTATGGCTTATCCCAGAGTAGAATACGATTTTGTCTGTCTTTCTGATAAAACAAATATTAAAGTTGACAGAATAATCTATCATATAAATGCATAGTGTAGGAAAAGCTTACTTATATCCCGTGAGGATGTTCAGAAGGGTTGACTTGCCAGCTCCTGATGGCCCCATTATGGCCGTCAGCTCGCCGGACTTCAGCCTTCCACTCACATTTTTTAATATTGTCTTCACATCTGAAATAAGAAAAATGAATTAGTTAATATTATAGTTTTTTTTTTTTTGTTCAATTTATGATTATAGACAGAATTCATACATAACACACACGCACAAGCACGCGCACACAAACATACACACACACATTTACATGCACACTTTTTACTTCTTTGTTTTGGACAAGTCAAGAAAATGCATCTTTTTAGTAGATTTCCCTTAAGGAAAATGATTATCCCCTCTTCTCTCTGTGAGGCGGACAAATAAATCGCTACAATAGCTAAACAAGATTCCTTCTAGGGTATTTAGCGATGCAACTCATAATGACGTAGATATTTTGAATTTTCAAAATTCCCCCTCTAATCCCTCCAATTTCAGCCATTAACTAATATGATCTTTATCAGAACAGTTAAATATCGAGAATGGTATAGAACAAATAAATATTTTTGATTTACACAAAATCTTAATTGATGTCGTCATCACATTACACATTTGCGTGTATTTCACACAGTAAATGTTCAATGAAAATAATATTTGGTATTTAAGCTTGGAATGAAGTTTTTCATGATATAGTAGCCTATTGCTAATATGACATGAGTCGGAGCGAAAAAAACGAAAATATCTCCGTTAATATTAAAGCTAGAGAATAAATGAATATAACATTACTTATAGTACATTTTATTTGCAATAAGATTGGTTCTATATAATTTTTCGATCCGACGTATAATAATGGAGATATTTCGAATTTTCGAAATTCCCCTCTCTAAATCCCCTCTTTCACTGGTTCGATTTCAACCATTAACGATCTTGACCTTTAGTTTCGCATGAAACGCTTATACTTCAAATTTGGTTACGATCGAACAAGAATTGCGACCGCTCGAGCGATATTTTTCGATGAATCGAATTCCCCAACCTCTTTACCACCTCTTCCAGGTCCGACTCTTAGAAGGCGATTAACAGTGTTACCATGAAAGTATTTACTATTTACTTATTGCATTAACTCGAATATTAACATAGGTTTTTTATTTATTCGTCTTTGCTCGTAAACTACCTCTCTTACTCACGATTTTCACATTATATTATGTTTGTACTGAGCATATTTTCATTAACTTACATTTCAAAGAATGTTTATGTATACATCTCATTAAAAGATAAATAGAATATACATCTTGACATCATTAAAAACGTCTGTTACCTTGTGTTTGTCATTTTAAATATCGGTACAGACCTCCATATAAAAATACTTTAAATCATATAAAACTAAAGGTCGTTGACAAGAAGAAGTGGGACATGCATTCAATAATGCAAATAAATAAAGTCCATCACGCAGGTGCTGCTAAGAAAATATCTAAGGTGCTGGGATATGACACGATGATGATCTCATCTAATGATCTATTATGATCATCTACCTAACTCGACAGCATCGAAAGCGCTTGCCAGCTGTACTCGACCATCAGCCAGTGACGACGATCTCCACCGACAGGTATGACAACAGTATCATTTATACTGGCGGTTCTAAACCTTTATTTGAATTACCATCTATTAACTATTTATCTAGTAGTAAACAAGAATAAGAGTGTTGTTGGACTGGAGGTGTTTATTCACTATAACAGGAGTACAAGGAACTCATGAGGTGCCCACATCAATTTTTTTTTTTTTCCTGGATACCTTAGAAGCAACTGGGAGCTAGTAGCAGCGGGCTGAAAGAGAACTAACGCGGAAGCCGAGAGGAGAAAACGAACCCTAAAAAGAGAGAGCCTATGAGTGGATTCCAAGATATGCCAGACTCTAGAGCTAATAACTACAGCGTGTCACCAGTTTCTCCGTGGCTTTCCAAGTTGGCTTTTCTTCAAGGCAGTAATTATAAGATCGTCACACCAGGCTGCGTGAACGTAGCAGATTTCCCTGCTTCACTGGAATGACCCAGTGCCCATCTCACAGAGACTAAAAGCCATGATCACTCATAATAGGGACTACAAGTACAAATAGATTCATTCATGACTATACGTTCAGTCATTATAAAGAAATTATGTGTGCTCGACGGACGGAAAAAGTGCTGATTTATAAAAAAAGGTCTTCGACAGAGACACTTGGGCCAAAAAAAGGTTCTGGACCAATGATAATGTTAGCAGATTTCCCTTAAGGGAAATCAGCTATTGAGGTTGTAATCATGACGCAATTTCCGAAATTTTTCATCAAATGTCTATCGATCCTACCTAGGAGATGACAAAAATGAGGTCCGTTCAAATTTATATATATATATATATATATATATATATATATATATATATATATATATATATATGACAGTTACAGCGCAAGCAGTCGAAATTATTGTTTGATCGTAACAAAAATCGATATATAGTCGTTTATGAAAAAAGAAAATCAAGTTCGCTAACGGCTGAAATCGGACAGGGGGAGGAGGGGGGGGGGGGTTAAGAGGGTGAGAATTTTAAAAATTTGAAATATATCCGTTACTATAAGACGGATCGAAAACATGTATAGAATGAATCTTATTGCAAATTAAATGTCCTATAAATATCGTTATATACATTTATTCCCTATCTTGAATATTAAACGAGATATTTGAATTTTTCAGTTTTCAGCCTTCAGCAAACCCCCACTTCTACCTATGTTACATTAGCAATACTCTGTAATATAATAAACCACATTATTCGAAGTTAAATACCAAATATTGTTTTCCAGACACCTTTATTATATGAAATAAATGCAAATATGTTCTTGTGACCACCCCGTCATAAATTCCTGGACTACGAAAAATTTGATTGATTGAGATAAAAATTATTCTGAATTATAATAAATTACAGTACAAATATAGGAAATATATAATAAATAGGATTGAAATCAAGCCATTACGGAAGCAATTTTTAGCACATGGAGAATTTGTTTGGTGATCACATCCTGTTACAGAACCTGGTCTACCTATGTAATGAAAGTACTCCGCGTCCGGGAATAACTTAGCTTAGCTTCACAGAAACGACCTTCGTCCGAGGTGCACAAGGACAAAGGATGGCTAAAGGAAGTCAGTCTACATAAATGAGGTCAGTTAGGTAATTGGCAAAGGAAGAGCCACCTCCAAATAAGTGTTTACAATTGTGAAGTCTGGAGCAAGTTGGCAGACAGTATCCGCAGGAAGTGGAGTATCACGACTCACATTTCCTCTCATATCATATCAAGCGACAGGCTCATTTCTTTTAAACGACAATGTACTTTTAATACTTAATTCTTAAAAGTAGCAGTGTCTGTAAAGGTTAGTGGGTGAAGTGAAATATAGATTTCCCTCAAAGGAAATCAGCTATTGAGGCCGTAATCATGACGCGATTTTTGAAACAGGAAAATGAGGTTCGTTCAAAACTGTATATACGTACATACCTGTTGACGCTCTAGCGGTCGAAAGTTTTGTCTGATCGTTACCAAACTTGATATTTAAACATTTTATCTAAAAATGAAGTTCAAGTTCTTTAACGCCTAAAATAGGACCAATGGAGGGGGGGGGGGTTCAAAAATTCTAAATATCTCCGCTAACGGACGGGCAATTAATCAGGGTGAATTAATCAGTATTTACGTAACTTCTACAATTGTGGTTAATGTTAGAAATTATTGTTGGCTGATTCATGGAATATGCAAGTACTAAATTGAAATAGTTATGTAATATGCAATGGAAAGGATATTTTTAAATACGTTTAATCCAAGACGTCAATATTGATTTCGTGTCTAATAATCAAATATTTATGGAGAGAACTTGGCAACGTCAATACCTCATACACAACATTTAATCAGATAATTTCCTACTCGCCTTAATTTCTTTCTCTACCCTGAGCATGATAATCATTTCATTATTGCGAATTCAATCCGGAAATAAATGATTAGCAAGAATTAAACACAAAACTCTTCAAACATTTTGAATAGTTATTCTGGAAGTTTGCAACGAATTTTTAGTTTAAATCGTATTTAACACTATTACAATTAAGGTGGCCGTGTTCAATTTCCTGAGACTGTTCCTATACAGTGTTAGATGTGTGTGTGCGTGTGAGTATATATATATATATATATATATATATATATATATATATATATATATATATATATCTGAGGTGAAAGAAGTGCAGCAAAGAAAGAATAAATTCATACGCATAATTTTAAGTTTATTAGCAGATTTCCATTCAGGCAAATCATCTATTAGGGTTGTGCTCATGAGTTTTACCAAAACGTTGCACTTCAAAGTGCTACGAAGAGACCGCTGGAGCAGACCGACGGTGTGGTGAAGAAGAAGGCCATTTATTTATTTAATAAAGCTCAATGCGTTATTGGCAACACCACAATACCATTAATTAGCAAATCAAATTAATAGGAAATATTCTGAGTTGGCATTCTGGCAGGTGGAAGTGACTTCTATTGTAGGTAGGATGAAATAATTGGCTACGATTCCAATATATCAATTTATTAAAACGGCAGAGCGCTTTCGATGCAGTATATCATCGTCAGTGCCCGAAGGTCTAGACTCAGCTAGCTCCAAGAGCCGTCAGCTCAACATCGAAGACCTTCGGGCACTGACGAATATGCTCTGCATCGAAAGCGCTCTGCCATTTTAATAAATTAGTATAGTGGAAACGTAGCCAATTATTTCATCCTACCTATAATAGCAAATAGTAAAATAAGATGCGTATTCCCTTTAGGTACTTTAATATTCTGTAAACATTGTCTTTTTTATTTAAATAATTATTATTATTATTTAATTCTTCCCCATTTTTACGCCAGTTAAAAGTAATTATTAGAACCACTTATTAGAATTTAAAAAATGAATAATAAGTTCTAGAACTTCTAAGACAGTCGAATATATTTAAAACAATATAAGTGGTACTGTGTAATTAAAGATACGATTCACTACAATTACTGTGGGAAATTTCACACGAATAATTAGAACGAATGTATTAAAACACTGCTCACAACTTATAATTACTTAATAATAGATTGTGGGAATATATGTATCTTCCTATTGTATTATATTTAGAAGCTACCGTTTCGGTCCTGCTATAGCACGTCATCAGCAATCAATGAACCCACAATAGCAGCTAGGCTCTCAAATAAATATCAGGCAAGGGTTTGATTGAGTGTAGTGATGCTAAGGTATTTAGCCTGAAGAAAACTAAATGAAAACTGCTAAGCAGTGATGAATGAACTGATCAGACGTCCAACATGTAATTGAAGATACAACGACTGAAAGTAAGCCCAATTGCAGATCTGTCACTGGAATGACAAAGAAACGAATACTTGATCTCATCTTTAATTTTGTACCTTTTCCTGAGGAACTAGAAATTCAAACTGGTCAGAAAGAGAACCCGATATGCAGTATTCAAAGTTTCAATCAGATTAAAAGACACATGTAACAGACCAATAATACGCAGTCCAAAAGAAAAAAAAAATAGAAATTAACAGCTCTTAACTTAAAAGAGGACACTTTTTCAATATGATCACCTGTCAAGTCAATATATCATGTTTCAGGATAAATCTGCTGAAATTCTCATGAGATAATAAATATGCGTTTTCAAAAGCATTCCAAAACTTTCGCCACACAGGGGCTGCGTAAACAAAGCAGATATCCCACGGGTTCGAATTTCACACAGGTGACCTAATCTCACAATCTATACTCTGTTCATTTAGTACAAAGAACCCTATGCAAACTGGAAGACAAATATAATCCGGACAGGAGAGTAAAAGTTCGTTGAGTAGAAGAGGGGGTTTACTGAAGGCTGAAAATACAAATAATTCGTTTTCATAAACGAGTGGAACGGGGAGGAAAGCGTCTCTGACGAATGGAACACAGGCGTAAACTACAGAGGATCGCACTGCCCAGCGGCGTACAAATTCCTGACGTTCATAAATACTTCACAGAACAAACCCGTTTAAAGCCCTAACTCGATTATCAAACCTGTACTTCTGTATGGGTGTGAGACGTGGGTTCCCGGGAAACAAATGTTGAAAGGTTTGAGAAGAAGGTTCTAAGAAAGTCATAAATGGGATGGTGAATTAGGACACTGGAGATAGATGATAATAGAGGAGATTATATCTGAAACATCAGATCTCACATGATAAGAAAAGCTAACAGGTCACAATGAGCGGGATATGTGGCAAGCAGTAGCATTGCAGGCTTTCTAACTATGAATGCGACAGTGGCGAGTACCCGACCACGAGATGACTTGACAGTCATGTAGCTAGTGATAGCCTTGAAGGAGGCTTCGGAGTTACAGGTAGTGGATCAGGAAGCCAACGCCCAGGATAGGCAGAGGTGGAGGAGGCTCCTCATGGCGGCTAAAGATCTCCAAGGCCAGCAAAGCCAACCGAATATATATATATATATATATATATATATATATATATATATATAAACACACACCCGTATACACAGAAATATAATGTGTGTGTAGATGGCTGGGAATGTGTCAACGACTAGGAATGGTATGATGGCAGTTGGAATTGAGAGGGGACAATCAGCATAGGTCAGGTCAAGGTCCACAGGGTTCCTTCTCCCAGCATTGGCAGAGTCACAACGAAAACAAGGACCACAACCCATCAATCCTGACAGAGAATTCGTAGCTTATTTCCCTCGATGAGTTTTGCACTAATTCCAGTGTAACCTTTTTGTTAATTTGATGCTTTAAACTATGCAAAAATACTAATAAACATGAATATTAACATAAACATATTTTCCCAAACTAACTGTCATATAACATAAAGGAATAAATTAAGGGTTTAATTCTATCGCTTCCTGCGCCCATAGAGTAAATTTTTAACAGTGATAGCCACAAAGATTGGCCGCTACCACGAATGGAACATTACTGTTAGCAGATTAACTATTGCGGTTGTACTTCAAATGTCCATCGTTCCAATCTAGGAATTGACGAAAATGAGGTTCATTCAAAACTATATATATATATATATCACAATAGTGTTGTAGGAAGTGAAGAATAGTACTTGAGGATTGCCGAATTCTACACATTTTTTTTTTTATTTCAGCGGTAAGCGCTTTCGAAGACTATTAGTCAAAAGTCTGGAGACCTATCTTTAGAGCTACTTGCATGCGCTGATAGGAAAAGACAGCAAGGAGTCAGTCTGATTTGTCTATTAAAACTTTAGCAGTCGCGATTTTGCTTAATCGTTACCAAATTCTACATTTGAACGTTTTATGTAAATCTAAAAATCAATTTCGTTAACGGCTGAAATCGGACCAGAGGGAGGGGAGGGGGTTAGAAGGAAGGGATTTCCAAAATTCCAACAAAAACATCCGCCACTAGCAGAGGCCATATTGAAAGGAAGTGAGTTTAAATAAATGGTTCACAAGTCATTCCAGAGAATATAAACGATGAACCTAATACAGATAAACAAAATAATTTCTGTCCCCCCTCACCATTTTTGATTTTAATCAACTTAGATTATTGTTATTTATTAACGCCCACTTTTCGCTCCTATGGCTAATTGGGACGGATTATATACAGGTTAACAGTTAGGATGGGACTAAAGATCTTATTTAATGAGTTTATCACTAAATAAATTCCCATTTGCACAAGCGGGAATCGAACTCTCCATTCTAGGTTTACCATGTGAGACTAAAGCCAACACTTAAACTCATATAGCTAACCTGAGCCCCTTCTAAGATACTTATACCTTACAGGACAATCGCATTTCCATTAATACAGGAATGTACATATTGTATAGATACATCAGCACGGAATTATAATATCGATATTACTATCCAGAAAATCGTTGACCCTGTAAACGAGTTGAGTACTTATGGCAAATCATCAAGATAATGCCGTCAGGACATATAGTGAGTGACAATCAAATTTCTTAACTACTTTTTTTCATCTCCCCCAAGAAGGAAAAGAGATTTGATGATGCATCAAGCCACCAAGGATCTAACCATTACCGGCTAAATACATCAATGTCAACATTAATCGTTTCCTTTAGGCAATTATGACCCGCCATATTGCTGAATTTGCAACCAGAGGATACCACAGCACCGTGAGAAGTGAGTTTCATTCAAGAGTCATTCGCGAATGTCAAATATTATTTTACTTTCCTCCAATTTAAAACCGGTTTGGCGGGTATGTTTTCCTATTCCTCAGATTGTCAGCATTCATATTGATTTCTATATAGCATAGTCTCTTTAGAAAATGTCCATACCGTAAGAAAGGAGCACACAGCTAGCATCAACTGCACATTCTATTCTCTACTTCTCTCTTAATAAGGGCCCGTAAGTTTTAAAGTGATATCATTGCTTTACCAGAAACCTGTCTTTAATGTAAATCCAGTTTGATGTTATAATGCCTTTATTTAAATTTCTTCAATACGCGGAAATGTACAAACATAAGATCCTCATATGAAATTAAAACTCAAATTTTTGCTCAAATAAACGTAGAGAAACTAAACAAATAAAAAAATCAATAGGATTAAAATTGATATAAAATTAATTGAAAATAATGTAAATGATTTTCAAGGTTGAATACATGTAATTATGAAATTATTATTATCTGTTAACAATAATATATTTTATTTATTTTAAATAAATTTGCAAAAATAGTATTATTCTTATTCAATAATTCGACAAAAAGACCATACAATAGACGTAAAGGAACCCTTACTAGTAGTACTAATACGAAACTAGATATTCTCTTCTGGAGTAATGGCGATTAGTCCTTAGTCATGAGTTCGTTTCCTGTGGGCTTAAATAAATTATTTAGTGGTGAACTAACTAAATAAAATCCTTAGCCTGGTCCCTATTCCTCTAGCTAAAAAAAGGTCTTAACTTGTAGATAATCCCGTCCCGATTAGCTGAAGTAGAATAAAGTGAATTATACTAAGTATTATTAGCATTTTAGCAAATTTTCCTTTATTTTCCTCAATGAGCTATTCAGGTTGTACTTTTATTATTAAGATTTCCGCAACTAATGCTACTAATTAAGGTACCCGGCGTTACTCGGGAAACCTTAATTACAAAAGTTGTTATTTAAAGCTTAACTAAGTACAATATTTTTATTAGCAGATTTCCCTTAAGGAAAATCAACTATTGAGGCCGTACTCATGACGCGATTTTCGAATTTGTTTCTGATGGATGCTATATGAATTCTGAACTTAATGCGAACAACTGGAAAGATTGTATGCAAAGTTGTCAGAGAGTTCTGCTTGGATCAACCGAAAAGGAGCTTCATTCCACCAATATAACGCTCCTTACACTTCGCATCAAGCCAAAGAAAAGTTTAAAGAACCTGATGGGTTCGAACTCCTTCCTCCTGCACCATATAGTCCAACAACATCGGATTACTACATGTTTCGATTCATGGCCCATTTTCTACAAGGGAAGATATTTGAAACTTTGAGGATGTTCAAGTTGCAGTCCAATAGTACTTTGCCAGCCATACTAAGGAATGGTATCAGCATGGGATCGAGCAATTGGTTAGCAGATGGCTAATGACTGTAGATAACAATGGACTATAATTTGAATATTATTTGTATCTAATATCAAACAAATAATAATACAAATATTTGGTTGAAACCCGGTAATTTTATATATATATATATATATATATATATATATATATATATATATATATATACCCATTAATATCTATTATACTGATTCTTAATTAAAGGAAAAACTAAGAAAACAACGATTTACTTTTCAAATTTAACGAAAGCTGTTTTAATTTCGTATGGAAATAAGAATTTATTTCTGGAACTTAGTAGGACTGTGTGAAGGTCCTTTTACGAGTAATCCCATAGAAGAATCCAACCAAATTTAATTGCAAACGCATGCTATCACTATTTTGTGCAGTTATAGCAAAAGCCATCAAATTGTCGCCAATTTAGGTTTAATTGTTACAAGATATAAAGGTATGACAAACTGACAGACGAACAGAATGACAAACTACAAGGCACCGGCCACTATAAATAAAAACAGCCCTTCTTATAGTGATACGAATCAATACAACCAAAAGTTGCTCCTTGTCAACCAACTGTTAATACTTGTTTTCCCATGTATCTATTCATGTTTTATACTCCTAAAAACGGAAATACTAAGTGATCAAGATGTAATTTTCAAAAGCGATTTAAGCCGAGTTTACTTTATGTACTTTAAAAGGAAGAAATAGTGATTAAAATGTGAAGATGACATCATCTTTGGTGTGGTGTAACATTCCTGCACGTGGGAAATCTGCCTAATTTAAGGAGCACCAGAGTGATCGATTTTTTTGTCAATAACTGGAAAATCTGGGCCCAACCGTTACTGAAATAGTTGTAGACCATATGTGGGCAACCTCCGGGCCGCGAGACATTTTGAAAAACCCAATTAAACAAAAATATTACACTACTAACTCCAAATGAGGAAGATGAGAGATTTGTGCGTTTTGCAGTACTTATAAATGCGAAAACTTCTTTTCATTGATGAAAGTTAATAAATCAAAACATCGTACAAGGCTGACTAACGATAATTTGGAAAATTCTTCTTTGTACCAGTGGAGTTAATACAAACATCGATGGATTAGTTTCCCAAATTCAAACTCATTAACTGTACCATGTTGTACCTATTTTTTTTCATTTCATTTTGTTATTTTAATAAATTGTATTATAATTACTAATTACAATTTCATGTCTGATATCTATCGTTAAAAATTATGAACAACACTTTAAAATGCACTACTACTTTTAAAAGCGGCCCGCGAACGTATTTGCACACAAGTTTGGCCCGCAACATGTCAAAGGATGCCCACACCTGTTGTAGACTATAGACCAGAAGTTTTCTCAACACAGAGTGTTTCTAATAAATCTGAGAGTAGCTTGAGTTTTATCGTCATTTTTAAAATACACAAGCACACAGACGCCCGCGCACACACACACAGACACACACGCATATATATTACAGAAGTCTCAAAAACTTAATAACTTTCTAAGTTCTCACGAAGAAAAGCAGTCATAAAACAAAGCTAGCTAGAAGGGAAACAAGAGCGATGTAATTCGATTAAAGGTAAGGAAGAGTCACAATGAGAATGTGTCACCGCCATTGTCTTGCCAACAAAGGCCTTGCTACTTTAACCTGATGACAAATATCAACAAACATAACTAACTAGGTTCATCTTACTACTCTTAGCATGAATAATACTCCAACAATCTAAAGCATTCCATCTTGATAAGTTGCGTGAATAAAATAAAATTATCTGATATCTACAACAGATGAATTCATCGTAATTCTAATAAGTTAAATATACAATACACAACACTTCATTATTATTTCTTTTAAAAGTGACATACGAATTCTCAGTGCCAATGGTTCGGATCAAAAATGCCCAAAAAATATAATATATGATAAAAAAAAAGTACTATAAAAATTGTACGCAACTCTAATAGGCACGGAAAAATTTCCCATTCATATTTTTATTTCCATCCTTGTGAAAGTCCACCTCACCTTTCTTAAATCGGTATGAAAGTTGCACAACTAGATATTACAAGAGTCCTAAATATGAAACTTCATCTTTTTTTTTAATTTTTGTAATATGATTCAGTGTGTATCTCTAACATTATGACACACCTAACCAAATAAATAAATTAATATCACTTTTCAAAATAAAATTCAATAAAATTGAAACTTCAACATTTTAAGACTAATCATTTTTGAGTTATGCGATATACCTTAAGTACAAGCAATTGGCAAAAGTAGTCAAAACGATTTCAGGGCGGGTCAAAACAGATGATTCTGTGTTGTCATCTGCAAAAGGTCATATTTCCGATTATAACACTTCCTTTACTGATGTACTGAACAATGATGGAGGTTGAAATAAAATGAAACACCAACCCACTATGACTTTCTCCACTATTCAGGTTTGATTTTTTTTAAGTACTTGTGATTCAAACTATATAAAATTTGAACTATTGCTACACATGAGATGTCAAGCGAAATAGTAACCTAAGGTGAAAATCGGATGAGTAGGGGCTCCCGACGGCTGAAATAGAAATAAAACAAATTACTCCGTTATTTCGACTTAGAGAAGTAAATATAGAATAATAGGAATACTACTTTACAAACCAAGTGTTATTTTACAATAAACATTTCAGATCTGACGCTATATCAACCATAATTCAAAACGTCACGCTGGAGCTGAGTTAACAAGGCAGATTTCCCACGTATTTGCATTAATCTCAAAACGTAAACGTTCAATGAAACCAATATTTGGTATTTAGGCTTCAAATAATATGCTTTATCATATAACAGCTTATTGTTAATATGACAATACTAGAAGTGGGGGTTTACAAAAGGTCGAAAACTAAAAAATGTAAATATCTCGATTAACAATTAAAATAGTGGAAAAACGTACATAACATTTAAAGAATATTACTTTAAAATTAAATTAAATTATTTATTGACGTCCACTTTTTGCAACTAATTGGGATGGATTATCTTCCGTCACTAAATAAATTCCTCTGCCCAGGCGGGAATCGAACTCGCCACTCTAGGTTTACCATGTGAGATTAAGGTTAACGCTTTAACTCACATGGCTAAACCGAGCCCCAAACATTACATTTGCAACAAGATTAATTCTACACAATTTTTTCGACCCAACGCTTAATAACGGATTTTAAGATTTTCGAACTTTCCCCTCATACTGGTCTGATTTCAAGCATTAACGAACTTAATTATGTTTTACATAAAATGTATAAATATCGAGTTTGGTAACGATCAAAAAAAAAATTGCGACCGCTAGAGCGTTGACAGACAAATAAATATATATATATATATATATATATATATATATATATATATATATATATATATATATATATATATAGAGAGAGAGAGAGAGAGAGAGAGAGAGAGAGAGAGAGAGAGAGAAAGAGTTGTAGGTAGATAGAGCTTTGAGCAGACCTACATCAATTATGCCACCTCCTGGGTAGGGATCGATGGGCATTTGAGGAAGTTTTCCAAAATCACATCATGAGTATGATCTCAAAAGCTGATTTAACTTAAGAGAAATCTGCTAAAACGATATTTTAGATAAAGTATTTGTAAGATGTGGGATCACCATTAGTACAAAAGGTTCATACGAATATAAAATTCAGAAACTATGAAAAAAAATAATGTGCGAAATTGGAAGACAGACTGAAAGTGTCACTGTTCAGCAACGTCACAACTTTCACTCACACTACCTGCCTTTCGCAAGTCAGTGAACCATAGAGATACCGGTTTTTTACAGTGTGGTAAGAAAAGGAAATAGAACTTAAACATTTCAGAGAGGACGCAGGAATGGTATTGAATGAATGCTTAGTTATAGAGAATTTAGTGTGATTTTTATGAGATTTCTCCTTAAACTGATAAGTTTTGTCATAACAAAGGTGAAAAAAATCGTTGAACCATGTCTGAAATTATTTAAGAAATGATTGTCCCCGTCTTACGGATCCGCCGTTTGGCGGACATATTATCTTCTTGGTATAGGTCTCAACGATTTGCTGAGTCTATAGCTATCTTCACTATTAAAAAGTCCGTCACGCAGGGGCTGCATAAACAAACCATATTTCCCAGATATTCTCTATTTCTGAGCAAAACTCCATGAGTAAAAGTGGACTTTCCCTGAGGCTAAAAACAAAAAAATCAGACCACTGGGGGGGGGGGGGGTTAAAGGGAGAATTTCGAAGATTGGAAATAGCTTTGAAGTTGTGCGTCGGATAGAAAAAATGTATAGATAGAATCAATCTTATTGCAAATGTAATGATCTATAAATATTGTTATACATATGTTTTCTCTATATTGAATACTAACAGAGATATATTTAAATTTTCGGCCTTCAGTATATCACCACTCCTACTCATACAATAAACCACTTCATTCAAAGTTTAAATGCCAAACATTGTTTTCAAGAGACCTTTATTATACAATATACATGCAAATACGTTCTGTTGATCGCCCATTATATCATGAACCACTTCATTCAAAGGTTAAATATCAAATATGGTTTTCATTGAACTATTACTTCGTGAGACACATGCAAATACGTCATGCGATGGCGTCATCAATTATGATCTTTCGTTCTTTACTGGAAACTGTTTATTTGATCTATACCATACTCGATATTAACCCGTTTCAGTCAATTCTAAAGATCGTTTTTTTATTGGCTGAAATCAGACCTGGAATAATGGTGGCTTAGAGAGGGGGAATCCCAAAAATTCAAAATGTCTCCGTTATTATGAGTCGGATCATAAAATGTTATAGAACAAATATTGTTAAATTTTTGAGTTTCTAGAATTGTTGTTCTATGCATTTTTTGCTAACTCAAGTATTATGTTAACTTTCTTGTTTCTGCCTTCAGTAACCCCCCCCCTCTCCCTCTTCTACTCATTGGGTTTCTTTAAATATAAATAGACAATATGTGGTGAGATGAGATCACAAGTATGTTATACCGGCACGTGATAAGCCTTGTTCAGATTCCCCTAAACAGGAGTATTAGTAATTTCATAGGCGGACACATTTTTTATTGCATTAAACCATTATGAAATGTCTGAAATTAAAATAATAAAAGGGTCATATGCCACACAGGAATCATTATTGGCGCAACTTCATCAACTCTAGTATTTACAGAATATTGAAAAGTAAGTAAGATTTGGGAATCCTGTAATGACTAAGACAGACAGTCCTTGAACAATGAGATCACCAACTGATATAATAGCAGAGGTCACTCCAATCATATCTTCATGATATTCACGAAAAGTGACAGTGACAGAAGTTTGACTCTTTAAGCCAAAGAGGAGAGAATGAAGATGTCATCGCAAAGTAACTAGGTATTCGTTAGTATTCGTATCAGTGAACTTGTGTAGAGATTCTTAAATAAAGGAACAACACGCTGGGAACATACTCAGAGGAAGCAAAAACCTGCTGTACACGATGCAGTCAAAAATACTCAACAATAGAAAATCAATTAAGTGGCAACAAGTAGCTAGACCTTACCAAATGTATGTCCTCTTCTCCATATGATGCCTAATAACTACTAGGTACGCCTTAATGTTGGTTGGAATAAAACAATAATGAATTTTGTTTTAATCTACTCAACGAGATCTTTAAAAAGCCCGGCTTGCTTTAAGGGCAGGAAATTAGTTTTTCAACCTCCACTAAAAGGGGGAGACTTTGCCGTCATGGTTTAATTTAATTTAAAACTTGTGATTATCGGTTTTGTTTTCTAACAAGTTGTACGAAAGTTTCTTCTATCCGGTAATTTGATTTGTGTATTCCAAGTAAATCAATATTTCAATATTCTATGGGAATATTGTTCTTAAATAATAAAATGTTTTTCAAAACCTTTTGCCAGGGAATCAAACTTATTTCCAGCCAATACATTGAGTACTATAAGAATAATAATTTAACATTTTCCTGGTAATTTGTATAAGATAAACGAATTATATAATAAAAACGCATTTACATACATCAAGATGCAAATTAACAGGTTGTTAGGAATCATTACTATTTACAATGGAAAACAACCTGGAATAACGAGGTTCCTTACCTTCAAATCGTACATACCGAATTCCTTCACTTCGAGGTCAGAGTTCCTGCCAGTACTCAAATGGCAGCCTAGCCAATCATCAGGCATTCACTTAATGCCTCAGTAAAACCTATATATTTAGGAGACTCGAATTAGAGCCCCTTTCGTCTCACACATTATTAATCTGATATAAATCAATCTTTTAAAGTAAACAGTGAAAATATCTCGCATTCGCTTTTCCGGAAAACCAGTTATTAGTGCAAATATTTACGCTTGCTTCGAAACTATTAAAATACTAAAATTAGAAAAAAAAAAAAAAAAACAGAAAAAAGTAAATATCCCAGTGTTGAGTCTGATCCTAATTGATGTATTGTTATCACAATTAATTTTACTTTTGGGTTTTAATGGGGTTTAGACTATTTTTGCAGAAGCGAGTGTACGCCATATCTTCGACAGTATGTTAGACTATTTTTTTTTCAATGAGCAGAAGCCCCAATGTAAAAGCAACTCTTCAACATTTTTGAGGGATGCATTAGCTGAAGTAACCTATTCTTTTAGGAAGTCTGATGAGAATTCAATTTTCAAAAGGAGAAACATCTTCATAATTTCAAATTTTAATTTAATCTTTGATTAAGTAATAGTCGAGTGGGTGCACAAGAAAAAAATAATGATTTATATAATAACAATAATAATACAATAACCACATAAAACAATTTGAAATGCGAGCCACATTACTCGGTAGAATAGTAGAAAAAGTCCGTCAAGCAATGACTGCGTTAACTAAGCAGATGTCCCACGTGGGTCACGTTTTTGCATTTATCTCAAAAATTAAAAGTTCAGTGAGAACAATATTTGGTATTTAAGCTTCAAATAAAATGCTTCATAACATAACAGAATATTGTTAATATGAGATGAGTAAGAGTGGGGGTTTACTGAAGACCGAAAACTAAAAAATTTAAATATCTCAGTTAATAATCAAGATAGTGAAACAATGTACATGACAATATTTATAGAACATTAAATTTGCAATAATAAAGGTTCTATAAACTTTTCCGATCCGACGCATAATAACGGAGATATAATGGAGCTTCGAAATTCTCCCCCTCTAAACCCGCCTCCCCCGGTCCGATTACAGCCGTTAACGAACTTGATCTGTCTTTTTGTAAAAAAAGACTAAATATCGAGTTTCGTAACGATTAAACAATAATTGCGACCACTAGAGCGGCAACAGACGAATATATATATACACACACACAGTTTTGAACGGACCTCATTTTCGTCATCTCCTGGGTAGGATCGATGGATATTTGAAGACATTTTTCAAAAATCGCGTCATGGGTACGACCTCAGTAGCTGATTTCCCCCTGAGAGAAATCTGCTAAAAAGCGTGACAATCTGGCGGACAGACGCAATAGCGAAACTGTTCGGGCCTGTACCGGAATGATGGGAGACAAACTCAAAACTGAGAAATATTACTAATGAATCAGCATAAAATTGTAATCTCTCTTCAAAATTCAATTTCGTTTTTAAGAGATTTTCTTATTTATAGTTTAACTGATTCAAAGAGTAATGAAAGAACAATTGAATTTGTTGTCGGTCCTAACTTTTTGTAAAATCACTTGAATTCGAGAAAGGATTAGCATGAATTTCCATATTTGTATCATAACGTTTTCGTTTGTACAGCTTAGGGTACAACATAAAAAGCTGATTTTGGAACCAAGAGAATGAATAGGTTTCTTTGGAAGAGAATGAACTATTCACTACCAACTAGTTATTTGTTTTAAAACAAAAGTAATTCACACAAACTATGATTTTGTGTAATACACACAAACACACACACACATCACTATTATTTGAGACTTCGCAGGATGATATTAGCGGGCTATTATTTGGATCATTTGAATTAATCCAATCCTAAGATTTCTCTTCCTGTTAAAATGTAATCATATTCTTTAGTACTCAAATTATGCAATCGGTCTTATTTAGACGTGAGAGTTATAAACAACTGATATCACAGGAAGTTATACTGATAACAATGAAAGCCTGTTTGGCGTTTTTCGTCTTTCCCATAAAGGTGTGCTGCAGGGTTACGTAATACAAGGGACTCTCTTTGTTTCGGAACTATCTTTTATTTCGCTGCTAGCTATCTTTACCCGAAAATGTCCACGACTAGTAAATACTAAAATCATAGCGATAAGAAAATTCCTAGAGTTTGACGTCACTCTAGGCAACTGACATTCCTACCTACATAATGAACGTTGAACATCTCTTTATTTTTATTCTTATAAATTGACGACTCCTTTATCTTTCTAACTCCAATCAGGAAGAGTTTTCTATAGCCCTACCATAAGAATTAATGGTTTTATTATCGAATATTATAATTATTTATTAACGTCTACTCTTTGCAACTAAGGCTAATTGGGACGGGTTATTTACAGGCTACCACCCTTTTCTAGCCAGGGTGGGAGTTAGGATGTTTGTCGTCGAATAAATATTTCTTTAAGCCAATACGAATCATATGCTCACTGAAAACGATCCTTTAGTTTTAGCAGATTTCCTTTCAGAGAAATCAGCTATTGAGGTCATAGTCAATACTTCTTCAAATGTCCATCGATCCTACCTAGGAGATGACGAAAATGAGGTCCGATCAAAAAATGAGGTCCATTCAAAACTGTATATATACTGAATATATATATTTGTCTGTTACCGCTCTAGCGGGTGCAATTATTGTTTAATCGTTACCAAACTCGATATTTAGTCGTTTAATGTAAAAAGATAGATCAAGTTCGTTAACGGCTGAAATCGAAGGAGGTGGTCGGGGGTTAGAGGGGGAGAATTTTGAAAATTCTATATATCTCCGTTACTATACGTCGAATCGAAAAAGTGTAAAGAAGCAATCTTATAGAAAATTGCAATTACTATAAAAATCGTTATATACATTTATTCCTAATCTTGAATATTAACCGAGAATTTTGCATTTTTCAGTTTTCAGACTTCACAAGCCACACTTCAACTCATGATGCATAAACAATACTCGGTTACGTTATAAACCACATCATTCAAAGCTTCAACACCAAATATTGTTTTCAAGAGACATTTATTATACATACAAATATCTTCAGGTGACCCCCCCCCTTCTTAAGTTTTTGGACTACTTAAATTTGATTGATTGAGATAATAATTATTCTGATTCATTATAAATTTCAGTAAAAGATAAAGTAAATAATTTTCAATCAATTTAATAGGTTATATTCAGATATATTACAGTAATTGTTTTTCTTTCCGGTAATAAGTTGGCAGAACTGTTTGTTTGCATTTCAGATGTTTCCCATCGGGAGGTTTTTATGTTATCATTTGTATTTATTCACTTAATATTCGCAGTAGTGTTGTGTTACCGGTATGTAGAACCGCGGGAAATCTGCTTAGTTAACGCATCCCCTGTGTGACGGCCTTTTTTATACATGTAAAAGATCTGCCACGCAGGTGCTGCGTAAACTGAAGTACATTTTCCGTCCTTGAATGAGCATGCTCATGTGGTCATCTCACTTTCAGTTCCCTATTTCCCCGAGATTCACACACTGTCACTATGACAGCTTATAATTTAATCTTGATATGAGCTGTTTTTCGATACAGTTGCTTTAAGTGATATTCATTAAAGAAAAAGTAAGGGTTAACTAAATAAAATACAATCAAAACTGTTAATATTCAAATTAGATGAAAATGTATAAAGCAACTATTATATAATAGTTTATTACATTTTTAATCAAATTTGTCAATTAAAATTTTTGATCCAATGCAGAAGGAGATTTTGTATATCGATCTATCTCTTTCTCTTTATTACACCACAAAGAAGTGGTCCCTCAAGACCCTTCCATTATTGCAGTTCACCTTTAGTTTTACACAAATCGGTTCAATATCGACCATTGTATAGATCAAGTAAATATAGTCTCCTTTTAACTATAAAATATTCATTCATAACACTAATCGAAGTATCTATCATAATACTATCCCTACAAAGCAACAAATGGTTTTTAAGCTTGCAACAAGATGATCCGTGATATATAACTTATTGTTATTGGGCGTTAGGAGTGGTGGTTTACGAAGTTTGAAAAGTTTGATTTAACCCGTTTAATTATGGAGTTCAAGAAAAATGTATAGAAAACATTGTTTCAAATTAAATTACAAGGTTGTTTATAGCATCTAGCTCATAATAACGAAGATATTTCTTTTCTTTTTATTTTACTCCCTCTAAACCCCAACTCCTACCAGTCCAATTTCACCATTTATCGAACTTAATATTTAGTTATAAATAAAACCTACGATCGAACAAAAATTGTTTCTCGTAGAGCGTGAACATGCAAATCTACGTGTACATATAAATCCAATCGGCCCTGATTTTAGTATCGATGATTATTTTAAGAATTTTTTTTTCAAAATTCGAGTCACAATTAGAATCTCAAAAGAATATTTTCCTGAAAGGAAACCTGCTTAAACAAAATAAGGACATCATTTTTCCTCCTCGAAAACATTTTTCCTTGTACTTCAAACATCAGGTTCTTTTGTCCGTTTCGGTAATTCCACTATATCTCATCGTCATAGTAAAGTTCGAGATGTAATAAAATGCTGCAAAAACGGAAAGTATCAAGGCCAATCACTCACTCGTACAAGTACAATTGGAACGTGTGTCTGATCTTTATTAACTTCCATATATGTCCCAATTTATCATTTAACGCCTTCTACGTACTTTGAATTTGACAGAACCTAATAAAAGATTTTGTTTCCTTGGACAAATAATCGTATATCAATTATATTCATGTTTTCTTTTTAAAAAAGCAGTATTAATAATTAAATTACAACCTGAATGCATCCGAGAAATTTGCTTCATAAATCACAAGATACTCACCTGCAACAAACAATACACAAATTAAAATAATATACTAGTGAGAAGTAACCCATTGCATATTTTCTTATATAATTCTACTTTCATCACAGGTTTATTTCATACAAAAGAATTATAATAAATAAAAAAAGAGAGAATAAAATGGACTGGGTAACTTTAATGCGGCTTGTAGAAGGAATTGGCAGTGTTTCACCATTTTGACAATTAGAGCTTTGTAAATTTATATGTGTCTATCTAAAATAATAAATTAGTGAGAAGTAACTCATTGCATCTGGATGTACACAGTAAGCCTGTTTTCCTCTACAATGCGTTTTACTTTTGACAGAGTGCACTTTCAGAGTAACACCTCCATCTTCAGTGCCTTATTTTTGAAGAGCGTTAGAGAGAACTTCAAGAGAACTTGTTTGTACATTGTACGGCTGTCGGGCGACCCCCCGGCAAGTACAAGTATAATAAATAAAAAAAGAGAAAAAGAAAATTGAACTGGGTAACTTTAGTGCGGTTTGTAGGTGGTATTGTCAGTGTTACACCATTTTGACAATTAGAGCTTTGCAAATTTATATGAATTTCCGAATTTTAAAATCAAATATTTTGAATACAAATTAAATTCGAAAAGCGTTGAAAGAATAGTTCAAGCAAAAAATTATTTATTTCCCCTTATACCTTTTGAGGGTTATGAGTTTTGTCAATAGATGGCCCCAGACCTTGAGGCAACTGGCTCTCTCCAGCGACAAGCTGCTTCTAGAATCACTCCCGCACTCTTTCCTCCAAGCAGAAAGGCAGAAAGAAAACGTTTTTGGAAGCTTTTATTTGCTTTAATTTTGCTTGTCATTGTATAATATAAAAGACACGATTACTTAGCACAACCTCCATGGCATTTGCTCAACACACATCTCGTGGTATTAATTAAACTACAATACATATCATTTATTAGTACATAATTTTACGTTCTTTATAAATTATTGAAAAACAATTAATATGACAAAAATGATTAAAATTTCTATTAGGGAATATTAAAAAATAATAAGCATATTTAATTTATGAGGCATAATAAAAAATTAATTTGAAAAAAATGAACTATAAATTACTAGTTCTAATTTTTCTATTCTATTCTACTTCTATATACGTTCACTTGCAGTCTTTGTCAAAATAAGCGAAACTAACTCATTCCTTGATAGCAATACATTAGTTGTGACGAGCAGCTATCTATCAGTGGTTGAGTAATTAAAATTGAAATAACAAAATTTATACATCATTGTTTAATAAAAACAGAGAGATATTCTAACTATCATAAGATATGTAAACCTAAGGTTAACAATTAACAAATGTATTTTCAAGGATTGCATAACATTCCTCCATGCAACATTGTGCAGCACTTCCTGCTACATTTTTTAATAATTTAATAAAATTGCTTGCACATAAGGTTGCGTAAGTGCAACTATAAATGAAGAGATTATACTATCTGACATACGTTGAACCATTGTTTCGCAAAGATACATTCATAACTCATAATAGTCTATTAGTGAGGCCTGTACAAAAGAAGCGGGTCAATGTCGAACCTTGTGGATCATCAAACTTACAAATATAGGTCAATCAGCCAATACGACTATATCATCATAAAATGTCAAATACAAAAAATGTCAGTATCTATTAGCTATTGAAGTCACACGCCGAGTGTTTATTGCATTAAGAATTTCATAAATCATATTTTCTAAACATGTACCCAATGATTCAAGAATACATTCTACACCTCTTTCGACCAGCCTGTATGTCAGGACAACCTGTTTATAAATAGTCAAATAGTTGCGTTATTTATTACAGTCTACTTTATGCTACTAAGGCTAATCGAGGGGGACAGTTTATCAACAACTTGCCACCCTTTTCTAGCACAAGTGTGATTCAGGATTATAATAGTGAGGTCTCCATTAAAAAAAATGATATTACCCACGCGGGAATCGAATCCATGACTCTACATTTACCCAGTACATTAAGATCTAAGTCCTGTTAAATAATTAAATTGTCATTGGTGTATTAAGTATTGACTAAAACATTCAAGTTAGCCTTGCAGGACAATAAATAGTTTTAAGTACTTGAAGAGGGAAATACTATTGACAGTCTCGTGCAATTATGTTCAATTAAGTGTTTTATTTGACCTTCTGTCACATAAATAGACATTGTGCAACTCAACGATCATCTGATTATATAGGAATAAATGACAGAAAGAAGAACAATAGGAATGCATTTCTCAATAAAGAATATAACGAGAATAAGATATAAGAATTAGTATCCAAAATCTATTGATAGTAAGTCAAGTGCAATAGAAAATTTAAAAATAAAATTATTATACAGGGTGTATCAAAAAGAATTATCTGTTTCAAAAATCTGATATATTTTAAATTTAAGTTTTACATTTTTGGATGCAAAAATAAACATTTTATCTAAACCTCAATTTTTTTGTTTTCAAGTTTTCACTCACTTGAGTGTGTATTAGGGAGTTACAGAGTTTTATGTAAATAGTCACCTGGACCAACTTATATTTTATCAAAACCTTAATAATTTTAAATTTCTTTTATTCATTTTATATACCAATTTTATTTTAATTATTGATTTACTTACTTATTTATTGAATATTTAAATATTTTATTAATGATTTCCCTATTGCCCAAAATCATTAGTTTCGATTTTCAGTTTTGTACCTAGTTTTGAATTTTGTTTTTATTTGTTCCCTCGTTCATTTATTTTGTTCTTTGTTGTGTTCCATTTTTTTTTCTAGTTCTATTTGGTTTTTTGAGTTCCATTCCGTTTCAATTTCTTTCCCATTTCTGTTTTGATTTCATCGCTGTTTTTCGTATTTTCTCTCTGTTTTGTGTTCCTTTGGGTTCTATGTTCCTTTTATGTTTTGTGTTCTATGGTGCTTTTATGTTTTGTGTTCTATGTTCCTTTTATCTTTTGTGTTCCTTTTGTGTTCTATGTTCCTTTTATGTTTTGTGTTCCTTTTGTGTTCTATGTTCCATTTATGTTTTGTGTTCCTTTTGTGTTCTATGTTCCTTTTATCTTTTGTGTTCCTTTTGTGTTTTATGTTCCTTTTATGTTTTGTGTTCCTTTTGTGTTCTATGTTCCTTTTATGTTTTGTGTTCCTTTTGTGTTCTATGTTCCATTTATGTTTTGTGTTCCTTTTGTGTTCTATGTTCCTTTTATCTTTTGTATTCCTTTTGTGTTCTATGTTCCTTTTATGTTTTGTGTTCCTTTTGTGTTCTATGTTCCATTTATCTTTTGTGTTCCTTTTGTGTTCTATGTTCCTTTTATCTTTTGTATTCCTTTTGTGTTCTATGTTCCTTTTATGTTTTGTGTTCTATGTTCCATTCATGTTTTGTGTTCCTTTTGTGTTCTATGTTCCTTTTATGTTTTGTGTTCCTTTTATGTTTTGTGTTCCTTTTGTGTTCTATGTTCCATTCATGTTTTGTGTTCCTTTTGTGTTCTATGTTCCTTTTATGTTTTGTGTTCCTTTTGTGTTCTATGTTCCATTTATGTTTTGTGTTCCTTGTGTGTTCTATGTTCCATGTTCCTTTTGTGTTCTATGTTCTTTTATGTTCCTTTTGTGTTCTATGTTCCTGTGTTCCTTGTGTGTTCTATTCCTATGTTTTTTATTCCTTTTGTGTTCTATGTTCCTTTTATGTTTTGTGTTCCTTTTGTGTTCTATGTTCCTTTTATGTTTTGTGTTCCTTTTGTGTTCTATGTTCCTTTTATGTTTTGTGTTCTATGTTCCTTTTATGTTTTGTGTTCCTTTTGTGTTCTATGTTCCTTTTATGCTTTGTGTTCTATAGTCCTTTTATGTTTTGTGTTCTATGTTCCTTTTATCTTTTGTGTTCTATGTTCCTTTTATCTTTTGTGTTCTATGTTCCTTTTATGTTTTGTGTTCTATGTTCCATTTCTGTTTTGTTTAATTTTGTTATTTTTTTGTATTGTTTTGTTTTTTAAGCTTTATTTTAGAGCAACATCGCCAAAGCTGCGAAGCTCAAATAAATAAATGTTTCGGCACGTCTATTTATTAGAAACTTATAAACATATGCAGTTAATTTTTCTATCTATGAAACTCAAAAAGGTTTTTTATCACACCTCTTCATAGGTGGTCACATGTCTCCACCCCTTGATATGCGGCATTCAAATTGAACTTCATTGCGGTATTCAAATTGGTCCCAGCCTGCAGCAAGCATGTCCTCAGTTTCAGCTTTCACATCTGCTGTTACGCGATATCACATTTCATTTATTGTTGTTGGCAATGGAGGCACATAAACAGTCTTTTATAAACTCCCACAAGAAAAACTCATATACAGTCGGTGACCTTGGAGACCAGTAGTGTAAGACTGCGTCACCACTCGGAGAGGGCCCGGAGAATTGCCTTTACACAAAGAACCTGTTTTTGGGAATTGTTGATCCCTTCGTCTAATGTTCTGTGCTATAGAACAACCAACATAATGCATACGACGATAGTCACGCTGAGTAGTTACTAATGACTCACACTGCGTAAAACGCGCAACACAAAAAGCTTTCTGTTGACCAGACGCCATTTTTAGCAGATTTCCTATAAGGGAAATCAGCTATTGAGGTCGTACACATGACGTGATTTTCGAAAAATTTCTTCAAATATCCATCGATCCTACCCAGGGGATGACGAAAATGAGGTCCGTTCAAAATTATATATATTTGTCTGTTAACGCTCTAGCAGTCGCAATGTTTGCTTGATCGTTACCAAACTCGATATTTAAACGTTTTATGTAAATATAAATTAAGTTCGTTAATGGCTAAACTCGGATCAGTGGGAGGGGGGGGTATAGAGGGGAGGAAAATGGGAAATATCCCAAAAAAAGTTGA
Source organism: Riptortus pedestris (assembly GCA_019009955.1). NCBI lineage: Eukaryota > Metazoa > Arthropoda > Insecta > Hemiptera > Alydidae > Riptortus > Riptortus pedestris. The sequence continues at coordinate 36,542,979 of CM032231.1, forward strand.
AAAATTGTATAGAATCAATCTTATTGCAAATTAAATTTACCATAAATATTGTTATATGTATACATCTATTCTCTATCTTGAATATTAACAGAGATATTTACATTTGTATTAAGTGTGTGCGGATAACGGACGAGATGAGATAGGCTAATTTCGGTTCTAGTCGCGAGTTTCTACCAAAAGCTAGTTCGGCCGTTTCCGTAACTGTTTGGCTCTCGTGAAATTTCTCTATTGTAAAACTTCACGTGGGAAATCTACTTAGTTTACTCAGCCCCTGAGTGACGGAGTTATTAGAACTGAAGTAAACCGCTGCTGCCTAGTGGGAGTCATTTAAAACTTGAGAGTTTCCTCTTTCCATCAGTACGTTATTCACGCACATCTCAAATAGCAGAATAGTTATGATTTTTTGAAATCGAACGATTATTTTTTATACATCCTGTATAATACGACGTTAGTAACATTAGTGTCTATTCAAAACACGGTGTGTAGTTGTAGGATGGTGGGAATGCTATATCAGGTAGGCAGTCACAGGTGCATACATGCATTATGCTGGCACGCAATTAGAGCTGATATAACTGGTTTGTAAAGAAATACTTGTGGTCGGTGATTCGACAATTGTCCTACTTTCTTCATATACGAACGCCAACATTCAGGGCACAACGTATCCAGCAAGTCCAGATAATGTGAAGTTTAGTCAAACTATTAAACTGAACTGACGATGAAACCTTCCATATCTACGTGAAACAGTTTCTTAAATCAATAAATAGGTGATATAACCTACATGCGATTCCGAAGAACTGTAGAACTTATTCTTGACATCCAGGGAATAGGAAGTGACTAAAAGCTGTTAGTATTAAAGTTCAGGAACACTTAAATTTCAGAATGTAATCGATATTTTAAGGCCTCAAACAGTCCTCGCCCGTATAAAAGTAATAATATCTCCAAAATCTCAAGAGCTGACAGAACATTGCACAATTTTTTTTGCAGATAAAACCGCTTTTCAGTTATTCCTAAATCTATTCCTTTTTTTTAATTTTTCATTTATTCTATCTTCAAAGTCACTTAAACATGTATTAAGACGGGTTTTTAAGTCAATATACCCCTCTAAAAAAGAAGTACCTAAATTATCTATTTGGGACGGAAAAGTATCTTTACACCGTATTCATTTGAACATAGATTTTTTTTCTTTCTAGCAAATGCAATGAAACATTCAGCTCATTATTGCTTCACTTATCTTTAAACCCCGCTAGCCTTGCGTTATCGACACGTGACTGGAATGTCAATATGATGAAAAAACAAGTCCACTCCAATTATTGATTATTATTGATAGAATAAAATGATTGCATGAAACTGGTCGAAGGTCAGCTGATTTCAAATTACATCGAAAATACGTTTAAGAGAGGATTAGCTTGATAAAAATGATAACGTTTGTAAAGAGGGGACAGTAAGATAACGTAGATCATGATCGACAATGATCAATGAAGGAAATTATTCAATTAAAAGAAATCAGGCTAATAGGCTAAAGGACTTGAAGGACCATAGTTAGACTCTCACCGACGTAATAAGGAAGTGGGAGGATGAGAGATCGAACAGTTCAGTTATTAGTTCAAAGCTGATTTCAAGAAGTCCGCAATGCTTTTAGAATAATGAAATCCTAACTTTGGTTTTACGGGCCATTATAAAAAAAACGCAGGAGTACGGCGGCAGTATACCGTATTATTCAACTCTTCTCGCCGTATAAAGACTATTTCTAAGTCAACATCCGATGAATAGATGAAGGAAACTTTACTGAAGGTTGAAAACGAGAAAGCACGAATAACTCGCTTTTGAGATACGAAAACTAGAATAGAACATCAATTGTAGAGCATAAATAGTTTAACAAGTTCTGTAAACATTTACGATCCGACTAATAATAACAGAGATATATTGAATTATCCCCTTCTCGCCCTCATCTGATTTCATTCCTTAATGACTGTGAACTGCAGTGTTAAATGAAAGGGTTAAATATCGAGTATCGTCAAATAAACATTTTCCAAAAAGATTTCAAAATCCAAATTGATGACGTCATCACCCTATATACTTCATATAAACTCACGCAGCAAAAGTTCAATGAAAATAATATTTGCTATTTTTTTTATTATTATTATTTATTAACGTCCACTTTTTGCAACTTAGACTAATCGGGACGGGTTATCTACAGGTTACCACCCTTCTCTAGCCAGGGTGGGATTTTAGGACGTTATTTAATGAATTTCGTCACTAAATAATTTCCTTTGCCCAGGCAAGAATCGAACTCGCCACTCTAGGTTTACCATGTGAGATAAAGGTCAACGCTTTAACTCGCATGGCTAACCTGAGCCCCGCATATTTGGTATTTAACCTTCGAATAAAGTGAATCAAGATATAGTATAGCTTATTGTTAATATGACATAAGTAGAAGTAGGAGTTTCCTGAAAGATGAAAACTGTAAAATCCCAATATCCCAGTTAGTATTCAAGGTAGAGAAAACATGTTTATAAGAATATTTGTAGAATATTACATCTGCAATACAATTGGTACTTTTCAATTTTTTGTCCCGACTCGTAACAAAGGAGTTATATACAATTTTCAAAATTCCCCTCTAAACCCCTCTTCACCCACCTCCGATTTCAGCCATTACCGAACTTGATCCTTAGTTTTACATAAAACGTTTAAATATCGAGTTTGGTAACGTTCAAACAAAAGGTGCGACCGCTAGAGCATTGACAGATAAAATATAAATATATATGTATATATATATATATATATATATATATATATATATATATATATATATATTTATATATATATATATATATATATATATATATATATATATACTGGCTAAGGCTTCGCTCGGGGCATGACTAGATGAATGATGACGGTATTTTTTTGGCAAGGTATTATGCAAATTATTTTTTCCATTTTCCCGTCTCCCGTTAAGGGTTTATATCTAGTACATCTAGTACAGAAGCGACATTTTTAAGCTTGAAGAAGAAAAAAAAATGATATCCGGATCAATCGCTCAGGACTGTTAAAAAGACCGTGGACTATATTAATCATAGAGAGCATTCATCATTATTAAGTTCTATTACTGAGGTAACTTTGCTTGTGAAATTTTTAGACTGAATAAATAATAAGTGAGAATTTAATTCATTGCAAGACTACAATGAGTCCTTTCTATTTAAATTTCCTATTAGCGTATTTACTTTATTATATTTTAAAGGGTTCTGGGAACATGGACAATCAATGTTGTTGTTCATAGCATTATGAGTAAAATTACTTTCTGCTCAATCCCTCTTAATGTGGACAATGCAAATAAGAATCATCGACATTGTTTGACATTACTATACATCATCTATCCCTTTCGCGCCAAATGGCTCCTCAAGTCAGCGAATGTGATTAGAGCTGTCCTAGAGCAGCCTGTAATTGTCTTCCCACAACTTGCGCTCCCGGATGTTGCGGAAATTCAGCATTTTTTTGTTTAAATTACTGTAACTTGAGTTATTCGAAAAATTAAACCATCAAAATGTTATAATAGCTCACTTGTCAGTGGATAACATATATAACTCTGATCTATGATGCGTAACCATGACTTAATTTAGATTAAAAAAGTGAAGGGGGAGGGGGGATTCATTATCTCCTAACAAACCAGAATCACACTTAGAACTATCATATCTGATTAAAAACTTTAAGTCTCTTGACATAATATGCCACAATAAAGTTTAATGAGCATCCTACTAATCATTCCTATAAACGATAATATAAAATATAATCAAAGAGGAGGTAATTTCAACCCAAATCCGGAGTTTCGTTGAGGTCGGTTCAGTCTTAAGCGCCCTTTAAAAATGACTCCTGCTATAGTTTTTATGGAATATCTTATTTATATTTCGTTATACGACACAAGTGTATATAACAAAAATATCTTTAAATGCCAAAGTCCGTCACGCAGGGGCTGCGTAAACTAAGCAGATTACCCAAGTAAAGTTATACAATAGAGAAATCTCCATACGAGTGCCGAACAGTTACGGAAACGGCCGAACTAGCTTTGGGCGGGAAACTCACTCTTGTCCGTGATCCGACCACATTTAATAAAATGCAATTATCTGGGTTAATATTCAAGATAGAGAATAACTGTATATAACAATAAATATAGTAAATTTAATTTGCGATAAGATTGTTTCTATACAATTTTTCGATCCTCCGTATAGTAACGGAGATATTTCGAATTTTCGAAAAAAAACACCTCTAAACCCCCCTCCCACTGGTCCAATTTCAGCCATTAACAAACTTGATCTGTCTTTTACATAAAACGTTTAAATATCGACGTTTGGTTACGATCAAACAAAAATTGCGGCCGCTAGAGCGTGAAGAAATATATATATATATATATATATATATATATATATATATATATATATATATATATACTAGCTCAGATACCCGGCTTCGCCCGGGAATTGATTTGAGGCTGAATGTTAATGGTATTTTTTTGGCAAGGCTTTACTTTGCACAATATTTTGACATTTACCCGTCCCAGTGTTTAGGATTGATACCCGTCTTTGCCGTGGATTTGCTAATAATAGAATTATTTGTTCGATAAGGCTTCACAGTCTTCGATATTTTTATATTTCCCGTCTCTTATACATGTAAATATGGTGAATTTTTATTTCAGGCCTCCCTTATAACCCCCCTCCCGTTCGAACCTAAAAATTTTAATATAACTTATAATCATGGAAGAATTAATGCTAATTGACATACCGAGTTTTAAGTTCGGTTCAGCCGTTAGTGCCCGCTAAAGTTTTAACGTATAACTCATTTATACTTAGGTATACGACAAAAGTGTATATAACAAAAGTTACTCCAAATAACAAAATAAATAACTTTTGTTATGTTTATATTTGCGGAAAAACCAATAGGAAACGAAATATCGCTATTTTTAATTTCAGGCTTTCCTTATAACCCCCACTCCTGCCCGTCCATAGAAATGTTGGTATGGCTTATTATAATTACGGCCTCACTGCTAATACACATGCCGAGTTTTATTTAGTTCGGTTGAGTCTTTTTTGGCAAATAATATTGTTGACTCCCGCTATAATTTTTAGCGTATAACTCATTTAAACTTCGGTATACGACAAAAGTGTATATAACAAAAGTTACTCTAAATTACAAAATAAACAACTTTTGTTAAATGCATATTTGCCGAAAAACCAATAGAAAACGAAATATCGCTATTTTTAATTTCAGGCTTCCCTTATAACCCCCACTCCTGTTCATCTCAGAGAAAATTAATATAGCCTAAAGTCTAAGTTGGGATAGTAGTAATATACATACCAAGTTTCATAAAATTCGGTTCAGCCGTTTATGCGTGAAAAGGTAATAAACAAACAAACAAACATACACGAAAGAAACAAAATGCAGATATGGTGTCTATGACATGTGAAACGAAAAGTTACCGTGAAATTTCGCAAAAAAAATCAATGTACAGACAGAGGTTACAATTTTATATATATACTAGCTAAGGTACCCGGCGATGCCCGGGAAATTATTGTTGACTGACTATTGATGGTAGTTTGATAGTAAGACTTCAATGTGTACAAATACACTGCCCTCCACGACGTAATGATTTTCCGAAATAACCAACCTGAAGGGTAACTTTTGGAGATTAATAGAATAGAAATTTTAGTTTTGAAGGATAAATGAAAATGTGTTCCTAATTTATCCTTCTACACATTATGACTCATCGTTTTTCAATAATTCAAACCATAATCATGGGCAGCATTTATCACAATTAAATATCATCTATAATGAACATATTTTCTTTCAAAAGCCAACCCGAGCTCAAATAGTTTAGGCAAAGTTTTGCACGTAAGATTATATTTGTAATAGTGAATCTCACTGGAAATCACTTCCAGCAATGCCAGACGGGAAATAAGTAAACTCAATTAACTGGTAAGCCTCCCGTCATCTTCCGGTCCCGCATTAGACTTCTCACATTTCAGCCTCTCTTATAATCCCCGCTCCCGTTTGGATCTAAAATTTTTAATATAGCTTATAATCATGGAAGAATTAATGCTAATTGTCATACCGAGTTTTGCTAAGTTCAGTTCATTTTAGTGTATATCACGTTTATACTTTTCTATACGACAAAAGTGAATATAACAAAAGTTACTTTAAATAGAAAAATAAACTACTTTTGTCATGTGCATATTTGAGAAAACCCAATTGAAAACGAAATACAGTTATTTTTAAATTCAGGCCTCTCCTACAACCACCACTCCTGCCCGTCCCTAGAAATCTTGGTATGGCTTATTATAAAGAAGGTGTTAGTGCTAATACACATACCGAGTTTTATTTAGTCCCGTTAAGTCTTTCGTGCCAAATAAAATTGTTGACTCCCGCAATAAGTTTTGGCGTATAACGCATTTGTACTTCGGAATACGACGAAAGTGTATATAACAAAAGTTACTCTAAACAAAAAAATAAACAACTTTTGTTATGTTCATATTTTCCGAAAAACCAATAGGAAACGAAATATCGTTATTTTAATTTCTGGGTTCCCTTATAACCCCCACTCCTGTTCGTCCCAGAGGATATTAATATAGCCTAAAGTCTAAGTTGGGATAGAAGTAATATACATACCAAGTTTCATAAAATTCGGTTCAGCCGTTTATGCGTGAAAAGGTAACAAACAAACAAACAAACAAATAAACAAACAAACAAACAGACACCAAAGAAACAAAATGCAGTTATGGTGTCTATGGCATGTGAAACGAAAAGTTATCGTGAAATTTCGCGAAAAAAATCAATGTACAGACAGAGGTTACAATTTTTTATATATATATATATATATATATATATATATATATATATATATACTAGCTCAGATACCCGGCTTCGCTCGGGAATTCATTTGAGGCTGAATGTTGATGGTATTTTTTTGGCAAGGCTTAACTTTGCACAAAAATTTGACATTTACCCGCCCCAGTGTTTAGGGTTAATACCCGTCCTTTCTGTGGATTTGTTAATTATAAAATTAATTTTTTATGTAAGACTTCACTGTCCTCCATATTGTCATATTTCCCGTTTCCTGTCCATTATGCATAGATTTGAATTATTAAGGACAAAATATTAACATACATTTGAATTAATTTTTCCCGGTGAGGTATCTGGTAGTTCATATTGAAAAGAATTGTTGAGAAAATTTCTCTATATAACAAAATACACAAATTTTGTCATGTGCATATTTGCAGAAACCCCAATAGAAAACGAAATACTGCTATTTTTTATTTCAGACCTCCCTTACTTCCCCCACTCCTGCCCGTCCCTAGAAATGTTGGTATGGCTTGTTATAATGAAGGCGTCAGTCCTAATACACATACCGAATTTTTATTTAGTTCGGTTGATTCTTTTGTGCCAAATAAAATTGTTGACTCCCGCTATAAATTTTAGCGTATAACTCATTTATACTTAGGTATACGACGAAAGTGTATATAATAAAAGTTACTCTAAATAACAAAGTAAACAACTTTTGTTATGTCATATTTTTAATTTCAGGCTTCCCTTATAACCCCCACTCCTGTTCGTCTCAGAGAATATTAATATAGCCTAAAGTATAAGTTGGGTTAGTAGTAATATACATACCAAGTTTCATAAAATTCGGTTCAGCCGTTTATGCGTGAAAAGGTAACAAACAAACAAACAAACATACACGAAAGAAACAAAATGCAGTTATGGTGTCTATGACATGTGAAACGAAAAGTTATCGTGAAATTTCGCGAAAAAAATCAATGTACAGACAGAGGTTACAATTTTATATATATATATACATATATTATTTTGAACGGACCTCAGTTTCGTCATCTCCTAGGTAGGATCCTTGGACATTTGAAGAAATTTTTCGAAAATTGTGTAATGAGTACGACCTCAATAGCTGATTTCTTTTAAGGGAAATATGCTAAAATTAACAACTATTGTTATGTACATGTCTGCCTAAACACCAATAGGAAACCAAATATCGCGATTTTTCATATCTGACCTCCCTTGTAAACCGCACTCCTGTCCACCTCTGAGTATATTAGTAGAGCCTAAAGTCTAAGTTGGGTTAGTAGTAATAAACGTACAATTTCATAAAATTCGGTAGGGGTAGTTTCGTCGTGAAGAGGTAACAAACAAACAGACGCTATAGCCACAAATTGCAGATATCGTGTCTATGGCTTGCCAAACGAAAAAGTATTGTGAAATTTCGATTAAAAAATCAGTCAATGTAAACGTTGACGTTGTAAACACGTTACAATTATATATATATATATATATATATATATATATATATATATATATATATATATATATACCGACCTCATTTTCGTCATGACCTGAGTAAGACCAATGGACCTTTGAAGAAATGTTTTGAAAATCTCTTCATGACTACAACGTTAATAGCTGATTTCCCCAAGGGAAATCTGCTAAAAAATAGAAAAGATCATTCAGTTGACAACATATTGTGTGTTAGATCATCCCACAATGAAAAGAGAAAACGAATAATTGGGAGAAACTATTTGCTATTACCTCATATGTAAAAAGCACTACACAGAAAGAAGAAAGAAGTAAAATTTCCTTACATGATTTATCTAATATATCTAGCTGGCCCTTCCTACCTTCACCTCCATATGGAATCCCACTTCAGGTAAGCTTTGTTTATATGTATTCTTGTATTTATACAAAAAAGGAGAGAGAAATACATTAGTCCTAGATGATAGTATTCTTAAAGAGGTGTTATACATAGTGATTTTGCGTAACTTGACCTATTACAATATAATTACGCAAGAGGAAGGAGTTTGCATGGCAACTAAGATGTTATGTACCAGCTCATATGGTCTCCTGTATTTATCAGGGCTTAGTCTAATGAACAAATTTGGATTTTCTTTTAAGTTATCACTATTATTTTACAGCAAGTATTGCATTACATTAAGCAAAAAGTCAATAGCTTGGTTGAACTCTGCCTATAGTAATGCAGGAGAGAACTTAAGAGGATTTCCAACGTGCTGGTGCGATACCCGACTGATCACATCTCGCCATCTAGTCTCAATTTTTAAATAAAAATCCGATCTGAAAACCAGAAAAATCTTTTTAATATTTGAGCTACAAAAAATGTATATGACAACACTCGTAGACCATCAGTAGTTTAACATGATTGATTCTATAACATTTTAGCAGATTTCCCTTAAGGAAAATCAGCTATTGAGGTCGTACTCATGACGCAATTTTCGAAATTTTTCCTCAAATGTCCATCGATCCTACCTAGTAGATGACGAAAATGATGTCAGTTCAAAACTGTTAACGGCTGAAATCGGACCAGGGGGAAAGGGGAGTTTAGAGGGGGAGAATTTTGAAAATTCGAAATATCTCCGTTACTATAAGTCTGATCGAAAAGTGCATTGAATGAATCTTATTTAAAATTAAATGAACTATAAATATTGTATATACATTTAATCTCTATCTTGAATATTTACCGAGATATTTGCATTTTTCAGTTTTCAGCCTTCACTACAGCCACCTTTCTACTAATGCTACATAAATAATACTCTGTTAAATAATAAACCACATTATTTGAAGCTTAAATGCCAAATATTGTTTTTCAGAGACCTTTATTATCCGAGATACATGCAAATATCTTCTGGTGACCCCCCCCCCCAAACGTAGAAAACTACGGTGGGCTATTTTCAAAAGGTAAATGAAAATAAATGTCATAGCGCACTGTACAGACTATGAATTTACACTATACCATTTATACAAATTTAAACTTCAACATTTGAGGGACTAAAAAAAACAACAAGCTGAAAAACAATAACAAACCAGGAATCCACAAGCTTTTCAAGAGAGTCCCGCAAAACGCAAAAAATCCAGAGGAATCAAGAAGGCGCAATGAATTAAATGTTTGCCAACATGGAGCGGCAAAATAGTCCCATTAACTATCTGAAATCTCTATGTTCCTAGAACCTTTAACATGTACGACCCTACTTCAATATAAAAATTTCGTCACGTAGGGGATGTAAAAGTTCAATGAGAACCATAATATAACAGCTTATTGTTAATATAACATAGTAGTTGGGGGGGGGTTATACTGAAGTCCGAAAACTAAAAAATGCAAATATCTCGGTTAATAATCAAGATAGTGAAAAAACGTACATAACAATATTCATAGAACATTACATTTGCAATAAGATTGACTATACATATTTTCGATCCGTCGCATAATAATAGGGATAATTTCCCTTCCCCATCATGTTGGGTAGAGAGTGAGCATGATTCGAAAAAACTTTTACTTTTACTAATAGTTGTCACCCGAGTTAAATTAAGTAACAATATATGCTACTTTATGGAAAGCAAATCCCTTCTGTTTTATTTCCATTGCTTTTTTACAGCCCTTGTATTTGTGATGTTCCAATAAACAGTGTATAAATTGATTTAAATTAAACATACAAATTTTTATTTCTATTGAATGACGTAAACCGGAATGAAGGCAGTTTTTTTTTCTTTTTGGATAGCATATTGATTAGCTTAAAAATGGCGTCAATTAAAACGTTAATGGCTTAGGGAAATTACAGCCAATCCTGCCCAAGGACCCTGCGCCATGACGCAGAATGAATATTGATACCATCCATACTCGTAGCCATTCACTGAAGGTACACCACCGGCCCGTCGCTCGTCATTAGATATTAATTGATCTTTGTCTTTGATTTGTGACACTCTCGACTTATCATTAATAGTTTCAATAAAACAAATAAGTTCAAAAACCGAGAAGTTTTAAAATTGGATTACCCCTTTATAAAGCACGAGAGAACAGTAGGAGCACGTTAAATTAAGTTTCCTAATCGTATTCATCCAAAATGAAAAGAGAATTTAACAAAAAACTTTCCATTATAATGAAATAAATTATTTTGGCTTATGTAGCAAATGCGTCATTATTATCAAATTATTAAGTTACAAATGAAGATATGCTCAATAAATAACTGGTAAAATTAAGACGAATGTCAATTTTTCACTGGCCTCCGAATCTTGGGATATTAAATGTTAATTCTCTACGTTAATCGTATATCTCATACGATCAATACGATTATCCATTAAATGAATAAATCAATTTATTTGCTTGCCAGTTTTAGAACTAAAAATGTCTTAACAGGAGCACATGAACAGACGTAACATCAAAAATAGGCATTCATAGAATCTTCAGCCAGCCTTCCTGCGAAAAGTTTGAAATTTATGTCATGTTGGAAGTTATCAGTTGTTTACATATTCGTTGAAGAGAATAATCGAATAATCAATAGCAGAAGAGACGAAGGTTAAATTATTGCAAGATTTTATTTCTGTATTTTCTGGGTGCGAAGGACCAATAGTTATTATTAAATTATTCATCATAACTACAAGTATTTTAAATAGTATACAAGGTTAATTGATTCTAGATAGGAGGCCATAAACTAAGTAATGTACTTACCTTTACCATGTAATGGAGTACCTTTACATATCTCTTTCTATTCATATAAGAAGTTAAGAATAGGATTAAGGTGAGTTTAATGAAGAGTCAAAGAGAGTTATAATAAGTAAAGAGATTTAGCGGGGGTAGGGAGGGTGGGAAGGAAAGGGAGAGAGAGAGAAGGAGAAAAAAGAAAGAGAGGGAGAGAATACCTTTAACCAATCAGACACTCAAGTTTCAGATACATGAAGGTCCGCAGTTGTAAGGACTCCTACATCTGCGCCATTGACCCCAAAATGGAGTTATTAAGAGTTAAGTGCATAAGAAAGGTTCAAGGTGAAGTTCTGGGTCAGTAGAAAGGGAAAGAAAAAAAAAAACTTTCTTCTATAATGATTGCGAAAATGTAAAGGAACTGAGAGTAGTCGAAAGGAAAACAGGAATTACATACAATAATCATATTAATGAGTGAAGCAAAAAGGTCGCTTCATATTTAAAAAAAACAGCTTACGAAGCTGGAAAACCTGCGGAGATGCAAGAGCATTTGAATTCAGGAGAAAGCCACCAGGTCGATAAAAACTGACGGGGGAATTCTGTCAGCCGGGGGGTTTTGAGACTCTGTCAGAAGTAGCTGAGCAACACAAGCTTCTAAAAAAAAAGTGAACAAATTAAAAAGGGGGAAACCCCAGGAAATTTTAAACTCTGGGACCAATCGGTTGGCACCCCATTAGGTAAACCAATGCAGGGAAAGGGAATATATAGTGAAAATAGAGAGGATGGAAAATAGGTGAGGCTTGGGGATAAAACTTGAAGCCAACAAAAGTAGAACAGAAAAAGGATAAGGACCAATAATGAAATAACAAATTTGAATAAAAAACACCATTTACATATTATTAAGTATGGCTGCTGTGACTGGGTTATTGAACGGATGAAGTCTGTCAAACTGCCAAGAAATGTATTCTACGTTGTACTAGATTGTGTGAAAACAGTAAGGTGGTGTGCAACGACTGGACCCTGCGACTCGGATAGTGAAGAATGGTCAAAGATAATGGCAAAGGGTTCTTTGAATAGAATACTTTGTCTTATATCAAATTAAGTAAAGAATATATAATTTACAAACGCGGGTGAAAGATAAGACTGTTAGGATTTCAACGACATATAAACCCGTAAGGATTTAACAAGAGTGGAAACAGGATTCCATTTACGCATGGCAGAAGAGAATCCATAAGAGGTGGGCATCAAAATGAAGCAGATTATGAAAGTGTGTATCGACATGGATGACAACATGAGCCCACCAGGCAACTTTCTTCATAAACTGGTTACGCCATTGGAATGCGTAATACAATCCAGTACTTGTCTTCATTCATTCACTGACTCCCATAATTCACGTAGAACACAACAACAACAGTCCTCAACGACACATCAGATCAGATGTTGGGCTTCATTCACTACATATTAGTTGTCAACTCAGCTGTGCAATTAAGGGCTCCCATATTGAACTTCTATTCTCTAGTATAGAACCTTTCTAGTGCTTACTGAGCATCTGAAGGACACTGATTAGATGCTTGCAAAAAGAAGCTTTGATCTCTGATCCGAATAAGACTACAGACCTCGGCAAAAGAACACTCCAGAAGGATTTTATATAATTTAAGTGGATTTTCTTACCAGAAACCTACAGGTCAGGCTGTATCCTTGATAGTTGCTTAGAAAACTATCTTTAAAATTCTAAAGCACCTACAAAGCAAGTGACTTAAAATTTATATATATATATATATATATAAAGGAGGGAAGTAGCCTTGAGAATGTAGCTCAGGCAAGAGCGAGTCTTCAGAAACGAGGAAGAATTAGTATCCTTGAGGATTAATTCCTTCCCCCTGTCAAACCTGTTCCCACAACAAGGCTTCTAACCTTCGTGAAATCTACAACACTAAAAAAAATTGAAGTAAAATTACTTCAAGTGAAGGAGCCAATATTCCAAAACTAGCTAAGGTTTTAGCGGTTTAAGGGCTTATTCCCTGACAAATGATACACTAAAGGCGCCAAGCGAAACAAATTTCCAAATTTTAAAATATTAAAACTTAAAAACGCAGATGGAAGTCAATAACAACAAATATAGTTAACCACAGATGAGTTAAATAGTTACTTAAACAATTTTAACAAGCGCTAAAATTCACGCATGGATAACCGACCTCCATTGCAAATGTACGAGTAGCTAACTACTTAAGCACAAAGGTAGTTAACTACGTAAGAACAAATGAAGTTAACTACTTACCTTCAAATCTAGTTAACTACTTAAGAGCAAATGTAGTGAACTACGTAAGAACAAATGTAGCTAACTACTTAAGAACAAATGTAGTTAACTACTTACTTCAAAGGTAGTTAACTACTTAAGAGCAAATGTAGTTAACTACGTAAGAACAAATGTAGTTAACTACTTAAGAACAAATGTAGTTAACTACTTAAGAGCAAATGTAATTAACTATTTAAGAGCAAATGTAATTAACTACTTAAAAAATAGTAGTTAACTACTTAAGAACAAATGTAGTTAACTACTTAAGAGGAAATGTAATTAACTACTTAAAAAATAGTAGTTAACTACTTAAGAACAAATGTAGTTAAATACTTACTTCAAATGTAGTTAACTACTTAAGAACAAATGTAGTTAACTACTTAAGAGGAAATGTAATTAACTACTTAAAAAATAGTAGTTAACTACTTAAGAACCAATGTAGTTAACTACTTAAGAACAAATGTAGTTAAATACTTACTTCAAATGTAGTTAACTACTTAAGAACAAATGTAGTTAACTACTTAAGAGCAAATGTAGTTAAATACTTACTTCAAATGTAGTTAAATACTTACTTCAAATGTAGTTAACTACTTTAGAAAAAATGTAGTTAACTATTTAAGAAAAAATGTAGTTGACTACTTAAGATAAAATGTAGTTAAATACTTACTTCCAATGTAGTTAAATACTTACTTCAAATGTAGTTAACTACTTTAGAAAAAATGTAGTTAACTATTTAAGAAAAAATGTAGTTAACTACTTAAGATAAAATGTAGTTAAATACTTACTTCAAATGTAGTTAACTATTTAAGAAAAAATGCAGTTAAATACTTACTTCAAATGTAGTTAACTACTTAAGAACAAATGTAGTTAACTACTTAAGAGCAAATGTAATTAACTATTTAAAAAATAGTAGTTAACTAATTATGAACAAATGTAGTTAACTACTTAAGAGCAAATGTAGTTAAATACTTACTTCAAATGTAGTTAACTACTTTAGAAAAAATGTAGTTAACTATTTAAGAAAAAATGTAGTTAACTACTTAAGATAAAATGTAGTTAAATACTTACTTCAAATGTAGTTAACTATTTAAGAAAAAATGCAGTTAAATACTTACTTCAAAATGTAGTTAAACTACTTAAGAAACAAATGTTAGTTAACTAACTTAAGAGCAAATGTATTAACTATTTAAAAAATAGTAGTTAATTAATTTAATGAACAAATGTAGTTAACTACTTAAGAGGCAAATGTAGTTTAAATACTTACTTCAATGTAGTTAACTACTTTAGAAAAAATGTAGTTAACTATTTAAGAAAAAATGTAGTTAACTACTTAAGATAAAATGTAGTTAAATGTTAAATACTTACTTCAAATGTAGTTAACTATTTAAGTAAAAAAATTGCAGATTAAATACTTACTTCTCAAAATGTTAGTTAACTACTTAAGAACAAATGTAGTTAACTACTTAAGAGCAAATGTAATTAACTATTTAAAAAAAATTGTTAGTTAACTAATTATGAACAAATGTAGTTAATTACTTAACGAGCAAATGTAGTTAATACTTTACTTCCAATGTAGTTAACTATTTAAGAAAAAATGCAGTTAATACGTACTTCAAATGTAGTTAACTACTTTAAGAACAAATGTAGTTAAACTAATTAAGAGCAAATGTAATTAACTATTTAAAAAATAGTAGTTAAACTAATTATGAAACAAATGATATTAGTTAACTACTTAAGAGCAAAATGTAGTTAAATACTTACTTCAAATGTAGTTAATCTACTTTAGAAAAATGTAGAGTTAACTATTTAAGAAAAAATGTTAGTTAACTACTTAAGATAAATGTAGTTAAATACTTACTTCAAATGTTAGTTAACTATTTAAGAAACCACTAAAATGCAGTTAAATACTTACTTCAAAATGTAGTTTAACTACTTAAGAACAAAAAATGTAGGTTAACTACTTAAGAGCAAATGTAAGTAAATATTTAAAAATAGTAGTTAATTAATTATGAACAAATGTAGTATAACTACTTAAGAGCAAACCGTGAAGTTTAGTTAAATACTTACTTCAAATGTAGTTAACTACTTTAGAAAAAAAATGTGGAGTTAACTATTTAAGAAAAAATGTAGTTAACTACTTAAGATAAATGTAGTTAAATACTATACTTCAAATGTAAGTTAACTATTTAAGAAAAAAATGCAGTCCTAAATACTTACTTCAAATGTAGTTAACTACTTAAGAACAAATGTAGTTAACTACTTAAGGAGCAAATGTTACAATTAACTATTAAAAAATAGTAGTTAACTAATTATGAACAAATGTAGTTAACTACTTAAGAGCAAATGTAGTTAAATACTTACTTCAAATGTAGTTAACTACATTTAGAAAAAATGTAGTTAACTATTTAAGAAAAAATGTAGTTAAATACTTACTTCAAATGTAGTTAACTATTTAAGAAAAAATGCAGTTAAATACTTACTTCAAATGTAGTTAACTACTTAAGAACAATGTGGGCTGGAATTTGGATAACTACAAATTTAAGGTAACAGGGATAATTACAAGCATAACTAGAAATGTATTTAGTACTGCAGATTATTCATTTTCAAACTCCAATGGTAAATCCTTTTAGAAAGCAAAAGCTATGACGAGTATTCACCATCTCATAACCCCAAACTTACATAACAGCTATGTAAAATTTGAGAACACAATTTGAACACATATAAGTGGAGCGCCTGAGGTCGAGTTCTAATGTTTGATTTGCTTAAATTTAAATCGTTAAATCTAAGCCAACAGAATTCCTTGAAGGCTAAAATCAACCTAAGCTGACCTGAATTTGAGAATGCCCATGACCCGAGGTTATGTTGATCTCTTAGGTTGCTAAACACAACTTCAGTTACAACTGTTTACTTTCTCTAGCCCGCAAGTCTTGTTAGATAAACGAAAACCAATAAACGCGGCGGATAAACAAGGTGCCCAGGAAACGTTTACTAACAGTGATGGGAATAAATGAAAGGAAATGGGTGGATTACAACTCCTTATATGTATAAATGTGTGTTTAAGACGACCTTTCAGCAGAGGTTTACAGCCCTTGATGAAACGCGTTACAGTGTCAAGAATTAGAGAAAATATAGAAGAATTAGAGAAATTTATTTTTCTTAGAGAAAATAAAGTCAATAACAACAGACAGGTATGAGATATGCTAAATTCTAAATACTTGCATCTCTCGCTACACAGGCAAGGCTAACTCAAACCACATTTTTAAAAGAATAAAAGAACCACTTTTTAACACAATAAAGAAGTAACAAGATTTATAAGATTATTAAAAACAACAGAATATTTAACAGGATTAAAAAAAAAAAGGGCATAATCCTGTAGAAATTTTAATCAGGCAGAAACTATTTTTAGTTATCAAGCTGCTGATTGTTTGGCTTCTTTGTGTGTGAATGTTTACCGCACACTGGTATGCGGTCACTGAATTTCTGTTTCAGTAGTTTTAATAAGTACCAATTCCAGAAAAACACCTAGCAAGCCATGAACAAATCTTGACAGGTGGATTAAAGCATAGAATGCATAATCAAGAGGCTATAGAACCTGGAAGTGCTTATACGTGTGGACTTCTTTTGGTTAACCAATAAAAATAATAAATGTTATAAATATACAGATCAGCTGGTGACTGTTCCTAAAAGAGTAGCGAAAAAAAGGAGTTAAACTAAAACTTCTGAATGAAATAGAAATGTTCTTCAATGAATATCAAAACAATGATAATATGAACAATGAACAAAAGAAAATTCGGTGATTTTAATCAGAGTGCTTAAAGAAAATTGCTATTTGTAAAAGAAAACTAATGGAAATAATAGTTCAGGGGTATGCGCAATATATATATATATATATATAAACATAAGATTTGTTCATGGCTATATGTGTATATATATATATATATATATATATATATAAATTTATAAAATAAATGTTGATATTTATTACCAATCTTCAAAAAATTAAAAAAAGCCGTTATTCCTTTAAAAGTCCTCTACCAAGGGCACTCTGTGTAAGTGTGTATAATTAAATGGGTTCCAAGGAGTATAATTAAATGAAAAAAAGAATAGAAATGACTGAAGGGAATTATAAAAAAATTATATAAGGTTTTACACGAAAAAAAAGGGCATCTTATTCGAATAACATCTGAATAAACAATGTTTTAATTTTAACATCTATATTCGTTCAATGATTCATACGAGTTTTACCACATTCTGGGTATACACAGGTTTCAGCTCCTAACATCTATTATAATCAGTGCTGGACTGGCCAGGTCGGCAGGACGGCAAATGCCCACGGGCCTTAAATGAAAAAAAAAAATTTCGAAAATTCCGTCATGAATAATTTTCTTATTAATTAAAGCCCCAAAGGAATATAAATTTACATTTGTAAATACATATTTCTATTAGTAAATATTATGATTTCATTTTGTACTCTAAGCTATTCTTACAGGTATTTTTAAAAATGGGTAATGTTTTGTACGGAACTAATGCCTTTAATTATTATTACAGGTAAATCTAGATTTATTAATTTTGTGTAGTATCCTACAATAAATATTTGTATGAACTATATATGCTAACTTTATAACCTCAAAGTCAACAGGTACTTATTTTCTTAATTTCAATTAAAAATATTTGTATTAAAAACATATTAGTAAAAGTGTTATGATTATATATATATATATATATATATATATATATATATATATATATATACTTGTTGCTAAATAAAAATTTGTTTCTATTATATTTGTTATCAAACTTTCCGCTAGAGGGGGGGGTTACGCTAAATTTTGCCGAGGGCCCACACAGCAGCCAGTCCGGTGCTGATTATAATATTTAAAATTCAACCGTAGACAAGGATAATTGAGTTCAGATTTATCCATAGATGATTTCCGTAATAATACAGGAGCAAAACATAATTTAAGATTAGACAATGAAAAACAGTTATTCGTCCCCCCCTGCATGGCGTCATTGCTATCTAGCCATTGCAAACAACAGATTTCCTTATCAGAAAAATATAAGACGTTCCACCGCTTAAACATAAATATTGTCCACCGCTCTTGTCTTTATCATAGTTGGACTTTGGTTTTTATTGTATAACTAATTTTAATTTAACACAGGGATGAGAAATCAATACTCACGGAGTATATCTTTATATATATAACCATGTAAAATATAGAGTTAACAAAAAATAAATTAGACAAGGAAAGCAGCTTTATCACAAACCAGAGCGAGAACAATTACTACAATAGAGTTTGAGCTATATTTCTCTGTGTAATTATGATGAACACATACTTGATAATATGTATCAAATAAAGTCAGTATGGATAGCTGTAAAAATTATGCATCTAGCTAGCTACACAGTAATAATCTCTAATTAATTAACACCATAT
This sequence comes from Riptortus pedestris, assembly GCA_019009955.1. Lineage (NCBI taxonomy): Eukaryota > Metazoa > Arthropoda > Insecta > Hemiptera > Alydidae > Riptortus > Riptortus pedestris. The sequence goes on from CM032231.1 coordinate 36,562,186, forward strand.
CCTTTGTTAAAAACAATATACCAGCTAACCTCGGTCAATCATTAAATATTCGAGGCAAACACATTCGTGGGAGTTCCTAGGAAAATGAGAAAAAAAGACTTATTCACAAAAAATCGCAGAGAGGATGTTCTCATCCAAAAGAATCATAGACTCCCATAGAAAATCACAGCCTAATTAATAAGGGGTTAAACGTTTGAGCCATTAAAGACTTAAAAAAAAAAAAAAAAAGTCCCTGATATAGAAGCTCATTAAAAGCCAAGAATTTAGGGGATATTATTTATTGTTATTATTTTTTTTAAAATTATAATTCTTAAACAGCTGCTTATGATCGTCGCCAAGCAGATATGAAATGTTAGTAGCAGAATTTGACTACTACGAGAAATAGTATGAAACTTCATGCTGTATTCTTTTTTTTCTGTAATATGAAGCGGAAGCTGAAGGATTTACAGAAGATTGTAATCTAAAAAAGGTCCGTCACGCAGGGGCTGCGTAAACTAAGCAGATTCCCCAGGTGAAATTATACAATAGAGAAATCTCCATACGAGAGCCGAACAGTTGCTCTTTGGCGGGATATTCAGTCATCCGTTATCGGCCCACAATTAATAAAAATGCAAATATCTCGGTTAGTATTCAAGATAGAGAATAAATGTATATATATATATATATATATATATATATATATATATATATATATATATATATATATATATATATATATATATATAGTAGGGCGACGATTATCCGAACTACTGTTGTCAGAGGTGGTTCGGATAATCAAAAGTTTTATTTATTTTTTATAAATAATAAGAAAAGGGGAGATCTAAAATAACTTCGTAAAAAAAAAAACAAGTATGTTTATTTATTTAAACATAGTATGTAAGAGCATAGTGAAGACACGAGTGTTATGAAATACATACATACATATGTATAAGTTGTCTAATTGAGCCACATGTACAATACAAATAGAATGTACACCACACAAAGAACGGTTTGAAACTGAAATTAAGCTATCCACAACCAGTTATATGAACGGAAAGGGTTTCACAGAATCTAATGCAATGAACAAATTAGGTAGTGTATACAGTTAATATTTTTTCGGTTGATATTCAAGATACAGAATAAATGTATAGAACAATATTTATAGTAAATTTAATTTGCAATAAGATTGATACTATACAATATTTCGATCCGACGCATAATAACGGAGATATTGTGAATTTTCAAAAATCCTCCCTCTAAACCCCCCTCCCACTGGTCCGATTTCAGGCGTTAACGAACTTGATCATCCTTTTTACAAAAAACGATTAAATTCCGAGTTTGGTAACGATCAAACAAAAATTGCGACCGCTAGAGCGTTAACTGACAAATAAATATATATATATATATATATATATATATATATATATATATATATATATAATTTTGAACGGACCTCATTTTCGTAATCTCCTGGGTAGGATCGATGGACATTTGAGGAAATTTCTCGAAACTCGCGTCATGGTTACAACCTCAATAGCTGATTTCCCTTAAGGGAAATCTGCTAAAATCATTTAGTTCAAAATATGAAAAAGTGTGTTCAAGCCTCTGTAATAACTTGAAGATCGTATATTACCGTACAATAAAATGTCCAGGAGTAACCTTCACACTCCATAAAGTATCCTAGGCAAATCCACCTTCCAATGTAACATTTGAAAGCCCAGTTGCCATACTTTGGAAATAAGTGGCGCAGCTTATGACATAAGTTTGCACGTGAAGCGATGCTAATACTTTCGTACAGTGAATTGTACAATGCAACTGTGAGAATTGCATTCTCTTAAACGATTAGAACAAAGATAACAACACATTAAATTATACCATAAGGTACTAAATAATCAAAGAAAGAAACAGTTTCATATATATATAATTGAATGATTTTTAATATGACATGAGTAGGAGTGGTGTTTTGCCCAAGGTTGAATTTAAAAAATCGAAATATTTCGATTAAAATTCAGGAATACAGAAAGAATAAATGTACAATGAGATTGGACCAATAAAGGAGATATTTGAATATATATATTCTAGCTAAGGTACCGGGAAATCATTTGAGACTGAATGATTATGGTACTTTTTGGGGGGGCTTTACTTTGTACAATCATTTTTACATTTTCCCATCTCAATGCTTAGGATTCACACCCTATCCGGCGTGGTGGGGATATGTTAATAATAAAAGTATTTGTTAAGTACTTAATTCTCCAAAATACATAATATTAGCAGATTTCCCCTAAGGGAAATCAGCTATTGAGGTTGTACTCATGACGGAATTTTCGAGATTTTTCTTCAAATGTCCATCGATCCTACCTAGTAGATGACGAAAATGAGGTCCGTTCAAAACTGTATCTCTCTCTCTCTCTATATATATATATATATATATATATATATATATATATATATAACTATATATACATATATATATATATTTGTCTGTTACCGCTCTGACGGTCGCAATTTTTGTTTGATCGTTACCAAACTCGATATTTAGTTGTTTTATGTAACAAGAAAGATCAAGTTCGTTAACGGCTGAAATCGGACCAGTGGGAGGGGGGGTTTAGAGGGGAGGATTTTCGAAAATTCGAAATATCTCCGTTACTATACGTCGGATCGAAAATGATTACAGAATCAATCTTATTGCAAATTAAATTTACTATAAATATTGTTCTATACATTTATACTGTATTTTGAATATTAACTGAAATATTTGCATTTGTATTCTGCGTATGTTCGGCAGCAGTCTATGTTCGGACTTTCCGCCGTGAGCTCTGGCGGCCGTTTTCATAAC